>ML779016.1:369059-386886 GCA_009831015.1 Picea engelmannii | reverse complement strand
TATATATAAGCCCCCTAGCTTAGCCCCTTCCTAGACACTTAGCCCCCCTTTTCCTTTCTAGTGGAGTTTATCCCCCCATACTCATTTTTGGGTCGGTCTGCAATAGTGATGCACTTTATTAATAATATGAGTGTTTACATATTACAAAAATAATCTCAATGGCCTTTAACATCTAGGCTCTTTGGCCTAATAACCACACAAGCACCCTAGCCTAAAATATCCTAGCTCACCAGCCTATATTTTCATTTACATTTATATGTACAATTGGGGTTCGGCCTAGGGATATTACATTCCCCTCCCCCTTATTTATGAATTGTCCTCAGTGCAATATATATACATATATACAATCACAACTTCAAAAGTCATAAAAAAGGTGTGGGTACTATGCCCGCATAACATCCTCATGCTTCCAAGTTGCATCTTCAGGACCATACTAGGTCCATTGAACTTCTATGAGCCCTATGGATTGATTCCAGAGCTGCTTGATTTTCCGGTCCAATATGCACACCATATGCCCTTGAAAGTCTCCTTCTTGCTTCACCTGAATCACATTCCAATCAATGACATGATTAAAATCATGTACATACTTTTTAATCAATGATACATGGAATACATTATGAATACACATTGATGCAGGTAAAGCAAGTATGTATGCTACATGGCCAATCCTTTCTATGATTTCAAATGGCCCACAATAATGAGCTGCCAACTTTGAACAATTTACCAATTTCAGGGAAATTCTCTTGGCCTTTACTTTTATGAACACATGGTCACCCACTTTAAATTCTCTGTGGGTTCTGTCTCTATCAATATAGCTTTTTTGCTTGTCCTGGGAAGCCTTTAAATTCTGTTTTATTTTCATCATTTTCTCTTCCATTTCCTAGCCCAACCACTGCTTTTTCTATTGGGTTGTCCTAGTTTACCGGTGTGTTTCATTTTCTTCCATACATGGCTTCAAATGGACTCATCTTTAAGGATTCTTGATTCCCATTGATGTAAGAAAATTCCACCAAATGCAAGAAATCCTCTCATTTGGATGGTTTATCCGTCACATACATCCTCAACATATCTTCAATCACTTGATTTACTCTCTCTATTTTACCATCCGAATTTGGATGATAGGTTGTGCTAAAGTTCATATTGGTTCCAAATCCTTTGAATAATCCTTTCCAAAAATTTGAGGTAAATTTTGGGTCTCTGTTAGTCATAATGGTCTTGGGTATACAATGTAGTCGAGCAATTTCCCTCATATAAATATTGACAATGTTGATTGCCTTGTGAGTGAGATATACTGGAATAAAGAGGGAATCTTTAGTAAGTTTTTTCACCACCACCATAATGGAATCATTTTGCTTGGTTGTTCTGGGAAACTTTGTGATGAAATCCATTTCTACAACCTCCCATTTCCACTCAGGAATGGGTAATGGTTGTAGCAGATCAGTTGGGTGTCTGTGTTCAGCCTTGACTTTTTGACATTCCCAACACTTGGAAATAAAATAAACAACTTCTTTTTTCATTCCTGATCAATAATGTTGGCTTTTGACAACTACAATAATTTTCTGGTAACCTGGATGTCCAACATAAGACACATTATGCATTTCTTTTAAAATCAAGTTTTTCAATTCCTGAGAATTTGGCACATAGATTCTGCCCATGTACATGAGGATTTCATCATTTTCCATCTTATAGTCTTTAAATTTCTTCTATAAATTACCTTGTTGAAGTTTTTCCTTTACCTCCATGTACTTCTAATATGATTTTGTAGCCTCTAGAATCCTATCTTTCAAATTTGATTGGTACATGCTAATGGTTGTAACATTCATCTCATGCACCCTCCTACTGTGTGCATTAACCACCTTGTTCTCTTTACCTTTGATATGTTTTATATCAAAATCATATTCATTGAGAAAATCTAACCACCTAATTTTCCTGACATTTAGAGTTGGTTGCCCAAACAAGTATTTTAGACCACTATGGTCTACCCTTAACTCAAATCTTTTTCCCATGAGGTAGTGCTTCGACATCTTCAAGGCATGCACTATAGCTTCCAATTTCAAATCGTGAGTAGCATAATGACTTTCATGCTTCTTTAATTTCCTTGATTCATGGCAGAACACAAACCAATTCTGACTAAGAACACCCCCAAGCCCTTCTTTGCAAGCATCAGTACATAAAATGAAGTCTTCAAGCGTTGGAAACTCTTTTCACAATCCAATGTCCATTCAAAATTCACACCTTTATTTTGAAAGGAAGTGATTAGGTCTGCAATTTTTGAGAATCCTTCAATAAATATGATCCAAGTGGATATCGGTAGCCACCCACCTTTTCCAACTGGCTCAAAACAATTTTCTGGCAATTTTGACAATTTACTATTTTTAGCAGTTTTAACTTCTGGGGCCATTTTGAGGGCCTAAATGAAGGTTTTTCGAAATCAAGATTATCAATGATAATAGAAGGCATGATTGAGCCCCCAAAATTAATCTCCTCGACAATACCTTTCCAACGGGCTATCATGCTCCTAAAACGAAGATCGTATGCAAAAGTTACGACCCCGGGAAGTTGATGTACTAACTTACCCAAACGAGGCCCACATGACTTTTGGCACTTCATCTCCTAGGGTTAGGTTTTTGGCATTCATGTTTATTGTAAAAAATCCTTCAGAGCCTCCTGGTAATCATGTTCTTGCGAAGCCGTCACATCTCTTCTCAGAGATAAGATGCCTCCATTCTAGCGAGTCTTTCACTTTGTATTTTTATAGTCTCTGTACATTTATTTCATTAATAGAAATCATATATTACTGTATCTATGTATTTATGGTTTCATCTATGATACATTTATGTTATATTATTGGATATATGCGATATCTTTGTGCATTTATTTATTATATCTCCGCTCTCATTTCATGCCGAAATTAATATGGATCAGTGGTATCAGAGCAGGCTGCTCTTGATCGTTTTTCAGTGCATGTCCCCGACAAGGTCTGAGTATAGCAAGTTGGGTCTTGAGCTTGTCTCTCTTGAAGACAGTCACTCTCACATGCCCAAGAAACCCTCCATGGCGGAAGAAAAGAAAAATGACGGAGAAGACGATCCTATAACTCTGTTGCTTGCGCAAGCTCTCACGTGACAGAGGGACGAAATGATGGAGAATTTTTCCCACATCCTTCAATGCCTCCCGATATCATCGGGTGCATATTCATCAAGCGACCACTTTGGAGGCACCTCGCCTTTTAAGATACAGATCAATTTGATATTCCTATATTTGAAGGTCAGATAGATGCAGATGCCTTAGATAAATGGTTAAATATGTTAGAAGGTTATTTCTATGTTCACAATTTTTCCAACAGAGAAAATATCATCTTCACGCTCCTTAAGGCTCTCCCGCATGTCAAACATTGGTGGGAAACTTACTAGGAGAAAAGTTGCACAGAGGAGTCTGGAATATATGAGGTCGAGCCCACTTGGGATTTTTTTGTGGATGTGGTAAAGGAACAATATTACCCTGTTGGAAACTATGAGGACTAGTACATGAGATGGACCACACTACAACAAGAGAGGGGCCAAGCAGTTCCATATTTCACCAATACCTTCCATACCTTGTGCACCAAGTTGGGTATCAAAGACTCCGAACGACATTTGGTTCTAAAATACCGTGGGGCTCTACATAGATACATCCAAACTGAAATGGATTTTTTGGACATCTCATCACTCGATGATGCTTATCGATATGATGTTAAAATTGAGAAGAAATTTAAGCACCGGAAAAAATGGGAGTTCGGGTCTGCAAATCCGCAACAACCAAAGTATGACAAAGACGACCCTAACAAATAGTCTCCCGAAAACCAGTGCAAGCCACATGAAAAAAAGGGTCACAGGAAGACAAAGGACATCGGAATTTTTTTTTATTTCCACAAAAGCCCCCTGCACAACACTGATGAATGTCGCTCAAAACAGTCATTGGTGGTCGAGGTCAAATACAAGGAGTCGAACCCTGATTCAGAATCTGATTCTAAAAATACTGGTAAAGGACATATCATTGATGCAGACCCCACTGCTATTGTTGCAACTGCAACAATTCAACCAGAAGAACCGACAGATCCTAAAGAGGGGGAGCTCCTTTTTCATTCACAGATGTGGGTGAAGGGTACCCCACTGCATTTTATTGTTGATAGCGGAAACCAAAATAAACTCATCTCAACAGAGGTCGTCAAACAATTGGGATTGCCAACAACACCACACCCGCATCCATACAACATCGGGTGGCTTCGCCAAGGACGAGATCTTCGTGTTAGCCAACACTGTCGATTGTCATATGACATCCAACCCTTCAAGGATGAGGTATTATGTGATGCTTTCCCACTGGATGTCTGTGATGTTCTTTTGGGCCAACCATATATGTGGAGATGCCATGTTGTTTATGAGTCTTGACCCCACAGTGTCATTGTTTCTCTAGGGGGTCATCTCTACAAAATACTAGAGGTATTTTTTACTATTGTTCCACCTAAATAATGCCACAAGGTAGTATCTCATACTGCAAAATTCAGCTTCTTCACAATCTATTCAAAAGGGGAACAAAAGGACACTGCAACCACTATAGTCTCACCCCAAGAACCTTCTATACAACAAAAGTAGGTCGACAAGGTTGTAGAAAAGTGAAAATATTCCTTCTGCACACTGTCCTCTTGTGTAGCTTGACTTGTTGAACAACCTCAACCTCAACAGGTTTGTGACAGACTTCCACAAACTGAGCAGCGCGATGTTTCCAACAAGGCAAGCAACTCACCAAGATGCAGATTCAACAAACGCTTTTCCCTCTTCCACGGGCACTCATCGCAATGGAGACCATTGATTCCTAAGGAGGGAGGATTGAACTAGGTGGATATCGATGGCCACCCACCTTTTCCAACTGGCTCAAAACAGTTTTCTGGCAATTTTGGCAATTTACTATTTTTAACAATTTTAACTTCCAGGGCCATTTTGAGGGCCTAAATGAAGGTTTTTTAGGATTGAGCTTCTCAATTATAGTCGAAGGAATGATTGATCCCCCAAAATTAATATCCTCTATGATACCTTTCCAATGGTCTATCATTCTCCTAAAACGGATATCATATGCAAAAGTTACGACCCCGGGAAGTTGATGTACTAACTTACCCAAACGGGGCCCACATGACTTTTGGTGCTTCATCTCCTAGGGTTAGGTTTTTGGATGTCTAGGATTTTTGGCATTCCTGTTTATTGTAAAAACGCTTTCAAAGCCTCATGGTAATTATCCTCTTGCGAATGTGAGTAGTTGTCACATCTCTTCTCAGAGATAAGCTGCCACCATTCTAGCGAGTCTTTCACTCTGTATTTTTACAGTCTCTGTACATTTATTTCATTAACATAAATCATGTATTACTATATCTCTGTATTTATGGTTTCATCTCTGATACATTTATGTTATATTATTGGATATCCGTGATATCTCTGTGCATTTATTTATTATATCTCCGCTCTCATTTCGTGCCGAAATTAATCCGGATCAAAATATCTTATAACAACCTGCAAGGTGTTGAGATTTTATGTGATTTTGGAAGGTATTATATCCATCACAAACTCTAACACTATCTCCATCCATACGAGCTCATGATCATTGACTTTCAGACACACAAATCTATACATAACAAGAAATCCATAGTGACTTCACAACATGCATACAAGGTCGGTGGGTAGCTCTATAATAGATACAACATGTCATTATGAGACTATCCAGTTTCCTGCAAAAAACATCTTAAGCCATCACTCCCTCTGAGGCTATATAGACTTTAGAGTCATCTACTCCCTCTACACGTGCTTACCTCCTCTTCTTATTCATTACATGGATGTGCACAACTCTATGTCTCGATAGTTTTGCTTCATGTGGCTTCATGCGACTATCATTATGGCTCCTTCTTAGAACTATTACCTATGACCTTCCCAGAACAAGAAACAAGAACAACAAAAATCATCTACTAGAGGAGATCAATTTGTCTTGTAAAAAATTATATACAATAACCCTCAAAATGATACATCTTCTACTATGACCAACACACATCCATCATATACTTGATGTCATACAATTAACCGTGTTGATTTTCTAGTGTTAAATTAGACAAGCACAATTTTTCGCAAGTGGTAATTACTTCCAACGATATTGCTTTACTAAGTAATTACACTCAAAAAATTTCAACTTCTTAGAAACTTTGGTCTCTTCCTTAGATCACTTCCCACGTGTGAGAGAGAAAAAATATGTGTCTAATGTCTTTTATAATAATATTAATAAGAAATAAATTTAATTTAATTTTCAAAGAAACATGTCTCTTTGGATTAATTTAATAATTACTATAAAAGACATAAATGACCTTGGGTAAGACCTAGGGGATAGCTTTTTTTTCAAATGAAAATTTTCTCATAAAATTATATTAGATAATTTTCATTACATCTTTAGGAAAGGATCAGACTGGCACTGAAATTCCGCGAAAAAATAGAGTCAATCCAGCGGGAAGATTACATGGCCAAAATCTAGACTTCCCAAGCTGATCTTAACACAAGGCTTAGATAAAATATCCGGTCACAAAACAAAACATATTCTAGAGAAAAATCGTCCCTAACAAGGATTTAAAATGTGAAGACAACTGAAAATACCAAACTAGAAAGGCGAGAGGATAAATTAAAAGACGTCCACTTGGAAGGTAGGACCAACAATTTCTCCATCCCAAGTGTAATAGGATATCCTTCCTTTAGGCACCGAGAGGGATTGTTTGGATAACTGATCGGCCTCTCCATTTGCTTCTCAAAAAATGTGTTGAAAATGTAAGCCTTTGAAAGTGGAAATGAAATATTTTATTCTTCTTTTCAAACCTTCAATATTGATAGTTTGGAGGTTCCCTTCCTGCTTCAGCCACTGAATGACAATTTTGGAGTCCCCCAAAACCTGAATATAATGAATATTTAACGTAGCCCACACTCCTAAAAGCTTGGATTTTGTGTTAGTTTTGTCCCCACAATTAAAAAACCAGCGATACGCTTGCGAGTTTGGGCATTTTATAGCTCCCCCCGTTCCACAGTTGAAGCCTCCAGCTGACGCAACACCATCAAAAAAATCTATGGCATAGCCAGTCCTTCTAAATATAGAACTCCGTCTTAGTCCTTTATCCATGCTGACTGGTGAGTGAATATTCAGTGTTTTTAGAATCTTATAGGTGACAACCCAATCATTTGGAAGCAAATATTCAAATAATGACCTGTTTCTCTCTTTCCAAATAAACCAACAAGTTAAGATCGGTAATCTTTTGGGAAGATGTTTATTCAGCACCCAAGCATCCATACAATCTGTAAGAGACATGTCTTCCTGTTTGAGGTTATAGTTGAGCAACAAATCATTTTTTTCCCAAACCGAATGAGTGAAAACACAATCAATGAATAAATGCTTTATATCTTCTGTCATTAATCCACACAGGCAACATCTACTTGGACCAGCGGTTCCTTTTTGTTGTAACATGTCCCAAGTTAGTATTTTAGAATGAATAGATAACCAAAAGAAATAGTTTACCTGAGGGGAAGTCGCCACTTCCAGAAATTCCTTTGCCAACCGAGCATCACCAAGAGAAATTGAGTTGACATGAGAGCATTATAAACATTTTTGACTGATAATTACGAGCTTTTTCCATCGCCAGATTAGATCAGTGCGTCTTCCATAATTGGTTTTATAACTATGCTAACAACATTTAAATTACCAGTGTAATCTGTCCAACTGATGGTTTGCGCTCCTGACAAATTGAGGTCACTGCTGGTCAACCAAATGGTGGCAGCCGTAACAGGGTTCGAGGCTGTCCGAGCTTGCGCTAAAGTGAATATACCTCTGCTATTAATATGAGAAATTAAATCGGTTGAGAGGAGAGATATTTCTCCCAGGCCAAGGACCTTAGATTTTCCTATCAGAATGTCATGACGAACACCTAGAATCTAGTTGATCCAGTTGAGGATATTAGGAACCGTGTGAACCAAATTAGACCAAATTCGGGAGGTAGAGTTTAATAAATGTCTCGGTTTTTTGAGCCAACTGATGAGTGGAGAATTGTGAAGATATTTATCCACTATAACATGATGCCAAAGACCATCTACATGTAAAACCCGCCAGAGAGAGGAGATAGTCATAGCTTTGTTAAAAAATTGGAGATTACTCAGTCCCCAACTCCCTAGTTTCTTCGTTATGGCTAAGACTTCCCACCTGCATAAATGATAATGGGTTTTTGCCGAGAGACCATTCCAGAGGAAGTGAAAAATCACTCTTCTAATCTGTCTTATAACCAAGTTGGGAAATGACTCCAAAGCCATCCAATAGACTGGCTGAGCTTCAAGAACAAATTTTATCAAGATGAGTCTACCTCCCAAGGACAACCACCGATTATACCAAGTCCCCACTTTCTTTGTTAATTTAGTGATTATCTAGTCCTGGTCACTCACACGTTGCACCCCTATCTTTAGATGGTATCCTGGGTACTTGAAACCTCCTGCAAGAGAGTTAAAGCTAAAGGGGAGAAGCCGTTTTAAGGGGAGTAGTTCTACATGCGAAAGCCCTTCGAAAAAAACATTGGTCTTGGAGGATTTAGAGTTAGTCTAGACGCTTTGCAGAATAAGTCAATCACCTTCAAGATTTACTCCCATTCACTAAGACTAGCCTCTGATAAAATTAAAACATCATCCACAAAAAGGAGATGTAGGACTCTCATAATCCTTGACACTTTAATCCCTGGGATTGTACCTCTTTCCTTGCTGGTTTTTAGTAAAATGCTAAGGCCTTCCATTACCAAGATGAAGAGAAAAGGCGATAGTGGGTAGCCTTGGCGAATGCCCCTTCCACTTTTGAAGAAGTCTGTAGCCTCTCAATTAATTAACATTGCAAAGAAGGTTGAGTTTACACAGGACATAATCCAATTAGTCATTTGCAGCCCTGTTCCAATTTTTAGTAGAATCAGTCTTAAGAAGACTTTGTCCACACTATCAAAGGCTTTCTTCAAGTAGAGTTTTAATACGAGGGCCTTCAATTTATTTTTTTATACTGTGTAGGCTCTCAAGGGTTGTACCTATAGCATCTTGAATGTTTATGCCTTTAAGGAAACCCATTTGTCCCAAGGATAGTGCCTTTGAGAGGAGAGGTTTTAGGCGATTAGCGATAACTTTTGAAATAATTTTGTAGGCAATATTGCAGAGAGAGATAGGGCGGAAATCATCAAAGAAGGTAGGATTGTTCTCCTTAGGAATCAAAGTCAGGAAAGTAGCATTAAGGCCTCCCGGAATAGCTCCTAAGATTCTGGATTCTTCCACCATTGCCCGAATATGCTCCCCAACAAGATAAAAAAAGTAGGCAAAGAGTTCGGCTGTCCAACCATCGAGACCTGGGATTTTTTATTTTTTAAAGAGTAACAGGACTTCTTACTCATTAGGCCCCCAGAGGCAAGTCCAAAATTTTGCATTGATCTAGAAAAATCAGCTCCGTCGGAGCCTTGTATGAATCTTTAAAAAACTGGACCGCTGCCTCCTTGATAGTTTCCTGATCTGCAGCAAAGTTATCATGACCAATTTGAATTTTCCAAATATGTTTCTTCACTCTATTTGCATTCGCAAAAGTATGGAAAAATTTGGCGTTTTTGTCACCTCCATTCATCCAGAGAGCTCGACTTCGCACTTGCCATTGATTTTCCTCGCATTTAAGAATTTCATTCCTTTCTAGTTCCATGTGATGCAGAGACAATGCCAATTCATTGTTGGTGAAATCACTATCCAGGAGATTAAGAGTATCCTAGATATCAGATTCCAGAGTTACTATTTTTTTTTTCCATTAGATCTTTAAGCCAGATTTTTGTTTTTTGTTTGAATTCCTTTAATTTCCAAATTAATCTTCGTTTCTTGACGCTTTCAACCAAAAACTGAGGATCATGCCAAACTTCGATAACAAGTTCCACAAAACCTGCCTCATAAATCCAGTGTGATTGAATTTAAATGGGTGGATTTTGTAAATCGACAGCGTCTCCAGTTGGAGGATGATGGGCGCATGATCCGAGATGTAGACGAACTCCACCCACAAGCTATAAATACCAAAATCAATTAAGAGAGCTTAAGAAACACATAACCTGTCAAGCCTCCTCGCTATAGAATCCTACCCCACATTCCCATTACGCCAAGTCGACACTATTTTAGCAGGCTTAACATCAATCAAATTATTTGATGAGAATATCTCTCTATAGAAATTTCAGAGAATTTTGAACCAAGAGTTCCTCCCCAGTTCTCATCAGCTGACAACAAAATGTTAAAATCACCACCTACTATCAAATTTTTAATAGCAAGAATACCACTATCATCAATTTTTTTCCAAAAAGTAACTCTGTCCTTGCATGGGCCATACATATTGAGGAAGGTGATTTCCCTGTTATGTGAGAGGCATTTCCCAATTAACAAGAGGCCTCCTACTGTGAGGTAAGAAACCAAAGCAAAGAGTGCAGGATCCCAGGCCGACAATAGGCCCCCAGAGGCACCTGCTAAGTTTACTGCACTCGACATCTAGGAGGGATCGAAGAGGTGGATGAATTATCTCACTTTCTGTTCATTCACCAATGTTTCCTAAATGAGGATAATATCAGGTCGAATGTGGTCCAAAAGTCAATGGACTAAGGAAACTTTGAGGGTGCCTCCGATCCCTCTCACATTTAATGAGAGGACTAACTTTAGTTTTCCTTGGCCAGGGATTTCAATTCTCTAAGAGGCCCAATTTCACTAGAAGAAGGAGTAAGAGTCTCAGTTAAAGGGATGGAAGATTGCACCAATTTTTTTCGGGTGCTTTTGGTTTTTAGAGGTGAGAGTTCAAGGCCAAGACCTCTGGACCAAGCATAATCATTCACTTTCTTTGGTTGGGAAGAGTTTGAAGTAGAGGACTCGACAAGTACAGTGGGAATGAGTAGGGTTTTTCCTTTATGGATAGGAAGCTTGATAGCCTCTCCATTATCCTTAAGGAAAGATATCAGCTAGTCGAGTACAATATTAAGAGTAGAATCACTCTCCTCTGACTCTCTAAGACCGGGTTCCACAACAGGCTCTGTCGAAAGAGGCAAAGGAGGGGAAATGGCCTACTCTGAGGAAAGTATGCCAAGTGAAAAGGAGGGAGAAGCCAAGGCTAACGGTGTGTAGGATAACGTAGTGACCAAGATAAGGAGAGAGTTTCCAGGAATAATGCAAGGAGAAGATACATCAATGGGAGTTAATGAAGTCTTAGGCAAAGGAATACTTGAGGAGAGGGGATTTTTAGTCACAGAAGACTTCTCAGTCAATGGAGAGACACACTTAATAGAAGCAAACAGTCAGGGAGAAGCCTCTAATGCAACCTTTTCCTAGGATGAGAAAGAGAAATACAAGGAGGTATAGAAGGTCTGTAACTTACCCACTAGCGAGTTCGAATCTTCCATTGGGTGTTCTTGTCTTGTTGCATAGTGAAAAGTAGAGTCCTCCAGGGGGTCTACTTCAGGCATATACTCTAGAGGATCATATTAGAGCAACGAGTCTTCAGAGATATCTTCTAATGTCGGTCCTCTATAGTCACGATGTAAATGGTGTGTGTTGTGGCATATACTACATCTGAAGGGTATGCCTTGGTAGTCCAGGTGCTGCTTCAAGTGATGTCTGCGCCATTCAATATCAATCAGTTCAGGAAGTCCTTCATGAATATCAAACTCAACTAAAATCCGACCCAATTTTTTTAGTGGATTTAATAAAGTGGATTGGTCTAGGGAGATAAAACGACCTAGTGAGTTGCCAATGGCTGTGAAGGCTCCCTCATTCCACAAATGTAGGGGGAGACCCGACAGAAGTACCCAAAGGTGTCTTAGGTGGAAATACTCAGTCTAAGGATTAAAGGCCACCCTCCAACGTTTGAGCATTAAACTGCTACCTCCTAGAATCCAGAACTTGCTCAGAATCAAAGATGCATCTTCAGGGGACTTAAAGATAATCCCCAACCAACCCTTAGTAAGATAGACAACCTCTGGGACATATCCAAGTAGAGGTTTCCAGGATTTATCCATCCAAGTAGAGACCGGGCTGGAGGCCAAGTAAGAATAAGAAAGTCTTCCAACTAGACCACAGAGCACCAGTCTACAAGTCTCTTCAAGGCCAACATCCAGCCCCAACACCATTTTTTGTACTCGCTTGTTTGGTTTCCAAACCTTTTTTGGATACCTAGTCCGAGGAGGGGAACTATGAGTAATAACCTGTCTTTCTGCAGAGCCCGTCTCCAAGTTTGACTGGCTGGTAGTTCGATCCTCCACAAGAAATCTTTTAAGAGGTGCTTTGAAGGGAAAGACAGATGAAGCGGTCTCCTTAGTGATGATTGGACCACAAGGTAAGGAAAAAAGTCCTCCCGGTGAAGAGAAAAAGGACTAGAGAGTTGTGACTTTTCTGTTGGGCTCTAGTGAAGTAGGTGGACAGGGAGTAGATAATCCCAATGAATTTGTCTCATTGAAAAGACCTTCTTTGTGCCAAGAAATCTCATCCTCAGGATTCATGAGCTTTAAGACATCTTCTAGAAAGTCGGTTTTGGCAGTGGGAGCCATCAAATACCAAAATGACAAAAGATAATCAAAGACAGAGACACCAAGACAATAAAAAACTAACCCCGAGAACAGTGAAAGAAGGCTTGACCAGTAGCTACAATATTCAAGGAGAAGGACAACGCAGTACAGAAATGAAGACAATCAGTCAGTAATGGTTAAAAAAACCGAGTTGCTGACTGGCCCCAGACCAGGCAAATAGCCTGGAATATGCTTGACCGCCATTAGTCTCTGGTTTTTCAGAGCAATCTCCTTGCATACCTATCTCCACTAACTTTTTCTTGATGTAATTTGGAGGTAATTAACTTGGAACCTTTAGGGGATAGCTTGGAAAGAAATACCCCCATTTTTCCTTAGATTTCCTTTGTTCAATTTTGAGGTCTTATTTGCAAGGGTGTTCGCTTGGTGATTTAGAGCCCCCAGATTTAGAAAAATGTGACATCATTCGATTGAAGGGTCTCCTTTTTTATTCTCACAATGAGGCAGACTAGCTTACTCTTAGTTCTTGTTCATAAAATTGATAATTATGCTTGAATCTCCAATAACAATCAATGTTCTCACTTTAGCTCCATTTATAGAGAGTAATTCCTGTAAGAGAGCATATGCCTCACCACAATTATTTGTGGCTATTCCTAAACTCCATTCATAAAACAATTCTTGATTTTCCCCCAATGAAAAATAATACACCCACTTGCCACTCCTTAAAGAAAGTCCTTAACTATAAATATAACCATTCAAATTAATGGTATAATTATTAATGTATACAAGGTAAAGAAATATTTTTAAATATTTTTATTTAATAAGTTTTTTAAAAATGAAAATTTTAAAATTCAATATTTTAATTTTTGATTGATACTTAGTTATAATAGATATGAAATTTATGTGATTTGAAAAAAAATCAATTTAAAATGCATAAATTCATAAAAATAATCTATAGTACAGTGTGGTACTTTTCAATTTCAAGTGTATACATTAATTGATTTTAACTTCTAGTCTCTGTTAGCTGTATTATTTCTATAAATTCCTTAGTATAAACATTTTATTTTTTGGAGTTTTTATGCTGTACTATTTTTATAAATTGCTTAGTCTAAATATTTGATTTTTTGGAGTTTTTATGGGCATATTTTTTGATCAATTTTTACTAAAATTCTGTCAAAATTAATTGAAACTTCATATTTGAGTGACTGCCTCTGTATAATTCAAGTGTCTAGAGAATTTTTTATAGTGCTGAATCCATTTATGTATTCAAAAATGCAATTTAAACAATAGAAAATAAAAATTTCACAAAGATCTATTTCCCAAAATTTCAATGAAAAAGTTAAAAAAGTGAAATGTTTAAACAATACCTCTATCAATTCCCTGACAACTAGATTCATGGCTTAACACAATTATAAAAGATTTTGGAGATAAACCTTGAGAGCAGTTAATCACGCCTTAATTATTACACCTTTCTTAATCACTTATGGTTGTTTTCCAATTAATGCTTAAAATTAACACCTCTCTTAATCACTTATGGTTGTTTTCCGTTTAGGGTTTGGTTGCCACGCTGGATTTCAAGACGCGGGAAGGAACCAAACAAAAAGATGGATTAAATTGCGATCAGGATGATTTTATGATTTTTTTTTTTTGGCTCTCAATGGTTTTATGATTGAGATGTATTTCATTTTAGTGGTTTTATGATTGAGGTGTATTTTATTTTAGTGGTTTTATTTTCAACGGTATCATGTAGATTGAAGGTGTGGTGTGTAGGGTGGGGTTGTGGATTTTGGAATGCGGGAAGGAACCAAACAAAAGGAGGAATTAAATTGGGGGTGAGGATGAATTTATGGTTGTTTTGGTTTTTAGTGGTTTTATGATTGAGATGCATTCCATTGAAATTTAGTGGTTTTGTGACTCAGATGTATTCCATTTTCAATGGCATCATGTAGATCGAAGGTGTGGTGTGTAGGGTGGGCTTGTTAAGCACGTGTCAATTGCATTGCATGAGGGTTTTTTTTAGGTTGGGTGAATGTAAAGGTTATGAAATTTTCATTAGTTTTACACTTTTTTGATGTGTGCTTCTAGTTGCTATTTTGAGTGTAATGTTGCATTTCAGTTTTAGTAAAGCTGACAAATTGAATATTTGGACCAACTTTGATGTAAAGAGAAAATACCAATTTGTTTTAGGTATATATTTGAGTTTGAATGTATGATTTTATTATGTGGATTTTTTTTTTTAAAGTTAAGTGACTTATAATATTGTATTTTTGATGATTTTGATGTAATACGTTTTTGGTGGAATTTAGGTTTTTGCATTAAACTTTTTGTTTCAATGCCATCATTGTTTTTTGGTTTAATTTTATATATATTTTTTTCTATTCAATTTTCACATTTAGAATTTTAATGTCATTTAACAAATTTCACACTTAGAATTTTAATGTCATTTAATAAATTTGGCTTTTAATTATTTCAATTATTTATCACATTCCAACCAGAGTTATTCTTATAGTCCACATTCTCAATAGCTCATATGTTAGGGTTTACGTAGCTCGGTATGGACTATTGCAACCCCTTATATGTGGAGTGTGTTATTTTTTTTGGTTGAGAACTGCATTATAAAATACAACTTATATTATACAAAAAGACCATAAAATTACAACAAGAATGATAAGCTATTTTAATGGAGCAATGGAAAGTTTTAAGGGCTAAATTTCACACATTGACTAATTTTCCATGTTTTATCCCATAACAAGATTCATGAATTTCTATTTTTTCTACAAACGATTCACTCAAATTCTACTTCTACAAATGATTCCCTCAAATTCTACTTTGACAAATGATTCATCCAAATTCTACAGGGTAAAATTATTTTACCTTAAAAATTGCCAAAATTGTATAGAAACTATATAAAATCCTTTGAAATTAATATTTTTACAAAAATATCACAAACCATTTTAAAGTTTCCATATTAAAAACTACTAAGATTCAAAAGGTTTCTACACTTTAAGATAAATTTCCATCCTTCAAATTTCTCCTAAATAAACATTCATAGACACTTTTGACAACTTACCCCAAGAAATGTTAATCCTTGAAAAAAAAATGAACATAGCCTACAGTTCCTAGGTTAATTTCTAGAAAACATGGATGGAGCTTATAATTCCTTCAAATACTCATGTTAAAGAATTTGTGAAAAAGTTTCTTGATTGATTTTATAGTAGTGCACAATCTTTATATTTCTTGGTTCATGAGATTGAGAGTTTCCTCCCTCAAAAGGATGAGATTCAAAATAGGATACAATATTGGCACGTGAATGTTGAAGTTACATCCTTTTCTTTTTCCCGCCGTGTTCAGAAATGCAATCTATTGTTATCCCAAAAAATATGTTCTAGCCAACAAATCAAAACACTAAGAATATGATGTAGCATCTTGACTATCTAGGACTAGTTTTCATTTCCAAGCAATTTACAATTTTAGAAGGTTGCAAATCACATTTAGAGCTTAGTTAGGGAAAAGTAACAGGATCCACGACACCTACATGTTGCAATTCCGCTCATAAAAATATTTTTTCACACTTCACTCTTGCACACATTTTTGCACTCACACACAAAAATATTTTCAGAGTCCTCTTTTGTTGAGTATGTTCTTCCCCTTGTGCCTAAAAGCAATCTAGGAGAATCTGAAAAACTTGAGAGTTCTAAAGAAATTCCTCACCATACCCATAAGAAAACGGATTGGCTCGTGATCCCAATCCCAAAATTTAAAAAACACAACTCTAAATAACACACTAAAATCCTCATTTGTAAGGTCACAAAACAAAATTTTAGTTCAGGTTAGGATTTCTGGGGTAGGCGTCCATACAACCCCCCATAATTGCTTTTCATTTGAAACATAACAATTGACTGTTTAGGGTACTTAAAATCCCTCATATCAAGTGTGATACATCAAGGTAGGGAGATACCTGTGAAGGGACAAAGGCTTAGGTTCGGTTGTTCCTATGAGCCTTCTTGAGCCACCCAACTCTTGTGAGGTTTCCTAACCCGTGACTACTTTTTGAGGCCAAGAATCCCCTGTCCACACTTGAAGGAGGTAACTTAGTGGCCAAAAACTAGGATTTTTGTAGAGGTGGAAGTTATGGGTTGCAACTGCACCTAGGTAAGATTTTGAATGGTTATTTGGAAATGTCATCAATTAATCTAGGACATGCACCCTTTACCCCTCATTTTAACTAATATTGCATACCTTCACTAGTCTTTCTTATGGTGGGTTCATGCTCCATTGTCGAAAGATATTGGAAGGCCCAATGATATTTTTAGAGGAAGGATACCAAGTCTTTAAGACACATACTTTTATTTTTTCACTCCCCTGCATGGAAACAGTCCCACCCTACCCAAACATTTTACTTAAGATGATATATGTATGTTTGTTGTATCCATATACACTTACCACATTCAACTTTGTTTTTGGTTAAAGTAGGCCATATTTATTTCAAAAGTACTAGTTAATTATATTTTACTTACCAAATCACACACACATTTGTTATTCTAGAATCATAGTGAACCCATTATCCACTCGACATTCTAGATGCTTGCTCGACCTCCCACCAATGTTGGGAGGTATCCCTGGTATGACTGTTTTACCAGTTCGACCTCTTCACTCACCATCACCTATGAGTGCAGTAGTACTTGGTTCAAACTTGCTTGAATCAACCATGCTAGGAAAAACTACCCAAAAAATCCAGTAGCCCTTCCTCATCAGGAATCAATCCTTGGCGTTCAACCATAACTGTAGGAACACAAAAATTACCATACATGGCTTTGTTGAATCTTCTCGTTTTAACAGAGCTCACCAATGATCCCATCTTACATGATGCCACTTGTCCACCCATGCTGACCAATATCTTCTCATACTTTCCCAAGTTTGATGGGAAGCCAGGTGAAGACTCGACCAACCATGTCATGGCCTTCCATCTCTAATGATCATCCAATAACATCACCAATGATTCCATCAGGCTAAGGCTATTTCAAATAAACTTAACTGGTCTCTCAGTGTGATCCAGATTTATGTAGGAACACAATGAAATACAGAAATGCACATAAACGCAGAGATGCAACGGAAATAAGACTTCATTTCATTAATCACAAATGACTGAAATATGCTTACAGACAGAATGGAAATAAACTAGCTAGGGCGCTGGTAGCTTATCTCTGAGAAGAGATGTGGCTGCTACTCGCA
>ML779016.1:320993-337262 GCA_009831015.1 Picea engelmannii | reverse complement strand
TAGCACCTTGTCAACATGTCGCACATGATCCTCCCAAGACTTGCTATAGATTAGTATATCATCAAAAAATACTAACACAATTTTTCGAAGGAAGAGCTTGAAAATGGAATTCATTAACCCTTGGAATGTGGAAGGTGCATTTGTAAGGCCAAAAGGCATGACCAAAAGTTCATAATGGCCTTCATGAGTTCAGAATGTTGTTTTTGGGATGTTTTCTTCCTTCATTCTAATATGATGATACCTTGAACGAAGATCCAACTTTTTGAAATAGATTGCTCCATGTAGTTCATCTAAAAATTCATCAATGACGGGAATGGGAAACTTATATTTAATAGTGATCTTGTTGAGCTCTCTATAATCTGGACACATACACCATGAGCCATCTTTCTTGAATACCATTACCACCGGTGCAGAGTAAGAACTTTGGCTAGGTCTAATAATGCCAGCCTTTAACATTTCTTCAACCATGCGCTCAATTTCACTCTTCTGGGCATAAGGGTATCTGTATGGCATGATGTTAGGAGGAACACTCCCATGAATTAGGTGAATATCATGATCATGATTTCGAGTGGGTGGAAGACCTTTGGGAATATCTTCAAATACTTTGGAATGCTTATCAATGATCCCTTGGAGATCTAAAGGAATAGATGGATTAGATGTTTGAACATCTAGTGAGCATAGTTGTTCAACAACCCCTTGATGCCCCTTTTTCAATAATTTTTTCATGCCATTAGAGCTTATCACCTTACTGGGTTTCCCTGTGATACCTCTTAACTCAATTTATTTTCCTTCCAATGAAAATTTCATGAAAAGTTCTTGAAAATTAAAAGCCACTGTTCCTAATGATTGTAACCATTGGATTCCTAGTACAACATCAGCACCACCCATGGGTATAGAAATCATTGGAATATTCATTACATATTCCCCCATAGTAATATTGATCTTATTGCATTTTCCTGAGAAATCGATAGTTCCTCCATCTGCAATCATTACTTGAAACTTTGGTGCTGGATATACAAAGCAATTGAGAACTTTGGCTAATTTATAGTGAATCAAATTATGAGTACTGCCAGAATCAATTATGACTATTACCTTTTATTTTTGATATATCCTTCGATCTTGAGGGTTTGAGGAGTGATAATTCCACCCAATGCATTACACGATATCATGGGAGTCAACGTTTTAGATGAAATTGCTTCTACATTTTCATCCTGAGATGGTTCTTGTTCTCGTTCTTGTTCTTCTTCCTCTTCACAATCTATGTAGAATAATTTCTTCTCACCACACTTATGTCCCTTACTGTACTTGTTGTCACAATTAAAGCATAAACCTTTTTCTTTTCTTTCGTCCAATTGTTGAGGTGTCAACCTTGTAGATTGAGGTGTTTTAGAAGAAGGAGCATTATTCTCTCTATAGATGTTAGGATTGGTCCTTCTAGTAGCCATAGCCACTTTTTTACTTTCAACATTTCTTCCCACCCTAAATGCATTCTCCAATGATTTGGGTTCCCAAAGGCAAACCTCATGTTGAATGTTATACCTTAAAGTTCTTATGAAAACATCAATCAAGTGCTCATATGGAATATCTGTTACCTTTATATTCAATCTTTGGAAATTCTCAATGTTCTCTGTAACTGAATCCTTTTGCTTGAGATTTATCAATTGGCTAAAGAAGGTATTTCTCCTTGTAACCTCATAGTGTGTTATCATTTCTTCCATGAAAATTGTCCAAGTGACGAGTGATTTGCGAGAACAAAGCCATCGATACTATACAAATTGATTGGGTTCTAAATATAAAGAAGCAATTCTTACCTTTTGTGTATGTGGCACATTATGTAGATCAAATAATTGATCCATCGGAAGTATCCATGTGATAGGGTCCTCACCATCAAACTTCCTCATATCGATCTTAGGAACATGGGTGGTATTCAACCCAAAGTTGGAGATTCTCCATTCTTGATTCACCTTCCTTGTGTCCTCATCATGAATTTCATGGGATACATTTTCACTTTTAGGTGTCCTCTCTATTACGAAAATTTTCAATCCTTCCATGATCTCCTCTTTTAAACCATCCATATTAGTATTTATTGCCTCCAACTTAGGTTCCATCTCTTGTAGTTCATCTTTTGTTACTGTCTTCTTTTGTAAATCATTTATGTCCCTACACATTTCTTCACCTTCATCAAGAGTCCAAGTAGGATTGTCTGGAGGCTTATTTGGTGTATAAGTTCCCTTTTTTGGTGGCATTTTGGCCAAGTATCACTTTAAACCTTGATTTTGAGGTGGTTCTGCTAGACAATCTTCCTTTTATTGTATCTCCAAAATTTCAGCCCTTCTGAGTATGATTTTTTTTTTTTTTTAGGTCTCTGATATTTCTTCTCTGCAATGCCATAGGTTTGATCAAAATTGGATGTGCCAAGTGGAATTTATGGTAACTTCCCCACAACTTGCTGATTTGTTTTCCTTTCCAGGAGATGTCACTTGTATAGTGTTCCCCGCACAAAATAATTGATACAAAATTATGAAACTTGTACCAGAACTACTAATGTCTGTCCTCTATCCAATTCAATCTGTCTCACTCAATTTGGATATGCTAGGAAGAAGTTATTATTGTTTTACCTGGAACACCTTCTTGAGACTAGTCAGATACCCTATCTTCCATAGGGTGTATCTAAAAATATAAGATGACCCAGAAGCTGAAATTGTTACCACAAATACCTTACTAATTACTTTGAATATCCTTTGGAGTTTAGGTTCTGAAATGTTACAGAAAATTTTTTATAGAGAAAATTACGCAATGACTCAATTCAGGATGATTCGAGAACCCTATCTTAGAAAGGCTATATCTCCAAAAGTATAAGGCCTCAGGAGCTGAAATTTTAACCCAAAGTACCTTGATTTGTCTACTAAATATCATCCAAGATGTAGTAGTGAAAACCCAATACCTTGAGCTCTGATACCATATGTTAGGAACCAAATATCAATATAACATAGAAAAACCTCAGAATGAGTACTCAACGCCTTGAAAAAGAGAGAAATTCAGATAATAAGCCTCTTCGAGGGGGAAACCTCCTTATGCCCACATAAATTTTCAATTACAAGATGATTCCAAATGAAAATGTCTCCTTGGTATATATAGGAGAGTAGGAGGTATAATTACAACTAATGGATTAAAGCCGACATAAATAAAATAACATTACTAATGTAATATGACCCAATTAAGGGGTAATGAGCCACTATTTAGGGCTTAAAACAAGCCATAGGGCAGAGGTCATATGGTCAGAACCAATAGGTGAAACCAGGACAATCTAGAAGATCTAAAAAATGGACCATTAAAAGTTTTCGGATCCTAATGCCATCTTGGTAGGGCCTCATCATGCCATGTTGGTGCACAGGTGACCTGCCACATTGACCAATGACCACTTCAACATTTGCCAAATTGCCAAGGACCTATAGAACAAATATCAAGGTAGTATGGACGACTGAGATTGGATCTTGACATAAGCTCGAATAACAAAATCTGGACGTAGAACCAAGGAAATCTAGAAATATGAAAATCCATAGTTTCCAATAATGAGTCTTTTGCAAAATTCTGGATGCTAGATATTAGAAAATGGAAAGGTGCAGTGGAACTCGGACCATTTGAAAATATGGAGATCCGATATTTCAATAAAGTGACTTAATCAAAGGTTCTGGATGTCATATGTGGAACTTGAACCGCAACGAAACCATAAGCTCAAGGTGGAAGGGGAATGATGCCATGTAAGTGGAAATGCCACTCCAATGTAAGGATAATTTTAAGGATGGAAATTTATATAAAAATCAAGAGACATGGGCTAATCTTCCTAGTCCTTAATATGCAAAATGTAAAATGTTTGGTGATAGATTTGTAAAAATACTCAAATTTATAAGGATTTTATATAGTTTCTATAAAATTTTGGCGATTTTTAAGATAAAAAGAATTTTATTCTATGGAATTTGGGAGAATCGTTTTTAGAAAAAATGGAAATTGATGAATCTTTTTTTTGGGAAAAACCATGAAAAATTATCCCATTGGTGAAATTTAGCCCCTAAAATTATCTATGCTCCAATTTGGGATCCATGCAAGCAAACAAGTTCCACATGGAGGCATGTTGATGGAATAGGTCAACAAGGGCATGAAAATCAATGGATGCCAAGTTGTAGCTGGGTACAAGTGGGACCCACGTGCATGTAAAGGAGGAAATCTGGAAATCTAGAGATTAGGGATTTTCGAAAAAGGAACTTTTAAAAGGCTTGTGATTATGGATGTCCAAATATCCATAAGTTTTATGGATCTAGATGGATGGATATCTAGGATTTTGGAAAATATGAATATTCATGCCTTTACAAACTGTGAGGTGGCTGAGCCTTGTCCAACGTGGAAGAGGTCGATGACAAGGTAGCTATGGGGTAGGAAACGTGGACTCAATTTCCACATAAGTTGGCATGTGTTATGCCAGGTTAACAATCATATGGCATATTTTTGAAAATTTTTCCTATGTTGGGGAAAGAGTAGAAAACTTCAGACAACCATAAATTTCTTCTCAGAGATTAGAATTGAGAAAATGAATAGTCAAAGAAAATACAAGGAATAGAATAATCAATCCATTTAGACAAATATCAGAGAGGGGTATCATATTTCATTATCAAGTCAAAATAATACTTTTTGGTGGCCTCAAGAGATTGCAAATGGGATGTAAATTTCCCATATTTATTTTTATTCCTAATCTAACATATATTTTTGTTGGTTACACATTGTGTATACTCAAATTCATAGTCAGAGTAGTTCAATATGAATATCAATGAGATAGAGGATACTCATGAGGATGAAGTCAGGGGACTGAATGTCAATCTAGGAGATGTTGAGAATGAATCCAATGGGCATAGAGAATGAAGAGTAGGAAGTATTAATCTGGAGGAAACAATAAAGAGTCTAGAAAGGGATGCCACAAGCTACAAAATTGTTAATGGGAGGATTATGAAAGCTTAAGAGTAGTAAAACAACATAAAAACGAAGTTATTACAAATTTTGTACAATTTTCATAAGAAGATGGATAAGGAAGCAGATTCAAGGGAGGAAAAGGATCACAGATCTCATACCGGGAGGGGAGAATCTAACAGTGTTGGTAGACATCAACATCACTCACCAAGACACACAACTGCAAGAGAAAGGCACATTCCAAGTCTGTCCCTTTTCAGACATCACAAGAGGAGGACTAGAGTGGATGAATTACAAGGGGAGTTGAGAAAGATCAAGCCGCCTACCTTTTATGGTGAGCATAAGAAGGATGAAGATGCAGAGGCATGATTGTTGGGCATGAGGAAGTATTTCCACCTGCATAATTATTTCTCACATGAAGAAGCCAAAATTGCAACTTGCCAATTAAAGTGATCTGTAAACTATAGTGGATATTCCACCGGAACAGTTCGTCACAACATATATGATAAATAAAATTGAAATCTACACTGTGAAGGTTAAATTCCTTTAGATTCCATAATCTTTAGTTACTGATTTTCTTCTTGTGCATGAAATAGATAAAATGAAGAAAATAAAGAACAATAAAATACAATCACACACCATCAACAAAATAACAAAAATATTTTCTCTTGGAAACCATTAATGGAGATAACCTAGCTAGAAGGTGAAGTCGTTCTTCTCTCTTTTCTCTGGTATGGAAATAATGCAAGTACAAAGGTGAAGGCACTATCTATGGAGTTTCCTAAGACCTATGGCCTGTTAGACTGCTAAAGAACACTAACCCCCTTTGTGATGGTCTCTAATTTCCCATTCCCAGTTGTTCTTCTCTACAGTGGAACAAAATACAATAATGTAGAATGGAACACCTTCTCCTCATAGCATCCATGTATTCAACATAGCCTGATAGATGTCTAGGGTTAGGGTTTTGACTTCCTCAACCCTCAATTGTGATAAGTTTTTGAACCTTCTAGAATATTCTTTAAATTCTTCACATGGATAGCTCCATATGCATGAGTAATGGGGGCTAATGTGGCATCCTCTCATACTATGGTGTTCAACACAGTAGGTCAACTTGCATATGACATAGCTTTTGCATACGATCTCTGATCGACACATTTTTTGCACTATTGGAAAGGTATCAATGTGTAGAATATAATCACATGGTGGCATCTATGTTAGAAAAATTTTGACCCCAAAAACTTTCATTTGATGTCTCAAAATGGATTTGGAAGGTTTCAAACCCCAATTTTCCAAACTGCGACCTTCCATTAAAATGACCATACAAGTTGATTCCTCCAATTTTTTCCACTCTGAAAACATCAAGATAGATGAAAAATAATATAATGATCCAATATGGATCATACCTTCCCATTTAGGGAGGATTTTGGTCCCCAAAATATTTATTGAATGAGGTGAGGAAAGTTTTCCTCTACCTTCTCCCTAGAGTGCCATTTTTCTTTTCTTGGAAGTTGTCCTTTCAACCCAACCTGCTAAAGATCATGTTTCCTTTGTATTATAGTTATGGACCTCTTTTACAAAACTATTTCCTATGCCAACTCTACATGAGAATCTGGTGCTAAATACTCTATGGAAGGTAGGACCTGCTCCTCCTCGATCCAGCATGGAAGGCTCATAGAGTTTGAGATTCTCCACATTCACTACTGAGTAAATGCGCATGTATGGGGGTAGAATAAGTATGTAGGAATTATCTCCCACCTTTTCCAATACCTTAAAAGGACTGTACCATAGAGCCTTGATTTTCTTACCACGACCTTGTAGTATTTCCTTATTCATATATAACCATACTCTGTATCCCACTTTAAATGTTCTCTCTATTATGTGCTAGTCATGTTTAGCCTTGTACTTTTCATGTGACTTATTCAACATCTACTGTAATTTCAAATAGATCTCCATGATCTTCTCACCAATTCTTTCTTCTTTAATGCATCTCATGTGAGGTCCCCCCTCACTCCTCCTTGTTTTCCATATACAACATCTAAGGGTGAAGGTGGAAAATATCCAAAGAAAGTTTCAAAAGGTGGCTTACCAGTGGAAGTGTCGACTGCTCTATTATAAGAGAGTTGTTTATAAATCATATTTTCATCTTAGTTTTTCATATTCTTATGATTTTAACGCCTCAAAATATGCACCAAAGTCCTATTGACTACTTATGTTTTCCCATCTATCTATGGATTAAATGCTATATACCTCTTTATCTTAGTGTCCATCTTCTCCCACAATGTAGTCCAGAAGGAAATGAGAAATATGGCATCCCTGTCAGAGATGATTCTCCTTGGTATCCAAAAGTGCACCTAGACCCATTCAAAGAACAATTTTGTTGCTTCTTGTCCCTTTATGGTTTTTTTAAAGGAATGAGAATGTACATTTTGTTGAACATGTCAACTACCACAAATAGATAGTCATGTCCCTTCCTAGTTGTTGGTAAACCTCCCACAAAATCCATTTTAATACTTTACCAAGGTCGACTGGATATTGGTATGGGATGCTATAGACATGTTGATATTAAATACTATTTTATGGTCTTTGAGTCAACCTCATGAGGATCAAACCCCCCTATGTTTTTAAAGAGGTGGTACACCTCTATTTCAAATAACATAAAATAAAATTCTTGAGAAAGGACCATGCTTTTATTGAAATAAATATTCACATGCAAAGAGTACTTGAGAAAGGACCAGGTATCTTGTAGAAAGTAAATATTCACAATATGTTACAAGATAATAAATCATAAGAGTGTGCAGTAAAATAAGACGACATTTCCATCACAACATTCATCAAAGTAGGAAACAATATTCAAGGAAATGAAAATAAAGTATGGGTCACACATGGTAGAGAACTTTACATGATTATTTCATTAAACACAAGAACAACACAAGTAAGATTTTGATAGACATACATTTGAAATATCATGCTTAAACTCAAAGTATTAAGACAACAACAATGTTATGTCCCAAATTAGTTCTTTGGGAACCTCAAAAGATAAACAATATTCAAGGAAATGAAAATAAAGTATGGGTCACACATGGTAGAGAACTTTACATGATTATTTCATTAAACACAAGAACAACACAAGTAAGATTTTGATAGACATACATTTGAAATATCATGCTTAAACTCAAAGTATTAAGACAACAACAATGTTATGTCCCAAATTAGTTCTTTGGGAACCTCAAAAGATAATATGTATTCAAAATAAAGAGTATTGTCTTAATATACAAATAAAATATTTTGTTTGTCCTTCAAAGAGGACTAGCATGGGGCTCTTGCAAACCATGAAATAAAAATACCTAGAAGAAACAAGAAAAATATTCAAGGGTCACAGATTAATGGGAAATTAAAGGAAATATAACAAATGGATATAAAATAAAGGTATCAAAGATGAGAATAGGGTCGCTACTTGACTCATTGTGATGGAAATTATTATGAACCCTTTAATTTCTTGCTGATGCCTCTTTTGTAGATGGTTGTTGTGTTGGAGGTGGAATAAATGTTGCAATTGTTTCTTGTTGATCTAGCTCGGTGATCTTGATTAGGGATTTTCTTAGCCACTCTTCTACGTATTCCCTCATGGGGGTCACCATGATATCTTGTTTGGTATTTATCTCAAATAAATCATTTTCCACTTATCTTAGGTCAATACCCAATTGGTGCAATGTGTCATCTACCTCATCATTCCTATTGATACATCTGACTAGCCACCTTTCGAATTCTTCCTCAGATAACTCTACTGAGTCAGTGAACTCAATCGCCCATGCAACTTTTAATACATCAAGTTGTTCTAGTAATTTATCTTTATATGAAAGTATTGTATCCATTAATAAACTTGGGCCATCAAGTTCCTTTTTGAGATCAACAAGTTTAAATAAAAGATCACCTCTGTTACTCTTCATATCATCTAACTCATTTATCATTTCTCTTAGAATTTGTATTCTTTTCAACCCACAAGAATTAATTTGTTTCATCTAGAAATTAGAAGGAAGGTTTTTTTCTCTTATGTGGATATGACTTAAACTTGAAACTTTATCAAAAAATGTTCCCACTATGTCTTTGTAAAAACCTTCATTGCTTCCCATATCCGTTTGGAGATATTTTTTGAAATGTGTAATCCTTGTTGAAAAGTTGGTGGATCTTTGTGCAAGCTCCTAGATTTCTTGGATTAAATATATTCTTTTTTGTATCTCATCTCCAACATATTTTATTATTGCCAACATAAGAACATATGAGCCTTTCAATTTACTGCTACTTTTTGGAATTTCCTCTGAGGTAAGTGCTGGTTGAACTGTGTTTAATGGATCAACAAACAATGGTCTTGTAATTAGAGCTACCTATAATTCCTTTATTTTTTCCTTTAAAATTAAATTTTATTTTTCTATGTTACCAATAGTTTCCTTCAATGCCTCTACGATTTCCTCATGAAAATATACAATATTTGAAGGTGCAATCCCATGGAAAGAGAATTTCAATTTCCATTTCTCAGATATTTTCATGTTTTTCATGGTTACTTTTTCAATTAACATTTTTTTAGATTTTCTATTGTAGGCATCGTGGTGAAGTGTCATAGAATCATCTTCAAATATTTTGGGTTCTTGAGTGACCGTAGCTTCGACAATTTCTTGGGTTTCCGACAGTCCTTGTTTAGACCAACTAGGTTCTTCGATAATCTCATCTACATCCATTTTCCAGGGACTATTAGAGATATAAGGCTTACTATGTAATAAAGTCTCTTTATGACTTTAGAATAAGTCAATGTTCACTTTTTTTGTAAACAAATTTATCCCACATTCATAAGTGGAAATTGTTAACACATAGGATGTACAAGAGTCAAGGTTTTTCAATTTTTTCAAATTTTGTTAGTTTAATCTCAGAAGGATACCTTTAGTCTTTGTTATTCATGTGGTCAGTCATTCTTGTATGATTCATTTGTTTAATCTTGTAGGTTTGATTCATAGGTGTTGCACGAAATTGCAAGTAGTCAGCACTCCCCGATGTATCATGACAAGGGACTAATCGCCTCTCGTGGATCCTTGAAATCTAGCAGTGGTGAGTTTACCAATCACCCGTGGGTTTTGGTGTAACAAAAACTGTACTTCCAACAATTGGTATCAGAGAAAGGTTACTTCAATATTCAGTTTAATCACTGGAAGTTTGATCTTTAATAATGGTTAATAAATCTGATTTTACTAAACATGGATTACCTCTATTTGATGGACATAATTATGCTTTTTGGAGTATCAGGATGAATTGGTTTTTGCACTCTCAAGGAGTAGATGTTTGACAAGCTGTGTTGAATGAATATAAGGCTCCACCAACAGTTCCAACAGATGTTGCAGGGAATAAACTCTATGAAAGTAATTCCAAAGCTATGTATGCAATACTTCGAGGATTGGCAGGTTCCGAATTTTTTAAGGTAATGCATTGTGAGTCAGCAAAAGAATTATGGGACAAACTGAAGAAGGTATACAAAGGAGATAATAAGGTAAAGAATGCTAAATTACAATCATATAGAAGTTAAAGATAGAAGAATTTGAAGATATAGCTACCTATTTCTTATGTATTGATGAAGTAGTCAATACTATGAGAGGCTTAGGAGAAACAATTGAAAATGTTATTATTGTGCAAAAAGTGCTTAGATCTATACCTGCAATATTTGCTCCCAAAATATCTACTTTATAAGAAAGAAATGATATTTCTACTTTACTAATGGATGAGTTGCAAGGAATACTAACAACATATGAGATGAGGACATCTAATGAGAATCCTTCCAATAAGGAAGAAGCTTTCAAGGCAGCAAAAAAGGACAAGAAAAAGGTTGAAACATAAACCAATAATCATGAGGATTCAGAAGAAGACATGGAAGAAGCTAACTTTGTCAAAAATCTAAAAAGAGGTACTAGCAAGTACAAAGGTAAACTTCCTCTCAAGTGATTTAATTGTGGTAGAATAGGGCATTTTGCTTCTAAGTGTCCTTTCAATAAAAAATCTGATGGAGAAGAAAAAAGTAACAACAAAACCAAATAATATAAGAAAATGTATAAGACGCCATTTCAAACAAATTCTTATAAAAAGAAAAGTCTATTCATAACAAATAATAGTGAGTCCTCAGATATAGATGAAAGTGATGAAATTTTAGATATAATACTTTTTATGGATATGGAAAATCAGAATGATGAAATTATTGAAGAAGAAGAAGGTGAAGTTGACTTGGAAGCTGAACTTGTAAGTGCTTTGTCTGAATTAAAGAAAGTAAGAAGAGAATGCAAACAATTTAAAACAAAGATTGAGAGTTTAGATCAAGAATTACAGAAGTCAAACAATTTAATTGAAAGAAATGAGATCATGTTAGTTGACTTAAAACTCAAAATAGAAGAGGCTAGAGTGACTGAAGAAGCTCTAAATAATATACTTGCAAAAATGGATAAGGAAAATGAAGGTTTAAAACTTGAAGTAGTTTTATTAAGAAAGAAAGTAGAAGAAAATAACATGAATTATAGTTCTCAAGTGTTGGATCAAATTATCTGTATTCAAAGATCATCTTGTGATAATACTCGAATTGGGTATAAGTTTGAAGTTACTAATGCAAGCTCTAGCTCAAGTTTTGAAAAAGAAGGTAAAAAGCATACAAATGAGAAAAACACTTACAAGCAAAAGGGATTAGAAAAGCAAGAAGATAATCAGGCTTCAACAATGCATAGAAAAGTTATGGCAGACATCAAAATAGGTTTGAAGGTTATTGTTTCTTTTGTTATAAGTATGGACACAAAGAAACTTTCTGTAATGTTTTTCAAGAAACATAAGTGCACACAACAGTCATGGCATATCGAGATTTGAATATGGAAGAAGACATGATAAATCTATTCAGAACAATGTGAACAACTCACATAACAGACATGATTCTTTGAAATTTGAAGTTGAATGTTATAGGTGTAATAAATTTGGACATATTTCAAGAAACTGGCCAATGAATTTTCAAAAATCTGTTATAAACCAATACACAAATCAGAAAATTGGTTATTGGAAAAGGAAGGATGATCATTTAGAAATTGAAGAGTGAAAAATTGCTTTACAAGATGATCATAAAGTTAAATGGTGTGTGGATAGTGGATGCTCAAAACATATGACATGAAAAAAACAAATCTTTGATTCTTTAGATGAAAGAAAAGAAGGTACAGTCACATTTGGTAATGAACAATCAACTCGAATAGTTGGAAGAGGCACTGTTTGTTCGAACAAAGACATAATGGCTGAAAATGTTTTACTGGTTGAAAATATGGAACATAACTTGTTGAGTGTAAGTCAAACATGTGATAAAGAGAATTTTATGATATTTGATTCTAAACAATGTCAAATTAGGGATGTTAAAACAAATCAGTTAGTTGGAACAACTACAAGGACATCAAATAACATTTACATTTTAGATGAGAACGATGAAAATTTCTATCTTGGACATGAAGATGAGAGCTGGTTATGGCATAAATGACTTGGACATATTAACTTTGACAATCTGATTCAGTTAAATAAAAAGGAGGCAATAAGGAACTTACCTGTCATAAAGAATATTTCCAACTCTAATTGTAAACAATGTCAACATGGTAAACAAACTAGAGTCAAGTTTAAAACAAAGGAATATTCTACAACAAAACCTTTGGAAATAATACATGCTGATGTGTGTGGACCTATGAGAACAATAGGTTTAAATGGTGAAAGATACTTTTTGTTATTTGTGGATGATTTTACTCGAATGGCTTGGTTTTTTTTTATTGAAAAAGAAGTCTGAAACATTTAGCTGCTTTCAAGTTTTCAAAGAATTGACTGAAAATGAAATTGATATGAAATTAAGTGCTTAAGGTCAGAAAACGGAGGCGAGTTTGTGTCAAATGAATTTAACAATTACTGTGATGAAAATGGAATTAAAAGACATTTCTCTGTTACAGAAACACCTCAGCAAAATGGTGTTGTTGAAAGGAAAAACAAAATTGTTATGGAGATGGAAAGAATAATGTTAAATGAGTCCAAATTGAATGATATATTTTGGCCTCAAGCTGTTGATACTGCTGTACACATATTGAATTGAAGTTTGCTAAGAAATAATAATAATAAAACACCCTATCAATTATGGAAAGGAAGACCAACAAACATAAAAGAATTTAGAATTTTTGGGAGGAAGTGTTACATTAAAAGAATTGATAAAAATCTGAGAAAATTAGATTCTAGAACTGATGAAGGCATATTGGTTGGATATTCATGTTCAATAAAGGCTTACAAATGCTATAATTCCAGATTAATAAATATTGTTGAATCTATAGATGTAAATTTTGATGAGTCCTCATTTTTGAAGTCCAAATCTAAACAAAAGGATCAACAAATACATGAAATATATGACAAACATAAGATGTATAAAGAAGTAAGTGAAATAGAAGAAACTAAGGCTGATGATAATGAACAGTTAACTCCTACATCAATACATGGAACAAATCCATCCAAAAGCATAACTACATTTAAGACTCCAAGAAAAAGAATACAGAAAAATCATCCTGAAGAACAAATCATTGGTGACATAAATTCAGGTATTGGAACAAAAAGTAGAAGGCTAGAATCCACTTCAACCCATGAATAGGTATCACTACTTTCTTTGATTGAACCCAAAAATATTGAAGAAGCAATTAAAGATGAATACTGGATGAAAGCAATGAAAGAAGAGATTAGTCAAATTGACAAGAATAAAACATGGGAATTAATTCCTCGACCATTGAACAAGAATGTTATTGGGGCTAAATGGGTTTTAAGAAATAAGATGGATGAAGCAGGAAAAGTAACAAGAAATAAATATAGATTGGTTTGTAAAGGGTATGCACAAGTAGAAGGAATTGATTATGGATAAACTTTTGCTCCTGTTGCAAGAATGGAATCTATTAGGTTGTTTTTAGCCTATACTAGTTCTAAGAACATTAAATTTTATCAAATGGATGTAAAATCTGCATTTTTGAATGGTGATCTAGAAGAAGATGTATACATGGAACAACCAGATGGTTTTCGCATACAAGAAGTAGAACAACTATTCTACAGGTTGAAAAAGGCTTTATATGGACTAAAACAAGCACCAAGGGCTTGGTATTCCAGGCTTGATAACTACTTAAGGCAACAAGGATACATGAAAAGTAACACTAACAACAATCTCTATATCAAGGAAGAGAATGATAGCTTGGTCATTGTAGAAATTTATGTAGATGACATTATTTTAGAAGTGATGATGAGAACCTTAGCAAACAGTTTGTTGAATGTATGCAAAATGTGTTTGAGATGTCTATGCTTGGTAAAATGAAGTTTTTCTTAGGTTTGCAAATTAATCAATCTGATAAGGGTATTTTCATTTCTGAAACAAAGTATATTCATGAAATGCTTAAGAAGTTTTAGATGCATGATAGTAAACCGGTTTGCACTCCTATGGTTACTGGCTGTAAATTAAGTAAATTTGATGAATCTGAAGAAGTTGAGCAAACAATGTACAAATCTATGATTGGTAGTCTTCTCTATGCTACAACTACAAGGCCTGATATTATGCATGCAGTTTGTCAGGTTGGCAGGTTTCATGCATCTCCTAAAGCTTCTCATCTACTTGCAGTCAAAAGAATTTTCAGATATCTTAAGGGGACAACAGAGTTTGGTTTGTGGTATCCAATAGGTAATCAACTTGACTTACATGCTTTCATTGATGCTGATTGGGCAGGGTGTGTTGATGACAGAAAGAGTACTAGTGGAGAAACATTTTTTCTTGGTGGATGTCTTGTGAGTTGGTCAAGCAAGAAGCAATCAACAATGTCTCTATCTACTGCTAAAGCAGAATATATAACAACTACAAATTGTGGTACACAGGTTATATGGATGAAACAAATGATGGAAGATATACAGATTCATTATAATACTCCTATTCGTATTTATTGTGATAATACTAGTGCTATGAGTATTTCCAAAAATCCTGTTATGCATTCAAAAACAAAACACATTCCTATTAAATTTCATTTTCTCAGAGATCAAGTTACGAACAAAATTATTAAACTGGAATACATTGGAACAAAGGATCAAATTGCAGATATATTTACTAAACCTTTACCCAAAATGCAATTTGAAGGGCTTCGAAATCAGTTGGGAGTCTGTTCTCTGTAAGTTGGTTTTATATCAAACTACAAGTTGTCATAATAAAAATTACATATTGTTGGCAATTGTTTGTTGAGGGCTATTATTTAAGGGGGAGTTGTTGCCAAATAAGCTATATATACAAATTTTTCTTAGTCTTTTGGTCAGGAGGAGTAACATATCAATGAATAATCATTAAACTTCAGCAGTATAAATAAAGTTGAAAGAAATTCTGGTTTAAATGATCAATTCATTGAGGGACAAAAACATGTTAGGAACCAATTATCAATATAGCATAGAAAAACCTCAGAAAAAGTACTCAACGCCATTCAAAATGAAAATGTCTCCTTGGTATATATAGGAGACTAGGAGGTATAATTACAACTAATGGCTTAAAGCCGACATAAATAAAATAACATTACTAATATAATATTCCCCAATTAAGGGGTGATGAGCCAATATTAGGGCTTAACATGCCCCTCCCCTTAAGACAAGTGTTGTCCGCAACGCTTGAGTAACTCTAGATGCTTCTGTATAAAAGGCTCATCTTCCCAAGTGGAATCTTTAGCTGGTAGTTTCCTCCATTTAATGAGATACTCTGAAATGGATCTATTCCTCAGCTGGCAAATTCTTGTGTTAGTGATGGCTTCAGGCTCCAATACAATTTTTCCTTCCTCACCAAGTTCTGGCAAAATAGTTTGAATTGGGATGTTGTCACCTATAACTTTCTTTAAGCATGGAACATGGAAAACTGGGTGTACTCGTGAAGATGCAGGCAGCTCCAATTTGTATGCCATAGTACCAATATTTTGCAACACCTTATAAGGGCCATAGTACTTTAGTGATAATTTATTATCCTTCTTGGCTGGCTTGAGGGACATCTGTTTGTATGGTTGTAGTCTTAAAAACAACCAATCCCCTACTTCAAAACTTCTTTCACTATGATGTTGATCTGCTTGTTGTTTCATGAGATTTTGTTCCATGGTCAGGTTGTCCTTTAAGATTTGGAGAACTTTTTGTTGATTCTCGATGTGATCTTCCACTGCTTGAACCTTATATTTTTCTTTTAGAGAAGAAGTGATGGAAGGAGGGTGGTATCCATAAAGTGCCATAAATGGTGTC
>ML779016.1:296408-318720 GCA_009831015.1 Picea engelmannii | reverse complement strand
TGATTGGGTCCTTGCCATCAAACTTCCTCATATCAATCTTAGGAACGTGGTTGGTCTTCAAACCAAAGTTGGAGTTTCTCCATTCTTGAGTCACCTTCCTTGTGTCCTCATCATGAATTTCATGGGATGCATTTTCACTTTCATGTATCTTCCCTGTTACGGAATTTTTCAATACTTCCATGATATCCCCTTTTAAACCCTCCATCATCTCTTGTAGTTCATCTTTTGTTACTATCTTCTTTTGTAAATCATTTATGTCCCTATGCATTTCTTCACCTTCATCAAGAGTCCAAGTAGGATTTTATGGAGGCTTATTTGGTGTAGAAATTCCCTTTTTGGGTGGCATGTTGGCCAAGTATCACTTTTGAACCTTGATTTTGTGGTGGTTCTGCTAGACAATATGTTTTATGTTGTATCTCCCAAGTTTCGGCCCTTCTGGGTATGCAACTTTATTTTATGTAGTTCTCTGATATTTCTTCTCTGCAATGCCACAGGTTTGATGAAAATTGGACGTGCCAAGTGGAATTTATGGTAACTTCCCCACAACTTGCCGATTTTTGGCCTTTCCAGGAGATCTCACTTGTATAGCGCGCCCCACACAAAATAATTGATATAAATTTCTGAAACTCACACATGAAATAATAAAGACTATATATGATCCAATGAAACCAGTCCCACTCAATTTTGATACTCTAGCAAGAAGTTATGATTGTTTTACCTGGAAGACCTTCTTAAGACTAGTCAGATACCCTATCTTACACAAGGTGTATCTACAAATTTATGATCACCCAGAAGTAGAACTTGTTACCACATATACCTTTCTAGTTTCTATAAATTTCCTCAGGAGTTTAGGGTTTGAAACATTACATAAAAAAATTTATAGCGACAATTCCACAATGATTCATTTCAGGATGATTCTAGAACCCTAACTTGTACAGGATTTATCTCTGGAATTATAAGGCCTCAGGAGCTTAATTTTGAACCCAACGTACCTTGATCTGTCTAATAAATATCCTCCAATCCATTCCTTCTGAAACATTGTAGAAAAAAAGTTATAGTAAAAATTCCAAGGTGTCTCAGATGTAGCAGCGAAACCCCAAGACCTTGAGCTCTGATACCATATGTTAGGAACCAATTATCAATATAGCATAGTAAAACCTCAGAAAAAGTACTCAACGCCTTGAAAAAGAGATAATTTAAGACAATAAGCCTCTTTGAGGGGGCAACCTCCCTTTACCCCACTTAAATGTTCAAGTACAAGATGATTCAAAATGAAAATGTCTCCTTGGTATATATAGGAGACTAGGAGGTATAATTACAACTAATGTCTTAAAGCCGACATAAATAAAATAACATTACTAATATAATATGCCCCAATTAAGGGGTAATGAGCCAATATTAGGGCTTAACAGAACATCTTTGCAAAGACTTGTTGCTTATAATCTTCTTTCTTATCAGTTCATTGTAGACAAAATTGACAAGACTTCAAAATATTTGATACATTCCTCATAAATTTTCAGGATTATTGATTCACACAGGTTCATGACTCATTGATGATGAAAGTGATATTATTTTATCTTAGACAGGGGGATTTTAATGGCTGATTTTCCATAGATGACAAAAGGGGGAGAACAGAGCAAAGAAAAAGGTAAGTTCGCCATCAATGCCAAAGGGGGAGTTTGTTGGCATTATTATTGGCAACATACAAGTGTATAAACAGAGATTTTGTTAGCTTTGTGTAGTTTGTCGGCATTGTTATTTATGGCAGGTGTAGTTTTCATTGATGGAAAACTAAGACTAAAAAGTGAGCCAAACTGTCTTAGTTATCACCACAAATGGCACATCACCAAAATTGGTGCATACATATGCCAAACTGTCTTAGTTATCACCACAAATGGCGCATCACCAAAATTGGCGCATACATATGCCAAACTGTCTTAGTTATCAACACAAATGGCGCATACATATGTGTTAGATACTAGTGTTAATCAGAGAATAGAAATCAACGGTCTCTATTCTCTCGAGTTTGAGCAATGGGATCAGACGTTGCAAAAGTCCATCGCTGAGAGGGAATAGCACACTCAAAACAAAACTTCAGAATTCCGATGGATGGGACAGGCGGAATACGTGTCACATTTTAATTACATCGCTATTCAAAGGCTCGTACACAAAATCACTTTTTGTGGAGAGCGATAAGCGCTTTATGGTATAATATTTTGGTCTTATGAATTAATAAAAAATAATTAACCCCGATGATCATATTTCAACAATTATAAGCAAGGCTCTAAAGGATCAAGTCATAACGGTTTTAAATCAACGGTGTGGATTTTTCAAGCAATCTAATTGAAGGGTAGTTGTGCATTCTTTTCTCTTGAGCTATCAAGATCGAACATGAAGTAATTTATCAGTTACAGTCAATTACATAGGTTGAAACTAATTCCTAAAGGAGCTTCGAACTATTTTTGATTATATATCACTCTTTCTATAAAAAATGAGTTGTGAGAAAAGACATTGGAGCATGATTTGCAAGTTTCAAATAGTAAGGAGGAAATTTATGGTATCTCTGTGATTGAAAATCAATAGAACAAAAGATATACAGTTACAATGAAAGATGAGAAGATTGAGACTGAAATGTAAAGATGACATTTGTGCAGATTCGATTATGACATTGAAGACAAATCAAACACAGAGGAAGTTCTGAGGTATGTAATGATTAGATAGGTGTCAAAGGTGTTGTCTCTAAAATTGCATAGTTCATTACACATAAATATGTCAATGAAATTCATAGATTGAGTTACAAAATTTATGATAGAGTATACAAAAGAAGAATTGAATTACAGACTAGATTTTGACAGAGATAATTTGTCAGAGAAATTGAGCTGCAGGCTTAAATTATTCAGAGGATAAACAAAGATTGTATTAAATGTATTATGACAGTGACTGGTTCTTATGAATACTTTGATTGAGATTGTGATTTCTTAAAATTCAGATAGGTTGGTGTCCTAAATTTCAAGGGTGGTAGGGAGGTGTAAGGAAGGACTTCAATCCTTATGATTCAAGTTCATGCTTGAACACATGAAGTTGTGACTTCCTTCTAGTTGCAGCTAGAGAACCAGGGTGCTGAACAAATGGAGGTTGTAGCCTCATCTGAGTAGTTTCTCAAATAAAATATAATGTAAAGAGAAGTTGGTGCTTGCCTTACATTTAAAATAAGATTTTTTTTTTCCCTTTATGGGTTTCCTCATGAAATTACTGTGTCATTGTCTATATAATATGTCTAATTGTTTATTCTTACATACTTGCTGAGATAAACTATTCATAAGTAAAGAAGCAGATTGTGTTAAACGATTTAAAATTAGTAAATTTTGTTACTAACTGATTCACCCCCCACTCTCAGTTAGTCTAACTGGTCTAACAATTGGTATCAGATCTAGAGGTCACGAGTTCGATACAAACTCGACTCGCGCTGAGGGGGAGATTGTTGCATGAAATTTCAAGTAGTCAACGCTCCCCGGTGTATCGTGACAAGGGACTAATCACCTCTCGTGGATCCTTGAAATCTGGCGGTGGTGAGTTTACCAATCACCTACGGGTTTTGGTGTAATGACAACCGTAGTTCCAACAATAGGGTCATGTTCTCAAGGTTTTGAGTCATGTTCAATGTAAAACAAATCATGTTTTGATTTTCTCTTAAGTCTAGAAAGTTGATCAGAGTCCATTTATGAAAGTATTGGTGTCATGATGGTGGTTGTCATCATTATAAAAAGAGGGAAAGTATTTTTCATAAATATAGTCTTTAAAGGTCACCATCAAGTGTTATGTCCAAAAAATGTGTACAAAAGATTTACCCAACCATTTAAGTGTCTTGTCAGTTGTCAAATCACATGTGCTGAAAAATTTCCTAAAAGTTCGTAGCAATTAAAAAATTGATCATGCGCCAAATATTTCATGATTATGATTTTGCAAAAGTGTCTGATGATGGATTCTAGTTTTGAATGCCATGATCTCATCAATCAACTTCAAAGGGTTGGTTTCAAAAGGATAATTTATCATTTTTTACCTTCATATCCATTTGCAAAGAGTGCACTGTGGTTTGGTTCAATTTGTTGTGAACTGTAAGAGCGCTGCAACTGCTTGTCGCTGCAGACTCTTGGAACTACGAACTCTTTGTAGCGGTTGATGGTGGATTGAAAGCTTAAACGACTATTGGTTTGTTTTTCTGCAACAAGGAGTGAGCTTTATATACCAGGTACTTTTCTTGATGTTCAATTTCCACTACCTGAAAATGTATTATCATCAAACCCTAGTTGTTGCAAGTTTTCTATTCATTGCAAACTGGTTTATACAATTGGTGCTATGAACTCCTCTTTTCTTGATAGGTTGCACATTCTTTTCCTTCAAACCTTTATGCATACCCATAACACATGTTTTCTATTCAAAGGGTGATTTGTAGCTTACTCTTGCAACCATAGCTCCATTGGTTGCAAACTTCCTATTTGCTACAAATGACATTTGTTGCTAATTGTCTGCGTTGTGAACTGGATGCGCTACAAGTCCCCTATTTTTTCTCAGTTGATAAAACCCTAGATGACCTTGTTTTCACTCAGGTTTGGAAAACATCATTTCACTCATGATCATATTCCTCTCCATGCCTTTGAAATTGCAAAGACTTCTGATTAAAACCCTAGTCTAAAATTCATTGTTGTAAACTTAATCAACGTGTTGCGAACCGAGAAATCGCGCTGCAAACTCCATGTTTTACACAGTTGGTCCGAAGTTTGTCTATTTTAGATTTCTTTCAGTTTTGGGTTGTCACCTTTCTCTCCAATCTCTTAGCTTCAATATCATTCTAGATTCTGCAATGTTTCTTTAGCATAAAATCCTTTTGCTAGCAAACCCTAATTTTTGTAAAATCAAGCAGTAAAACCCTACATTCATTAGTTTACATCACATATTCTGGTAGCATATATTATCAGAAGGAGGGTTTTTTATTTAGCTGTCACAGAAAATCGACAAGGGAAGAAGATTCATAAAGGAGAAGAGATTGTCAGAGCTGATCCCCGTGACCTACAATTATTCAATTCAAGTCCATTTTTTAGTGAGGCATTTTAGAAAGTGAGCTACCTAGATTTTTGTGTGAAGAAGTAGAGAGGACACCTTGAGGTTGCCAAGAAGTTTGAATTGAATTTCAATGGGGTAAAGACAAAATTTGCTACACTAGAGTTTGATTTTATAGAGCAGTCCATTTCTAAAGCTACAAAGATACCAGTTCAGGGAGAAATATGGTTCAAGGCCATGTCTCTGAAGTCTGAATTTTCTAAGGATTTCTTAAAACCTGAATATCAAGAATATAACCTATCCAAGGGAGTTCCTAGAAATCATTTGATGGATTATTTTGATAAGATGATGAAAGTCGTTCAGAGGTATTTTACGTGTGAAGGTAGGTTCAATATGGTTTATCAATACCATATTAGACTATTGATGCATTTTACTGGAAAATATCCCTCGGATCTACCCTTTTATATGCTCAGAAGCTTTGGGAAGATGTCATATAAATTTCAAGCCAAGTCCAAGAAGGTGGATACCAACATTTTCTATTCTGGTATGATCAAGATGTTAGTGTTATAAGAACTAAAAAAGACTAATAGAGATTGGGATGCTTTGCTAGTTGCATCGGGATTTCAACCAGAGGTTGTCAACACACCACAAACAAAGAGAAAGACACCTACCTATGTTGAAAATATTGTGCACAAAGAGTCCAGTAAAAGGAGTAAGATAGTTAAAAAGGATAATTCATCTCAGTCAACTGATAATATAGGTGAAGGCCCTTCAAAAAATCTTGGTGAAGAAACTTATCCTATGGAAAAGTGTTCACCTATGGAGACATCCTCTAGCAAAGAAAGGAATCTAAAGGGAAAGTTTTTTTTTTTTCTCCATTTGTTGCTACAGAATATGTTATGCCTAAAAGACCATTCACCAGATCAACAAAAAGGCAACATATCTCTGTGGAAGAGGGTGCATCCAAAGAACCAACTTAACAAATAGTCAAAACTAAGCCTCTTAAAGAGCCAACATAAATTATTGAGATCAAGTCTCCTTCTCATGAAAGGGATCCCACTTTTAAAAGGATTAGGAGGCAACTGGAAGATGTAAGGGATAAGAATGAATAAGATAAAAAGGAAAATTTGCATGCCAGGATTTAGCTAAAGAAAACTATAGATATGGGTGAAGAAACTGTTACAAAGGAAAATAATTAGGTTAAGGTATCCTTACCTTTGCAGAGGCAAATGAAGAGTGTGTAAAATAAGAATAGAGCTTATCAAGATGAAAACAAGAAGATGAAGGAGGAAGTGCGACAATTGAAAGAACATATTACAAAACATAACCTAGACATGTTAGCTTGGGTGGCCACTAGGAGATGAAGATGAATCATCATATCTGCATCAATATAATCAGTTTTTCTATGTTGTCTTATATATGTAGGCTTATAGACCTAAGAAGTATTTTTGTCTTATGCTGCTATAATTATGTCCATATGCTATTTTTGCAAGTCACTTTCATGATTTATAGGTTGTAACAGGCATTAACAAAGGTTGTAAGGCTTATTGCACACTTTTGGCATTGGTTTCTATGTTTTGAAGGAAAATTACATCTACAAGAAAGTTCATAGCATATCCTACTGAAGGCACTATTAACTGCTAAAACTGGAACAATTTGCAGTGCATTCGCTGCGAACTTGATAGTTAGTTTGAATTTGAACATTAGGAGGGATTCCACCTATCATAAGAGGTTCGAGTGAATCCTCAAGATATCAGTTAGACATCAAGGGACACTTGTTCCCAAGATCCAACTCCATCAAATCTTCCCGCAATGAGTTGGATGCAATTGTATTTATTATTACCGACAACATCCTAAAATCTAGCAGATCGTTAGATGTTGGTTTGTTTTTCTATTGCCACACCTCTCCGAGGTGAATAAACCAATGTAGGATTTAGGTGGCAAGACCTAGAGGGAATTTTGATGCTTTTTGTTATTTAAGATGTCATCTAGCTCCATAGGAGGGTTTGAGTGGTTATTGTGAGGCTCATATTACTCTTTCAGATTGTAAACTCTTTCCAGATGATGTATGTACAGATTTAAGACTCTTGAATGGTTAATGATCAAATTTTCTTCTACTATTACATACTATCCTTCTCTCTTGTTTTGATTTTGTATATTGGTAAATGATTTATCTTTATTGCTTGTTTCTATGGAATTACAGTGACTGATTTACAGTCTTTTGTTCATGCAAGTGTTGTCAAAACATATCATCTTGTTAACCTAGAGGTTCCTTCTTAGTGATATTCCCTCTATATGTGTACTAGAGTGCATGATGTAGTTTGGTTCATATATTCACATTTTCTTCTTCATTATTCCATATTTTTCCTTTTATCCTTTAAACTGATTAGATATTGTTCAAGCCTTGCTTGCTAAAGTATGTTTTATGGAGATTTTGTGTTGATACTGTGAATTGAGTTTCTCATGCATTCGCTACCCCTAAAACTAAAATTATTATCTTTTACAAAACTACAAATTTCTGATGGGTATTAGGCTCGCACCTATAACCGTCTAGCTGAGACTTCTAGTGCTAAATTTTTTGGCGTCATTGTCAGGGAGGTGAAATTGAAGATCTTTCCCTGGGATATACGACAAGGATACTACTAGTTTTGATGGTGTACAAAAACCCGTAATAGAATTTAAATGCATAGTGCACTTGGCGACTCCAGATTTAGTTATGGCTCCTAAGGGAAGAATAACAAGAGATAATCCAAACCCAAAGAAAATCATAAAGAAGGGAAAGGATTTGCAAGGAGCCTCATATTCTAAATCTCCAGGTAATACTGGGAACCTACCTGATTATGTCTTTCATACACCAATTTTTATTTCTAAATCTGTTCATTTACCTGAGGCTCAAACCCTTTTAAAAGTCCAACTAGAAGGTCATCCTCTTGAAAATACAAATATTTCTCCTAATTTGAAAGAAAAGAGCCTTAAAATTTTTCATTTTCTTGCATCACCTAAACTTGTTAAATGGCTCAGACTTGAAAGTTTAGAAGATTTTCCTGCTTTAGGATCCCCAAACTCTAATTTACCCAAGTCCATTAAATCTAAAATAAAAGGAACTTCCTTCCCTAAAAGGACCTCAACATAAACATCAAAGACTGGCCCAATCCCTGTCAAGTCCGAGTCTTCTAAAGTCTTAAAAGAGACTCTTTTTAGTGAAATTATTTTTCCTCTTCCTAGATTAGAAGAAGAAATCTTTGAGACTTCTGAAATTCCATTACTTGTTGAGTCTGAAAAATAATCTGTTTTTGAAAAAGTTGAGAAAGGATTAGAGTGGGTGGAATGGGAATCCCTTTTTCTTGATGTTTTAAGTGTTGATTGGCCTAAAAATTTTCAAGATGAAAGAGAGAAAGTTCCATCCTTTGCTCAAACTCAAGTAGGATCACAAAATTCAAAACCCTCTTCTCCTTATTCTACTATGTCTATTAGTTCCTTTGTTGTAGCCTCATCACTCCTAATATCCAAACACTCGTTTCTCCTAAGATGGCATGAGTGGATCCACCTCTAAATAGAATGGATGCCATTGTGGTTACTAGGTATGCACCATTAGTGCTTCCTCAACCCATGAATGCTCTCCCAGTTGGATATTACCTTAGTTACATGCCCAAATTCTCTGGAGAAGAATATATTACTACAAAAGAACATCTTGCTGCCTTTTACAATTATGAAAATAAACTGAACATTGAAAATAAAGATCCCTGGATGAGGGTCTTTGTGCAAAGCCTATATGGGGAAGCCTGAAAGTGGTTTAGAATTTTACTCACATGATCAATAGCTGGAATTGATGCCCTGGATGATGCTTTCTTGAGGAATTGGGGTGACAAGAAATATTTTTTGTACTATATAACAAAATCTGGTGCTCTCAAAAGGAAAGAGTGTGAATCTGTGTCTGCTTTTTCTAAAAGGTTCATAAAAATGTACAATAAGATTCCTACTGAGATTAATCCCACTGAGACTTCTGCAAAAATAAATTATGAAAGTGATTTTGACCCAGATTTCTGTCTATTGTTGAGAGAAAGAAGGTCTACAACATTGGCTCATATGCAAGATCCTGCCTTGGAAGTTGAATCAAATATACTAGCAACAGATAAGTTGAGGGGAATATCTTACAGTGATCCATATTATTTTTGAGAATGAAATGAAAGCAAAGATACTCCAATGAAATAAACATAAATATTGCCATAGAGAAATACAGTAATACACAATTTCTATTAATGAAAGAAATGTACAGAGACTGTAAAAATACAGAGTGAAAGACTCACTAGAATGGTGGCGACTTATCTATGAGAAGATATGTGACGATGTTGGGCCCCAACAACCCCCTTCTTTATTTTTAATCAAAATCTAGGGTCCCTCAAAATTTTACTTGGATTCTTCGTTTTTTTACCCTTTGATTTGATTGGATTGGTATTGGTTTTCTTTGTTTCGAGGTTGGTTTGAGTTTATATTCTTTTCATTGGTTTGGTTTGAATTTCATGAAATTCAAATGTCATTTCATTTTTCTTTCTACAGAGTTTTGATGTTGATGGACGAGCTTCATAATTTGGGAGTTTGTTATTACCTCTTCCTTATTGCATTTATCTTCTATGAGAATGGCTTGGTTTAAGAAATGGATTACTAAAAATGATTTTACAGGAAGAAATATTATTGTGACACATATTTTCTATGACATTTGTTCACATTTGATCAAATTTGAATAAGGGAGAGACGAACATATAAATTTTAATTTAAACGAAAACATTAATTTTTATCAATTGTTTACTTTCGTTTAAATTATGATTATGTTGTTGTATTTTTCTCATTAGAATCATTTTCACAAAATCATTTGGTAGGTTTAATTAATTAAATTATTTTGTGAGTTTGCATCTCATTTCAAAATCAAAATATATATATATTTTTTTTATCTATCATTTGTTTGATTTTGTGAAAACCCAAAGTTAATATTTTTCTCCTCTCCATCAAATTGAAGCTTCTTTCTTGTCTTGAGCAGTGTCTTTCACTATGTAAAACCCCACATGGAAGTCGTAGGGTACGAATGCTCATTTCTTGTCCTTAACTAGTGTGGCGTTATACCCTTGTAGGATCGTCTGATAAAAGATTCCTCTTACAATGAGTTGGTCTGGGACATGAGCATGGAGTAAATATGGTGCTTCGGTGGCCTAGAACACCCTGATATAAGTTGTGTGTTTGTCTAGATACTAGTGTCCTACCTTCGATATCATTTTCTTGGTTGCTACAAACAGCCTTGGGCATTCCTTTTTAAATAAAATGAAATAAACTCAGGCGATGAATTCAACACAAATAAGGGAATAAGATTATGTGTACCTGTTCTCCCATAATATGTTGAAGTAGACATGAACATGTAGTTTTGCAATGTTCCAGCTTAAATTAATATCAGTAAAAGGCGGAGTAAGTTTGCATTAGTTATTCGCCATATGAATTTAAGTTGGCACATTGCAACTCTTGTGCAGGAGTTGGATCGGTCTATGGAAAAATCCCTATACGGACTAGCACTTAGGGTTTTATTATGCACGCAGAAAAGACCTAAATATTCCTACTTTCTACCATCGTCCCAGACCTAATCCCCATTATTCTTAAGCAAATACGTAGTTAAGAAGATCAAGTGACCATACCTTATTTCGGGCATTTGATATCGATCCTTCTTCATGCTTGATCTCTCTTTGACTGCAGCTCTCCTTCCAAGGCTGACCTACATTCACACAAGACAAACAAATAACTCCACATGCATTTGATATATAGATTAATGGGTTAGAGATTCAAACAACATGTATGCAATAAACCATGAAAAAACTCATATGGTGGGATGGGGAAAGTACTTCTTTATTATTAACTTCAACAAATCAACTTACAATGATGAAGCCGACCACTGCTCCATGAACCTGGTCCTGGGCTCCTCTTTGTCTGTCCTCCAACTTCTTTGCTCTATATTTATCTTTGCACAAGGAAGGCTAAAGGTTGGGACAAAGGGAATGCGCAATCGGGTATAGTTTCTTTACTATGATTCTCCTCTTTCAAATGGGACCCCTAACCCTTATTTTATAGGCTAGAAGAAGCTGGGTATTTGGTTGAACCCTTGGCCATGCATGGCTGGAAGGTTTTGTTAACTCACACAAAGCTGTGTGTTCCGTCAACAACTTTCCTTGTTTCGCGCTTTTGTAGGTACACGCAGGATGTTTTAGGTCATCTAGCATGTACACGAGTGAAGTAATGGAGCAGGGCATGTGGGCCTTCATAAAAGGTGTTTTTAAGAAGAGTTGTTCAATAGTGTTTTGGAAAAGAAGGAATCTGAGATGGTCTGATGCCAAGTAATCATGTCTGGTAAAAATTAGGGTTACAACAGATGCCCCCTAATGTGTGAGGTCAGAAGAGAATCTGATGGCTGAAATATATTAACAATCTTCACCAATGTGCTGAACAAGTGAGCCCAAGGACCAAAAATCGAGAGGTGCCATCTACAAAAATAACAATTGTCTCACCGAGGCGGGCATACCCATGCTCGGGATAAAATAAAATCATGGCTACCAATCAAATACACTGTAGATCCATGTCATATAACTATATAAAGTATAGCCGCGAACAATACACAACAAAGCTGCATCTCGAAATAAAAAATATATACGTGTCGAGTATCCATCTTCTTAGAAGCTGCTAAGGCCTGATGGCTGGAGATGAGGTCTTTAGAGCTTGAGCAACAACTTCAAAATCTTCAAAACTTAGGTGGGAGTGTAATATGAGTGTATGAATTCACTACCCATAGGTCTTCGACGGCTCGTCAGTCATGGACTAGAGAATCTTGATGATCAGACTGAAAGCTTCATTGATTTTGAACAAAGACTTGATTGGACATTTAGGATGGTTGGGTATGAGGGAAAGAGACAAAATGCAGAGGGGCCAACTCAGGCTTGGTAAAATCTTCCCTTGGACAATAGCATGACAAATGATGAGACTCAGGCAACATGGCATTAACATAAGTTTACGAGGCAGGAGGCAACACAAACTCTCCATATGTTTGGAAGAATAACCAAACAGAGGAGGACACAACTCTATGTAGCGAGAAAAACTTCCTAAGGTTGTATTAAATCTCAGATTTTGACTAACAAATGGACATATGTGTGTTATCCAAGGGCGACTCATTATGCTGCCAATAAAGAAAATACTTTTCCCTTCCTCTTTTTTGGGTATATTTAATTTTTTTGTCTTTTTCAATAATTTTGAAAAAGGAATAAAAGAATGTTACATTACAAAGGAGGAATGAGTGTTGCAAACATACAAGTTCAAGGCACAGGGACAAGACTAATGTTCAGAGTAAGGACACTCAGGAAAAATCCTCCAGGGGCCAAAGGTGTCAAGACGCAGAGGAAAAGTGCTACAGGGCTTGCGTATAAGGCATGCTTTAGAGGGTTCAGTTGAGAGCAACATGGAGCTGACATTAGGCCAAAGACGTGGGTATGCAAATGCGATTAATAAAACACACAATGGTAACATCCTTCGATGTGAGTTTAATGAGCCGAGAGAAGGTAAGCTCGGTGGTTTTTCATATTTAGAGAGTCTGAAAAAACGTAAAAGGAGACTCCGCTGGGGTACCTTTTTCGAAGGTAGTCTAGTCGGTTCGAAAAAGGGGTAAACTAGCACCGACAAGACGTTTATTCAAAACCATTTTAACGAGTGTGATAAAGACAAGATCACTCGACCATTTTTTCATTTTTAAGGAGTCTAAAAAAATCTTAACTATGGACTCCGTCAGGAATGTTCTTCGGGACCATTTTAACGAGTGTGAAAGAATAAGGTCACTCGACGATCTTTTCAATTTTAGGGAGTCTGAAAAGAGCTTAACTATGGACTCCGTGGGGGTTCCTTTTTCGTAAATTTAGTCCCTCATGACCGAAAAAGGGTTAAAATGATACCTGAGAGTACTCTTCTAGAGAACTGAAGTTCCTTAGAGTATACATTTGTTCATACAGTTGACCATCCAGACCGAAAAAGGGTTAAACTACCGTCGAATAGACGCGACTTTGAAATTTCAGTTTAACGAGCGGGAAAGGCCACAAGATCGCTCGACAATCTTTTCATGTTTAGAGCGTCTGAAAAGGGCTTAAAAGAAGACCCGTTATGTCTTTTGGGAGTCCCGAGGGTGAGGTCAAGAGTGAAAAGGAATCATGCAAATGAGGCTCAAACTCGTAATCAGGAAAAACAACAAGGACTCCCGAGCCTACAGTGATTAGAGAGAGCATGCACACCATAATGCAACCAGGATCTACCTAGGGCATCCATGTTCCGGTAACCTTTACCACCAACTCGCGACACTTCTAAAGAAACAATGATGGTTCTATGTCGCAACCTGATGGGATTGATCCTATGGAAAAGGGATAAAGACAACGAGATACAAAATTCAGGGTGGAAACCTAACCTACATGCTCAAGTTGATCATATGATATTTTTCCATGAACCGTCAAAAGTTACCCAAAACTCCAAAAAATATGTCCTGATACCTAATCATACCCTTTCAATTCAACTCCTAAATCACTTTAAATGGTTTTTGGTTTAAAGAAAATGATAAGGGGGGCCAAAAAAGTGAGAAAAGAGGCCAAAAAGTCTATAAATAGAAGCTGACAACTCATTATCACCATTGTTGATTTGGAAATTGACTCTGGAGCAAAAAACCCCCTTTGATAAAAGTGGTGATTCTGGGAGCTACAATGGACGAAATGACCATCTGTCTGGACCAAGTCAGTATAAACTCTCTCCTCTTGCAATTTAAATATTTATTTATGCTCTAGAAGTGGATCCAACTCTGGTGCAGGAGTTGGATCAGTGTTGGCTGAAGCTTGCTGGACTAAAGAGTACACTACTTCAGCTACGGACAAGGGCATGGACATGCCCAGGTGCCCTTTCCCATCCATCATGGTCGATGGGGAAGGAAGTATCCATAGATCATTGAAGTAAGTCATGTGAAACGACAAAACTTGGAAAATCTCAACCTTATGGTGGTCGTATATGAACTTGACATTGCCTTGAGGGGGCGGGTTATCGAAGGTACCCATCAAATATGGGCACAAACCAACCCCTACATTGACTACGCCTGGTTGAGGATTATCAATCATCGGGATCACGGATACCCCCAAGGAAGGGTTAGGTTTGGAGAAAGAAAATTGATTAATGGTCACAATCTGGTCCTCGTGTGGAAACAACAAGACCCAAAAAACTGTAGCAACCACTACTTTCATGGCATAAGTCCAACTCCTTCCTAACAAGAGATTGTAGTCGAGGGACACGTTGAATACTTCTACCTCGACGCAAACGGTCTTCCCTCCTAACTGCACGAGAAAAGATGGAATGATACCATGTGGTCGGAATGAACGACCATCGAAAGCAATGAGAAGAGTAGGTGATGGAGACAAAATGGGCTGGCCAATGGACTTCGAACATGCCAATGAAATAACGCGTGTCGAGGTGCCCTCATCAACCACTGTGCAGAAAATATTTCAAGTAAAAGTTTTCGTGGGGTGAGCCACTACTATCTAAAATGCTATGTGGTAAGGCAAACGAGGTTTTAAGTCGGTTGTATCTAACATGATGGTACCTAGATTACAAGTCTCGATAGATCCTAAAGCGGTTAACAAAGCTTTCCTCTGGGAAGGGAAGATTTGGAGGACCTCCAAAGCAGACATTGCACAAGGGGTTTGAGACAAATCCTCCACCACAGAATAGTTCTGGGAAACCCTTGCGTTTGGGTTGTGAGAAGCTTTTTTGAGCGTGCCTTTTGGGATGCATGTCATTGTTTCTCCCAAAGTCTTCTCAATCTATAGAGGAAGATATGGGAGTTTGGCTTCTTTGCCCTTCTCAAAAGTGATGGTTTTACTGTATTCATGCTCTCTATTTGATATAAAAGCATCACCCTTCATCATATACACATTTGCGGATGCGGGATTGTTCGAAGACAGAGAGGGTCGTTGATTGCCCCCTTCCACGCTTGTAGAGGCTTGGGTTAGGTTTTTCCCATGCTGAAATGGATTGGTTAACACAACAGGCTATTGTTGTGTCACAAACTTTTGGGCCTTTGCAAGCTGAGGACATTGGTGGGTCGGGTGGTCTTCCGCGCATAGGTTACATGGATACCTCGCCTTTCGTTTCTCAGTGTTTCCCCCACCAACATTATTAGTGGGTTTCTTATCCCCCTTACCCTTCTTTCATTGTTTTTTCTTTCCTTCAGGTTGCTAGGTGGCCTTTGGATTTGTTGATTGCACTGTGTGTACATACGACATTTTAGTAGGGGGAGCATCCAAAACAATAGTTTGGCTGGCTGTTGTGTGTTGTATAGACAATTGCTGCAATTTCTTTGTCAATTGCTCAGTGGGCTTTGTTGTGCTAAACCAAAAATACCATCGGCATGTGGTCCAACTCTCTATCTAATTTTATCAAGTATTGAGCATGGCACATTTGGAAATATCTTGTATAATAAACCAGACTAAGAATAGATTAGCTCAAGCTGTTGAGCTTTCATGATGGTGTCTTCTTCGGAAAATACTCTCAACATCACGATGTATTTGGATAACTGTGGGACCAAAGAATTAAGGAACCACTCGAGTAGGAATGATGGTGGGAATGGCACCTTAATTAAACTCTTCCGACCTCTCCATTCTCAGATGTGATCAGAGATATGGTCCACTTTTGTCTGTGCGAAATTGGCCAGCAATTCTGTGCCAGCGTCATATCTCACAAGTAATTGGAAATGGTTTAGGAAAGCCATTTCCAATTTTTTGAAGGATGAGTATCTTGAGTAGTCAAGCTCAATGTACCATTTCGCGACACTCCCAATGAGAGTACGTTGAAACAATCGCAACTGTACGAAGTCATCTTTCAACGAGTTAGATGAGCACCAACGATGGAAGGTAGTCACATGATCTCCTGGATCTTCGTTAGGATTGGCTTCAAACTTTGGTATGTCTGAAGGAAACTTCGTCGGCATAGGGGGCCAACGCAGATCGTGACAGATAGGGTCATTCAACAACCTTGTCAAGTCTGGCAAATGCAAGGTTTCCAGGAAAGGTAGTTTGGGTTGTTGGTGATAACCTAGGAAAAGGGACCTGGAGTTTGACTGGCACCAGGTTACCAGAAAAAGTTCACCTGCTGGCCTGGGTTCTGGTAAAAACCATGGCCATGACCAGCATATGGATTCTGCATGTGAGGAGACATCATCGATTGATTCCCAAAATATGACGTAGATGGTTGGGCGTGCATTACATTCGGAGGACTTTGGGAAGGGTTGCCCCATACCGATCCCGTGGGGATAGGCATAGTACCTTGTCCGGGGTTCCATTGGTTATGAAAAGAATTACCCCAGATTGACATTCTTGATGAGGGAATGGATCCCTTCCAAGAATTCCAAGGCCCTGATGCAGAAGAAGTTCCTGGGTTTTCCCCCTGTGTAGGAATAGTACCCTGCATAGGAATAAGTTGTCCAAAACTGGGATTGCCCCCAGTCGGGAAAGAAACTGACGAGAAGGAGTTGTTACCAAACGCGCCGAACAAAGAAAACAATGTCATACCTACCGACATATTATGCAAAGGTGTTCCTTGACTCCTTGCTCCAAATAAACTATGGTGTGCAAGTGGCCCGATGGATTGATGATGCGTTCCATCGAGCAAAGGGGATGAAGGAGGTATATGACCTCCCCTGTAAGGAAAATAATTAAAAGGAGCTGAAGTGCCCCCCATGTGGCTTTGCAGAGGAGCGTTTGAGCTCCCTTCCCCCAGACCTAAAGTCTGTGAAGTGGAGTAGGAAAGTACATGACTTGTACTTGAGCTAGGCATCCCATATGAGAACGGAGGGCCTGTCACACTTGGTTTGGAAAGGGGTTGTGGCTGTTGCCATAGATGGGATCAGACCACTGTGCGAGGTAGAGGTGGCCGAGACCATAGTGTCTCAGACCAGTGATGGTGGGTTAATAGGTGGAAACTCTCCTGTGGTGACAATCGTAGTGGGAATTGAAGAATTCCCAGAAGGAGTGACAACATTTGTTTCCATTGCTACGTGGGACACTGTCTGGCACTCATAAGGGTGAATTGGTACGATGATGGGTGCCTAAAGATTACTGGTTGGAGTTTCATGTGGACCAAGAGCTTTCACTCCAAAGTCTAAAATGGTCATTTCCTCTGGATGTTGGTCGGGCACAATTTCTTGTGACCCGATCACTTCAAAAGACCCTTGTTGGTCTAGCTTTCACCTTAGTGGTGGCGGGGGTGGCTCCAATGTAACCGGTGATAGGCCCAAAATCCTTCGTGACTGGTAGAGCTCGTGATCCTCCACTGTGTGAGAAGATCAAAGACACTCTAGGGATTTTATTCGTTCAGAAAACAACACACACAAAAAAGTCCCTACAAGATAAAACAAGCAAACACTAAATGAATTGGAAGAACAGTTACAACAACCAACACTAGAGAAACTTACCATTGCAAGTGAAACTCGAACATGGTCTGGGTATACTCTGCAAAGTGTGGCCCAATGTCTGTCCTAGGTATCGCGGTATACCCCCGCAGTCACCTATGTATGTCTCTAAAAAGATAGGCAACTACGTTTCCAGTGCGTGAACAATCACCAGGCGGGTACAGTCGAAAGTCGGGTAGACCACAATGAGCAGGGTATCGAAAGAAAGTGGTCCAGAAGACAAATGAGGACCTTGAACAGATTCAAGACCCACGAAGCTCTATGGAAAATGCAATCGACAGAATCCCAAGACAAGCCCTCTATATGTGTTCTCCACTGTGATTGGTCCAACTTTGGAGCGGTTATCTCCGCTGCCTTTCCACACGCGACCTTGTGTTTATCCCCTATGTTAGAGGGGGGTCCTGGATAAGTTTCACGATACTGGAATTTGACACTCCCTAACTCAGACTCCAATGTTTGATTTTAATGGCCTTGAAGAGTTTCCTCTCCAACCTAATTCAAGGCCCTAACCCTAAACTAGTTGGTTGACCCTACAAACATAAAAAGTCTACTGAATTTTAGATTTAGCATTAATTTTTATGGCTTGTCTTAAGTCAAAGGTTATGAAAGTGAAACTAGTGATGTTTGAAAGATGAAAGAAAAATAAACAAAAAGCTGGAAACAAAAACCTTTACTTAACTCAACTCTTAAACAACTTTTCAAACTTAAATTTTTTTCTAAGATCTTTGAACAACAAACTCAAAGTAGGATTTCACTCGACTACGAGCTACTTATGATATAAGTAAACCATAAAGAACTTATGAAAGAAAAGACTTTTCCCTGGTTACTAATGCAAAACAACACCTTTTAACCAAACAAAGAAATATATATATATTTTTTATTTGAATGCTCACAAAGCAAAAAGGAAAAATATCAACAAGTCAAAACCAAGAAAACTTCTGGCCTAAGAACAGATCACAAAGAGTCACTTTAAAAATCACACACAAGCAACTTAAAATTGGATTCTCACACTTGTCTAAAAACCCTATAAAATAAAATTTACTGACCAAACCCTATAAAATAAAATAAAACCCTATAAAATAAAATAAAACGAAAAAAGAAAGCTATTGTTGTGATCAAACCTAAGTTACTGACCACTATGACAGAGACCCAAAAACCTGAGAGGTATAACTCTTTTCAAAGGAAAGGATGACTGCCTCACCTTCAACAAAAATTCTCTCCACAAACACACTACTGACAATTCAACAACAAGCATGTGCACGCGAGCTGTGTAAAGTCAGAGCGCATGTACACGTGTTATAGCATTATACAGGCTACATGTATATCTGAAACTCTGAGAAAAATTAAAAGCCAAGAAAGCCAACCCAGGCAGAGACTACTGGTACTGAGAACCAGAATCTCTTGAAGACTCAGACACTTACTTTAACAAAAAAAAGAAAACAATTCAAGGAAAACTTCATAGAACAAACCAATATGAGGTGAAACCTAGGATATAGACTGCAAACAACAAAGACTAGAAAGAGTTCCAGACCCCTGAGAAGGACTAATATTGACAGGGAAGAGGATGACTGTCTCTCTAAAAGAAATTTTCTGGAATCATACACGCGACTGACACTTCCTTAGCTAGTGTGTACACGCGGGCTGTGAGAATGTAGGGCGCGGGTACACGCGTGCAGACCTTATACATGCCGCATGTACCTCTGTGTGTCTCAGAAAAAAAATACAATCAAGCCAAGAAACATAGATAACTGGAATGGAAGACTAGAATCTCTGTTAGCTCAGACTTTTGTAGAAACTTTAAAAACAGGAAATGAAACCAGTTCTTAAAAATACCCAAAAAATATTCCCAGAAACCCTAGAGATTTCCCAGTATGGTCGCCAATTCTGTCATGAGTGGGAAATCCTCTATGGACTAGAACTTAGGGTTTTATTATGCATGTAGAAAAGTGTTGGATTACTGAGAGGGGGAGGTGAATCAGTAATAGCGCAATTATAATCTTTTTTCTTCAAATGTTATATCAATGTAGAATTATTATCCAATAATGAGCAGTAATAAATAAACAATCACACACATACACAGTACACCAGTGTTTTACGTGGAAACCCAAATCGGGAGAAAACCACTGAATTCTTTTTCTTATATGTCTTGAAGAATTACATTCATTGGAAGCACCAACTTCCTTTGTTTTCCAGCTGCAACTTGAAGGAGGCTCCAACCCCCTAGTTTCTTAGGCTACAACCTGAGGGAAGCTCCAACTCCCCAATTCTCTGGCTACAACTAGAAGGAGGCTATAACCCCCAGTGTTCTTCGGCTACAACCAGAAGGTGGCTACAACCACCTGTCCTTGCCCCATATTTCCACCTTGAAGTAGAAGCATAATGATGGAACCACTGTCACACTATCACTGTGAGATATACCGCTGTAACCCTGTACCAATAAATCTGAACCATGCATCAACCTGTACCTCAACCTGTAATCATAAAAAAGTGTATCCAAACATGTACCAAGTATGTACTAATCATGTGTCAACTACTCATCAACTATGACTCATCAATATGTACCAACATCATCAACTATACATCTCATGTATGTGCGCCAACTCATCAACTACTTGTCTCAACCATGTACTGAACATGTACCACAACCAAAATCCCTCATCAATTTCATCATCCAAATCTGATTTGTAGCTCTATAATAGACCTGGTGTATATGATCACATTCCTGCAAACCTTCCTTAACTTTAAAAATAAGAGACTAGCATTTTCATCAAACTTTTCTTTAGTCTCACATGCCTAGTTTTGGATTAGTCAACAACCCTAACTTGAAGTAATCATAACTTTGAATCTGTAATGTATAAATATCTGAAACTGATATACAATGTTATTCATTGTTTTTTATACAATTCTTCCAAGTGTCACTACTTGTAACCTCTCAGAAAAGGAGTTATAGAAAAAATGGCATACCTTGTTGAATTCTATCTTATTCTAGAGAGCGACCTTGTAGAGCGTTCCTTGCAGAAAATATTTGATGAATTGATCTGAAACCATTACAAAACATACTATAGACTGTCCCCTAACCAAAACATTTTGTCTCACTGAATTTGGATCTGTTATGAAGAATTTATGACTTTTTTACCTGAAACACCTGATTTTGACTAGTTTCAGGATTGACCACAAACCCTATTTTCCACGGAGTGTAACTCCAAAAATACAACGACCCACAAGCTAAATTTGTTACCATAGATACTTGGATATGTTTTCTCACTTGCATAGAAATTTCACGATCTGAATCATTATAGAAAAAAAGGTATAGCGAAAATGGTGAGATGACCTGTAAATAACATACCTTAGAAAGCACCATCAAAAGAATTTATCCTTCCTTGCATTTCGGCCTTCTTTTCTTCACCTTCACTCAGAATTCCAGTTTAGATATCCTTGTTTACCTCAGAAAAATATAGATATTCAATATTCTCAAGTGTGATACAAATGAGAGAGCCTTGCCTCTTATTTATACTCTCCAAGTAGCTTCCTTAAAAACATCTTCTAGGTCACTTGGCCCACTTTAATTATTTTAGGGTTGGGTCCACTTCTAATTTCTCCATTAAATTTATTATTGAAATAATTTATTTTGTAATCACTTGAATTATAATACACTCATGACTTCACTTTATTATTTACCTTTTAAAATATCTTAAACCACTTTGACTACTTTGACCTTTTGGGGCTTCTAGATGACATATGAGGGTCCACCAACTTCGTAAGGCCATAAATCTCAAACCGTGAGAAGTTATGTGACGTTCTACATACCACCAGAAATGGCATGACATGTACTATCCATATATAATAGTATTATCTGAAAATATATCATAAATCATACCGTTACCCATCAAACAAACTTGGGTCCATTACCCAAACCTGGGGTCTCCAACTTCTCATGGCCATAACTCTCTAACCGTGAGGAATTATGTGACGCTCCACATACCACCAAAAATAACATGACAAGAACTATTCATTTAGGATATTTTCCCTAACAAATTCACTTTCCTTCATCTCATTATTCCACAATTAAGCATGGGTTCTCTTACTCCACAAAGTGTCTTCCTGTGAGGGCTTTCACCATAAGGGGACCACTTTGGAGTTCATCCATATTTACTTCTTATCAACCATGAAAAAACAATAATGATTCATATTTACATCAAACAATATTGGGTCCATTACCTAAACCTTTGTGCTATGGGGCTTTCTTCAAGGGTTGACATCAATGACAACCAACCTTAATCAACAATATCCCCCTTTGGCATTGATGGAAACACTCTGATGCAATACTGAAATCATATGACTCATGCTCCCCCTGAAACCATGCCTTTGTCCTCTGCATCTGATAAATCTTCCCCCTTGGAACCATGCCTCTATCCTCTACATCTGATAAATTTTCTCCCCCTGGAACCATGCCTCTGTCCTCTGCATCTGATAAATCTCTCCCCCTTTGTCATCAATGGAAAAGGTATCTTTCCATCTGGGGCTGCTCCCCCTGACAAACTGTCCTCTTATGGTGCTTCCTCGTGTACATCTAAGACATATAAGATAAGAAATAAAAAATCATTCAAAAAGCATTCATTTTTGGAGTAGAAATAACTCCAAGTCTTTGGCGAAGATATTCAAAGGCTTCCCGTGGAAGTGGTTTTGTAAATATGTCTACCACTTGTTATTTTGTGCCCACATACTCAACTCTGATGTTCTTTT
>ML779016.1:206162-283539 GCA_009831015.1 Picea engelmannii | reverse complement strand
TTCTTCAAAATAGTTAGTGTTTGCTTGTCTTATCTCATAGGGTCTTTCTTTTAGTGTGTGTTACTATTTGCATGTATAGAATACCTTAGCGTGTCATGGATCTTCTCACACAGTGGAGGATTCAGAGCTTTGCCGGTCACGAAGGCTTTTGGACCTGCCGCCGGTTATACTGGAGCCACCCCCGCCACCATTGAGGCGGAAGCTAGACCAAAAAGGGTCTTTCGAAGAAACCGGGTTACAAACCATTGAGCCTGAACAACTCTTGGAGGAATCGACCGCCAATCTTGGCTTGGTTGAAACCTCAACCATTGATACTTGGCCGCAAGTTATTGTGCCAATTCAATTTTACGAACGCCTGTCAGTGCCTCACACAGCTATGGCAACAAACGCTGTTACTTCCTCTGGGAATCCTTCCATTCCCATCACCGTTGCTACCACAGGAGAAGCTTCTCCTAACTTGCCTTTGTCGACGGTCCGGGCCACCATGGTCTCGACCGCAACTATATCGCAAAATGGACCGACCCCATCTATCGTGGCGGCCACACCTCCCTTCACACCTAGTGCGACAGGCCCTCCGTTTTCATACGGTATACCTAGTTCAGGTACAAGTCCTGCACTCACTTACTCCACTTTAGAGACTTTGGGTTTGGGGGCAGGGAGCTCTAACGCTCCTCTGCAAGGTCAAATTGGGGGCATTCCTGTCCCTTTCAATGCTTTTCCTTACGCTGGAGGTCATATCTCTCCTTCGTACCCTTTTCTTGGTGGATTGCATCAGCAGTCCGCTGGGCAGCTTGCACACACGAGTTCATTTGGAGCCGGGAGTCAAGGAACACCTGCGCAAACTCTGCTAGTAGTTTCGTCACCATTTGTTTGGAATGGGACGTTTGGTAACAACACTTTCGCATCCATTGCTTTCCCATCTGGGGGCACTCCCATCTTTGGACAGTCTACTTTGGCATAGGGTACTATTCCTGCGCCGAGGGCATATATAGCAGGACTTGGGAACTCAGCACAAGGATCCATTCCATCCTTTGGAATGACATTCTGGGGTAATTATTTCCACAATCAATGGAACCCTGGACAGACTTCTATGCCTCTCCCATTAGGACCGGCATGGGGTAATCCTTCCCAAAGTTCGTCAAACACGATGAATGCCCAACATCCTATGTCCTTTATGGGGAATCAGCCAATGATGTCTCTACAGATGCAAAATCCTTACGCTAGTCAGGGCCATGGTTTCTACCAGAATCCGGGCCAGCAACCAAACTTTTCCTGGCAACCTGGTGCCAGTCAAACCCCAGGACCCTTTTTCCCAGGCTATCAGTAGCAACCTAAACTACCATTCTTGGCAACGTTACACTTGCCAGATTTGACATGGTTGTTAAATGATCCTATCTGTCACGATCCACGTTGGCCTCCTATGCCAACAAAGTTTCCTTCAGACATTCCAAAGTTTGAGGCCAAGCCTAACGAAGATCCAGGTGATCACATGACTACTTTCCATCTTTGGTGTTCATCTAACTCACTGAAAGATGACTCCGTCTAGTTGCAATTGTTTCAATGCACTCTCATCGGGAGCGCAGTGAAATGGTACATCGAGCTTGATCGCTCATGATATTATTCTTTTGGTGAACTGGCGATGGCCTTCCTTAACCATTTCCAGTTACCTATGAGATACGACGCTGTCACAGAGCTTCTTGCAAATTTTGAACAGACGACAACAGACCACATCTCTGATCATATCCGAGAGTGGAGATGCCGAAAGAGTCTAATCAAAGTACCCGTCCCACCAACATTCTTGCTTGAGTGGTTCCTTAAGTCTTTAGTTCCGCAGTTATCCAAAGACGTCGCAACTTCAGGGGTTTTCTCCGAAGAAGATGCCATCATGAGGGCTCAACAGTTTGAGCTTATCTATTCTCAGTCTGGTTTACTGTACAACATCCTGCCGGATGCACCACGATCGATACTAGATAAAACTAGACAGAGAGTCGGACCACATGCCGATGGCATCGTTGGCTCAGCACAAACCAAGCCCGCTGAGCAATTGACAAAACAATTGCAACAGTTATCGATATAGCACTCAGCGGCCAGCCAGACTACTGCTTTGGCTGCCCCTCCTACCCAAACGTCAGAAGTACACTTCGTGCAGATGACTATCCCAAAGGCTACCCAGCATCCTGAAGGGAAGAAAAAACAATGCAAGAAGGGTAAGGGGGATAAAAAACCCACTGATAATGCTGGCGAGGGCACTACGGAAAAATGAAAGGCGAGGTATCCGTGCAACTTGTGTGTGGAAGACCACCTGACCCATCTATGTCCTCGAATTGTGGAGGCCTAGAAGTTTGTCACACAGCAACAACAGGCAGTGTTGACTAATCCCTTTCAACATGGGCAAAATTTAACTCAAGCCTCTACAAGTGTCGAAGGGGGCAGCCAAGAAACCTGCCCTCCTCCTAACAATTCCTCTTCCGCGAACGTATATATGGTTAGGGGTGATTCTTTAATAACGACTAGAGCACATGACTATAGTAAACCAAGCGCCTCTGAAAAGGGTAAAGAAGTCGAGATCCCATCTCTTCCTCTACAGATTGAGAAGACATTGGGAGAAACGATGACACGCATTCCAAAGGGTGCATTTAAGAGAGATTCTCACAATCCAAATGCAAGGGCCACCCATAATTACTCTGTGGTGGAAGCTTTATCACAAACCCCTTGTGCTATGTATGCTTTGGAGGTCCTTCAAAGTTGCCCTGCTCAGAGGAAAGCATTGTTGACTGCTTTAGACTCTACTGAGACTTGTAACCTGGGTACCATCATGTTAGACACGACCGACTTAAAACCTCATCTGCCCTACCACGTCGCGTTTCAGATAGTAGTGGCTCATCCCACAAAAACTTTTACACGGAATATCTTCCACACGGTGGTCAATGAGGGCGCTTCGACTTGCGTTATGTCGTTAGCATGTTGGAAGGCCATTGGTCAACCCGCTTTGTCTCCATCACCTACTCTCCTCACTGCGTTCGATGGTCATTCTTTCCGACCACATGTCATCATTCCTTCTTTCCCTGTGCAGTTAGAAGGGAAGACCGTGTGCATTGAAGTAGAGGTAGTCGATGCTCCCCTCGACTATAACCTCTTGTTAGGTCGAAGTTGGAATTATGCTATGCAAGCTGTGGTTGCTACAGTTTTCCGAGTCTTGTTGTTTCCACACGAGGGTCGGATAGTGACCATTGATCAATTGTCCTTCTCTAGGCCTGACCCAGCTTTGGGGGCATCCACGGTTCCCATGATTGATAATTCTCAACCCGGTGTCGTTAATGTGGGAGTTGGTTTGTGCCCATCCTTGATGGGTACCTTCGATTACCCACCTCCTCATAACGATGTCAAGTTTATATCGAATCACCACAAGGCTGATATTTTTCATGTTTCGTCATTCCGCACGACTTACTTTAAGGATCCGTGGATTCTTCCTTCCCCATCAGCCACGATGGATGAGACAGGGCACTCTGGCATGTACATGCCCTTGTTGGCTGCTAAAGTAGTGTACTCTTTAGTCCAGCAAGCTTCAGCTGACCCTGATCCGACTCCCGCACAAGAGTTGGATCCACTTTCAGAGCCTATTTGGTCTCAGGGTTCTCTTGCTACCATCGATTCATTAGACTTAGTCTTGCCTTCTGATGAAGCAGTAATCAAAGCGATGACTAGTTCGGACAAACCTGGGACAATCTTCATCACAGATCATATTTTATCCCAGAGTTACGTCGAATCGAGGCAGGAGAATTCACTATCACCATAACGAGAGATCAGCCGTGTCCTATTAACCTCTTAGCTACACAAGAAATTTATGCTGAGGGGAATATGGCGACTATCGTTGAACCTATACCTATCAATATCTCCTGAAACCCCGGTGTCGTGTAGAATGTCTTCATTGGAGTGGATTGCTCCCTCGAAGAGATTCAAATTTACACGGATCTTTTCAAATAATTTCGTGACGTTGTTGCCTGGTCTTACAAAGAGATGCCTGACATCGACCCACAAAGTGTCGATCATGAGCTAACTTTGTTGTTTTTCAAGCTTGCTTTGAGATCCAAAAGCAACATCCGACGAGACTTCATTTATTCTTTTCGATCTCGTTCGGATTAATTAAGAAAAGTAACCATTATGGAGTCTTCTTTAATCCCTTTTCAGACTCCTTAAAAGATGAAAAGATTTCTGAGTGATCTTGTTTCTTCACACTCGTTAAATTGGTCCAGAAGAACGTTCCTTAAACGGGTCTCCTTTTAAGCCCTTTTCAGATCCTCTAAAAATGAAAAGATTGATGAGCGATCTTGTGACCTTTCATGCTCGTTAAACTAAAATTTGAAGTCACGTCTATCCGGCGGTAGTTTACCCCTTTTTTGGTCCAGATGGTCAACTGTACGAACAAAGAAATACTCTATTGAGTGTCCATTCTTTAGAAGAGTATCCTCAGGTATAATTTTATTCCTTTTTCGGGCCCGAGGGACTAAATTTACGGAAAAGAAACCCCCCTAGAGTCCATAGTTAAGCTCTTTTCAGACTCCCTAAAATTGAAAAGATCGTCGAGTGACCTTATTCTTTCAGACTCGTTAAACTGGTCTAGAAGAACATTCCTGACGGAGTCCATAGTTAAGCTTTTTTCAGACTCCTTAAAAGTGAAAAAATTGCTGAGTGATATTGTCCTTTTCACACTCGTTAAAATGGTTTTGAATTGACGTCTAATCGGTGCTTGTTTACCCCTTTTTCGAGCCGACTAGACTATTGACGAAAAAGGTACCCCAATGGAGTTTCCTTTTATGCTTTTTCAGACTCTCTAAATATGAGAAACCACCGAGCTTAACTTCTCTGGGCTCGTTAAATTTACATCGAAGGACGTTACCATTGTGTGTTCTATCAACCGTAGTTGCATCCTTTACCCATCAGCCTAGTAACAGTTTGCCTTTGCGTCTTAACACCTTTGGCCACTGGAGGATTTTTCCCGAGTATCATTTCCTAGAACATCAGTCTTGTCCTTGTGCCTTGAGCTTGTATGTTTGCTATGCTCGTTCCTCCATTGTAACGAAATATTCCTTTATTCTTTTTCAAAATCATCAAAAAGAACAAAAAAATCAAATATACCCCAAAAAGAGGATGGGAAAAGTATTTTCTTTATTGGCAGCATCATGAGTCGCCCTTGGATAAAGCACATCTGTCCGTTTGATTCATCAGACTATGGGATGTAGTACGACCTTAGGAATATTTTCTCGTTATATAGAGTTGTGTCCTCCACCGTTTGGTTACTCTTCCAAACATATGGAGAGTTTGCGTTGCCTCCTGCTTCGTAGACTTATGATTAACAAATATGCTGTCTGAGTCTTATCACTTGTCGTGCTATTGTCCAAGGGAAGTTTGTCACTAAGCTTGAGTCGGCCCCTCTGCAATATGTCTCTTGTCTGCATACCTGACCATTCTAAACGTCCAGTCAAGTCTTTGTTCGAAATCACTAAAGCCTTCAGTCTGATCATCAAGATTATCAAGTCCATAACCGACGAGCCGTCGAAGACCTCTGGGTAGTGCAGTTGTACACTCATATTACACTCCTACCCAAGTTTTAGAAGACTTTGAAGTTGTTGCTCGAGCTCTGAAGTACAGCCATCAGGCCGAATCATCTTCTGGGAGATGGATACTTTCTATGTCTATCTTTCTGATTTCGAGATGTAGCTCCACTGTGTATTGTTTGCGGCTACTCTTTATAGCTATTTGATATGGATCTACAGTGTATTTAATTGGTAGCCATGGTTCTATCTTATCTCGAGCATGGGTATGCCCACCTCGGTGAGACATTTGATATATTTTGCAGACGGCACCTCCTGATTCCTGATTCCTGGGCTCACTCATTCAACATATCAGTACAGATTGGTAAAGAATGGGTAATGTATTTCGGCCATCAGATGCTCTTCTGACCTCACACATTATGGGGCATCTGTTATAACCCTAAATTGCACCACACATGCTTACTTGGCATCAGGCTAACTCATATCCCTTCCTTGCCAAAGCCATGCTGAATAAACTCTTGAAAATCCTCTTAAATCAAGTGACACGCACCCTAACTCACTACTGCACGCGTTGGAACGCTGGCAGGCCTACTACTGCACGCGTTGGAACGCTGGCTGGCCTACTACAACCCGCGTTTACCTAACAAAGCACAAAAACAGGAAAGTTGCCGACGTGACAAAAAGATATGGGTCAGTTAACTGAAACTCCCAGCCATGCATGGCCGAGAGTTCATCCAAAACCCTAGCTCCTTATAGCCTATAAAAGAAGGGGTAGGGGTACTATTTAGAGGAGGAAAAAGATAGCAAAGAAACTCTGCCCAATTTCCGAATCCATTTGTCCCAACCCTTTAGCCTTTCCTCAAGCCTAGGAAGAATTCAAGCAAAGCAGTTGGAGGACAAAGAAGAGGAGGATCCCAGGATCAGGATCGAGGAGCGGTGGCCGGTCTCTATTATTATTGTAAGTTGATTCATCTTGAGATTAATAAAAGAATGCTTTTCCCGTCCCACTGCATGAGTTGTATATGATTTATTCGATTTATGCTTAAATTTCTAACCCTCAAGTAGAAAATATCATGCATGCGTAGTGTTTTATCTTGATTGCAGGATTGTCTTTGGAAGGAGAAGCGTAAGCAAGCGGATAAAGAGAAACAGAGGATCTACACCAAACATCAGTAAAAAGGTTAGTAGGTCTTTTCCATGCTTGTATGTGAAAAAGGAGTTTGAGTTTTGGGGTGATAGGTTAAAAGTGATTTCTAAAAGGTCAAAATCTGCATGCAAGTTCATCCCTAGCTTGCTAGTCCGTAGGGTATTATTTCCCAACAACAATATATATATTAATTTGGTTACTAAGGTCTGGTAATTTCATTCCTATGTCCGAATTCATGAGGTCAATTCCCTTAAAATAGAAGTAACCCACGTCAGGTACCAATACCATCAATGGCATTTCTTCTTGAGCCTCAATTCAACCACAAAAGTCCATATTGGCACTACCTCAGTCAAGGTATTTTAAGAAACAGAGTTAAGAAGAGATCCGAGATAATCACTACCAAACTTAGCAATGGGAAGAACCATAGGTTTCAAGGGAAATGAAAACCTCAAGCACAATGTTGGGTTATCTAAAGGGAATAAGTTTTAAGAGGGCATCAACACTGAGGAAAGGAATTATAAAACTTGAGCATTCGCCAAGAAAAACATATCCAAGGTTTGAGTTATTTAGGTTCCCAACAGAGAGGGATTAATTGATTAGCTAATAATTGATGAAATTTACACCAGTATTCAAACTAGAAGAAGAGAACAAACATTCAAATCAGGTTTGACTTCAAGAATCGATGCAGATTTAAACTTCAAATTTTCTAAGAAATGAGTAGTACTATTTACTACCATTTCGTATAGTTTGACAAGTAATTAATTTACATAAAAAAGATCAAAAACACATTTGATGGTAATTAGCAAGAATCCTAGCAATAATAAAAAAAATTATCAGATGATTAAAACAAATAACTCAGAAACCATGCTATTATTTTGCATACACATGGATGTTGCTACCACAACATTCAGTCCAATAGACTAATAATTGAAGTCCTTGCACCGTTGTCGAAGGCTTGCATCGCTCAATCAAACTTCGGGTCATTCTCATCGATTCTGTGTCAACTTCACTAGTGATTGTCAACTTCATCGGAGCTTTCGATCAACAAAAAACTCGCTAGATACCTCCCAACAAACGCAACGATACTCTTATTCCCCTATGCCCCCGAGCCGCAACAGGGATATACAAATACAACCACAGACTCTATATATGAAGTGTACACTCGCAAATAATAGGATCCCACCTCTCAACAAACTTCAAGGTCCAATTTATAATAGTAATTCCCAAAGGTTTACAGTCATTATTGTTCAACAATAGGATAGAAAATGTCCCCTCTCTATTTCTCATCTCTTTATTTTATAGGTAAAATCAATTTTGAGACACAACCCCCTCATGCATAATTATCCAAATCATAAATTGACTTAAGTGGATTATTCACCCAACCACATGTCAAACTTATGTAAGGTTGCACCTAAATTACACATTTTTATTTTTATTTAAAAATCAATTTCCCTCACCCACTTTTGATTCTCCTAAATTTACTCCTAGGTGTTCCCTAGATATCCTCCACTAATTTTCATGAGATATTTTACTTTCTTGAACTAATTAAAGAACTCATGTTACCAATTATTTAGCTATTTACTCAATGTGTTAGGATTCTCTCTAATTAATCTCCTTATATAATTGTTTCTCATGAAATATTTGTTATCTATTTATTCACTTTAATAAATATCATGCACTTTTTTTTAGTTTACTTCAAAGTTTGTTTGTTTTTTATTTATTTAATTATATTTTTCTTGAAATGTAATTTTCAATTACCCATGAATTCTTAGAATAATTTAATTGTTCTTGCAACATCTAACCCCTTCCAACAAAGTTGATTTTCAAAGTTTTCTAGCAGGACTCTATTCATTTATTTTATCACTTTACCCTTAGGTTAATTTACATGTTTCACCTTATATGAGAAGTTTGATTTGAAAAAAATACCAAGGGTGCCATGAACGCCATGCCCTTCAAGATGTATTGATTTGATCCAAGGGTGTCTTGTGTCGTTCCCTCTAAGTGCTTTGACCTTGGCATTGGGAATATGGCACAACTTGAGGAGATCCTATTACTCATGTGGTTTCCCCTAATACGAGACTACTGAATGTTGAGGAATAAGGCATCCACCTTATTTCACACCCTTCAGTATACCTTGTGAGTGACTGAGACCTAGTCTACCCTCACGGTATCATGAAACCCTTTGAGTAAGAGTGTCCCTCACTCTTCAACTCTGGCCACAATGGGAGTGATAGTGAGTGAAATGAGGGACATTGATCCACCCCTCCCTTTTATGCTATCCTAGTTCTGTATAGCCCTACTACTCCTTTAGTGAGTCATATCGGCAAGTATGATTTCTATGCTTGCATCCACTAAATAAGTTTTTATCAGTAATGTCAATAATCATTTTAAACCATTTATTCATAATTCCATCCACATAATTACTCCCTAACTCATTCCGGAGTTTGAGGGTCTTGTTGACAATATCCATGCCAACCAATCATTGAGCTTACCGTACACTCAATAACTCATTAGTAATGTGTATATAAAATCATGATCATATATAAATTCTATTCAACAAGATATAATGCATAATCAATTGATTTCACAGTTTAATATTTTAAGCAATTCATAATGAGTCTAGCATTTATTAAGGTATTAATTAACCAAGTTGTTTACGAGCAAAATCCCTCAAAAAATAAGTCTGTTGTCTAAAATAGTCAGGTGAAACTAGGAATTACAAAAAAAGTTGGAATTATACAAGGGTCCATTAACAAGAAGTAATAGTAAGAAACTTGTGATTCACAAAGTTGCCCAAAGTTCAAGATTTGAAACAAGTGAGATACTAATCATGGGTGACTGAGAAAAAAAAAAGAAAAAATATTCCTAATGATGAAACCATATAAGAAGGGCTAGATCGAGTCCACTCGATTTACATGGAGACCAACATACATTTCCAACCCTTCCTTAAGGAGTGTTACTTGTATTTTCAGGTGATGGGATTATAGATCCAAAGATACATATGAATCAGTTTTTAAGTGTTTGTGATATTCATTTGATTGAACATGATGATGTAATGGTCAGAGTCTTTTTGCAAACTCTTATAGGTATAGCCTATGCATGGTTTATTTTCCTCCCAAATCAATCAATTAGTTCATTTGATGATTTAAAAAGTATGTTCATAACTATGTATGCTCAACCTATTGCATATCATACTCTACTTACTCAGTTTACCCAAATCCATATCAAAAAAGGGGAAAGAATGATGGATTTTAATTTACGATTCTTTAATACATTGAACCAGATCCTATAAGGGAAATACCCAAACGATCCTGTCATATTTGGATATTATAAGAATGTCATGCATTAAAATGTGAATTATGAAATAAGATATTAAAAAATAAATGACTTGAATGAGGCAGTCCATAAGGAAATAGAAATGGAAGAATACATGTTAGAGACTAATGTTGATCCTAAGATTATTCTTGGAAAAGTAAAAATACAAATGACTAATCTATAAATATCATCTCAATGACCATCTACTTCCAGAAGTTCTAAAAATCGAGAAATTTAGAGAGGAATTCTCCAAGGTGTTCCCCTAATGTGAGAAATGATCCTGGAGCTGCCCAAGAAACAAGACAAAAGATAGAGATTTCTCAAATGAGTAGAAAAATTAGATAAATGAAAAATGAGATAACTATACTCAAGAGAGGTGAGAATCTCATTCCACCTAATCCAAATGTGAGAGCTTTGTTACCTAATCAAAGGATAATAAATGATAGAATTGAATAACATAGAACAAGAGCACCCATAGTTCTAAATCCAAATGTTATTATGCTAGAATAAATTGTAGAAGAGGGAAATTTTGAAAATTTTAATCAAGAAATAATCATTAACCAAGGCGAATTTTTGGAATTAGTACAAATGAATGAAGGTTCATCATCGTTTTGTATTTTTAATGAACAAGAGGATCTTGAGTATTCACAAGACAATGTTGTTTAGGCCAAAACACAAGTAAATAAATTCAAGACAAGGGAACATCCTGGAAAAGAAAAATCAAAAGCTAACACTCTAGATCCAACAACTTGTTGTTAATTAGATGAAAACTCCATTGCAATTGAATTACAATTTGGTTGATTAGTTAACTAGATTTCGAATTACTTTACCATTCATGGAGGTAGTCAAGATACCTCAACAAAGGGAGAATATTTTGAAGATGTTGGATGATACAAATTCAAGAATAAAGGAATTTGTGATGAATACAAGGAAACAACAGAATATTACATCAATAAGTCCAAGGGGAAACGTCCCACCATTTTACATATATTTATAAAATCATGATTTCATACTACACATTTGTTTGGTGGATAGTTGTTGACGAACGAAATTGACCGTCCGTCAACTGGAAGAGTGGAACCGGTCCGGGGTTGTCTAATAACCCAAGTCATTTGGGATGAACCACCCTGACGGGTTTAGCGGCTCCGTTAGCCGATCTAAGGTCCTAAGAAAACAAAAAAAGAAAAACTATTCTAAACTAACTAAAACTAACTATTAAACAAACTAATAAACTAAACTAAAATTAACTATTAAACAAACTAAACTAATCTAACTATTCTATATACAATCTACTAACTACTACTATACTAACTCTAACTCATTAACCATCTAACTACTAACATAAATAAATCTTATCCACAAAATGTACAATATCTACAATTTACAGATTTAAATAAAACCTGAAAAACTCATTTATATTCTGCCCTAAGACAGAGAGAGATATTTTTTGTTGATTTTATAATTTTATGAATAGAAATGAAACAAAAACTAACTAAACTAAACAACTAATATACTAATTCTAACTACACATCTAAACTACAAATATATCTAACTAAAATACTAATATTATACTACCAAATTAACCAAACAAATAAATAAAAACTGACCTAGAGAAACGCTCCAGATTTGTCCTGTGTATGATGATTGTCTTAGCTGATCAGAGGGAGGAAACCCGCACCGAATTTTCCAGGAGATTCTCGTAAACGATAGCTACAGTGCTCTTCAAGTTTGATTATAGAACAAACAAGACATAAAAATAACAACATTCTTATAATTTATAAATCTTCACAATTAGGTAAACCTGTATGCAAAGACTCATCAAAATGATTCAATTAACGAAGAAGAGAAATCTGTGATTCATTAACTGAAACAAACAATTGCTGTTCTTTTTAAATAATGAAAGAGATCATATTATGGATGAAACATTAATTAATTCATATCATTCTGCAATAGACTATGATAGCTAAAGTAGTCTATAATCAGCTGCAAAAGACATGCATAAACTTGAAACAAAAGATTGATATATTGAAAAGCGAAAGCTGTAGCAAAACATCAACTTCTGTCTCAGTTTGTATTAGAAATCCATAGCCTGGTTCTCCCACAAGTGAGGATGATCCTTATTACAAAAAATAATAAGTATTTAAAGGTCTTCTACAAGGTAAAACCTCCCTGTAGAAGTTATCAAAACTGTTTACATAAAATCTGGGAAGATATCCCAAGTCTAACTAAACTATGAACCTAAAACAAAACTAAATCAAAAAAATATCTCTTAGATTGTCTAGTATGTCCAATGCAATTCGGATGTACCTGTATGGCGAGTAGACGGCTTGATCATGACAATTTGTAGTTGACCACGGTTGTGGCCGATTCAACATTCTTGAAAGTGATGGAACCAGTGGTTCTCTGCTTCCTATCAGTTGCTTGGAGTTTGTCTCTTTGGCTGGTCAATACTGCAACTTGACTTTCCAGCGATTTGATTTTCGATTGAAGCAGGGGAACGTCCATATAGTATCGTTCCAACCACAAATCACATTGGTCACAGGATGACTGTTCGGGCTTCGAAAGGGCAGGTGAGGGTTTGGTTACATTGCTGAGGGTTTTGTTAGGTAGTTTGATCCCAGTGTAGCTAGGATTATTCTTTAGGCAAGGGGGAAGATTGGAAACGAAATCATAAGGTGGCTCGGAGCACAAACCCTATGAGTAAGGGTACTCACTAGCTAGGAAAAGTTCTATGTCAGAGTCTGAATCCTCACTAAGGACTATGGGCTTCTGCTCAACACTAGGTTTAGGCTTATTCCTAGCCATTCTCGAGATAAGCCGAGCATTCTTTTTTCCTTTTCCATCAAAAGTAGGGTTTGCCTTGGCCTTTTTGCTTATGGGATTTTTAATAGCCTCAGCCTTTTTAGTTATAACGTCGGGTAAGTCAGTATCAGGGTTGACCGAGGGCTTAGGAGAGGGCAGTAGGACGTGGAAGGGCATGGGTGGCCCGACCTTAGCTTCATTAATCACAAGCTTGTCAACCTGGACCGGGTCTGTATCATCGAAACCATTCGGAGCGATAAAAGCTCGCCAGCTATCATCATGGAGACTTAGGTGATGAACAATGATAAGTCTAATTAATCCATGGTGGAACAGGCTACTATCGGCCTTCTCCCTTTTAAACCTTTTTGACATTTTGTATAGGCTACGCTGGAAATAGAAAGGCATATTCAACGGGTATCCCATAAAATTCATTAACAAACACAGGTGGTAGAGAAAAACAAGTCCATATCGACCTTCACAGGTCACGAATTGTTTGAACACCACCAAAGTATCGTGCCATCATGGTTTAAGCGTAGATATGGGCATACCTCTATCACAAGATGTGACCTTTCGCGAGACAAACACTAGTGGCCATGGCACCTCCTCGACCTTAGAATTTTTGAACCAAAGTTGTCCCGAGGAGGGTAACCCTGTAGCAGAACTAATAAAATCCTCATTGATTTCCAACTGGATGTCACCCACCTTGGCTCTACAGCCATCAAAAGTCAGGGAAAACTGATGTGCCACAAATAAATTAAAACTCTCAAACCTCTGCACGAAGGTGAGCCAACCGTTATCCTCTAAGTCTTTCCGGGCATTGTCGAATAGTAGCAAGTCTTGGCTACCGTTCGGCTCGATTCGCACCACTGGTGCCATGGAGTCGAGCACACGGTGAACGAGCCAGGGTTTGGATCATAGCATACACAGGAGCAGGGTGCATGAAGGGTTACCCGAGCGAGCAGAGGTAAAACAAGGATAAGGGATAGACATTAATGTCATCGTGCGAAGGTGGTGGAGGTTATCTCTACCATGCATAATAGTTATTGCCAAGGTACAACCGTCGGCTTATAGCTATTCTACCCATTATAGTATAGTTCAACAATCATGTCACTTGGCCGACCAATGAAAGCAATGGTAAGTATATAAACCAACGCGCACAATCAACGTTATGCCATAGTTTTAAAACACCCAACATACGAATTGAGACCAATACCAAATGTTTAACCATGCGCCAATGTATTGTAACAACTCATATCAAGAGTTTAACCAATGTGCCAATGGGTCTTCATATAATCAACATGCCAATAGTTTTGAAAACACAAACATAGGTATCATATTAAAAGATATATATGAAGGATTTAACCATAACACCTATGTATTTTCATGAAACCAATGGTCAAGTAGATCAAATCAAAGAACACATAAATCCAAATGCTAATGCATCGCAATTCAATGAGACAAAGTCACACAATCAATCTAAGAATGTCCAAAGAGTACAGATCAAAAGTTTTGCCAGCTGCATAACGATAAGTGAAATGTAAGCGCAATGGGCATATCAACAAGAAGGATAACGACAGTTCAAATAATGATTTTAATGCGACTATGAAAGACCAAGTTTTCACGCTTACAGTCATGAAAACAACAACGGAGGTAAATGTGCAAATGTCGCAAAAAATAAAAGTGTCGTTTATTTGAAAATTGAGATGAAAAATTGATGTTTGCAAAACATTAGTGTAGGCAGCTTATAAGACAATGGAAAAATGTGAATTGGCTGCCAACAATAGTGGAACCACTAACAATATCATTCCACTATCAATAATTGAATCTCTTGGAATGGAATTTACAAAATACTATGAAATTGGTGAAATAATACATATCATTGATTCAAGAAAAGTCCCATCTTATGGATAAATGAAATATTTGTGTGCATAGATAAGTGTAAAACCTCATATTAAAACATACTTTACTATCATAGTGGTTGATTTTCCTCCAACATATGGTGTTCTCTAGGGAAGAGACCGATGTTCATTAATTGGAGGGTATATAATGAATGATGAAAGTTGCATGATGCTTTGAAATAGAGATGGAATAATGATTAGAGTTCCTTGAGAGCATAGAAAGCCGGTATTATTCAAGAAGAAATAAACTAAAATGATGCAAAACTATGTTGATGTTGGAATTGTAGATTATGTTTTTTTAGTACAGAACAAATAAATACACTTAAGAAAGATTAAGAAAGTTTTTTCCAATGTTTTTGGAAAATGTCATTCGATAATGCTTGTTCTAAGTCTGGAATTGGAGATGGTATTATTTTCAAAAGTCCTCAATATGGTATCTACCCACATGATATCAGATTATAATTCCCTTGTACCAACAATGAAGCTAGATATGAAGCATTGATCCAATGACTAATTCTTTCTCTTCAAATGAAAGTAGAAAATTTGTTGGTAACTGGTGAATCAAAGTTGGTTATCAATCATATCAAGACAAAATACATAATCAAGGAGCGAAAATTGAAACATTATGCAAGAAGAGTATGAGAACTCATGGATCCATTTAATTATTTTAATATTTCTTTTGTTCCTTGAGAAAAGAATCAAAAAGTTTATTTGCTGGTAGTAGCTTCATCTCTCTTGAATTTAGATGATTCTCAGAATCAAAGTACTTTTCATGTTAAGACAATCTTTCTTCCTTCAATACCTAATAATAAAGAGTATTGAATTTTTTTTGAAAATCATGAACATAATTCAAGCTTCCTCGCAGACCATGATTCAATGTTATCAGATGATTTAGAAGAAAGCCAAGACTCTCAGAAAGAACTTTGTGATCATAATCTTGTAGTCTCTCCTAATAATTATGTTGCTTTGGAATCTATTTTTAGAAGAGATGATCAAATAAATATATTGGATAAAAAAGAGGAACCATCTATTAGGAAGTTTCAAGAGACACACAAAATCAATATTGGTACACATGATTCTCCAAAAGACATAAAATCATGGTACTAGTTGCACCACTGAAGAAATGGAGCAATATACCTTGTTATTCAAATAATTTCAGGACATTTTTTCTTGGAGTTATGATTATTTAAAGGAATATGAAAAATCTATATTTTATCATGTTATACCACTCAAAGAGAAATCAAAACCTTTCAATCAAAAGTTGATAATGATAAATCCCAAATTGAATCCTTTAGTAAATATGGAGTTGGAAAACTAAAACAATTTGGTATATTTTTTTCAATCAGACACTCAGAATCGCTTTAGAATCCTACGGTAGTAAGAAAAAAGAATGGAAAAATATGTCTTTGTGTTGATTTCAAAGATATAAATAGAAAAATTATTAAATATAACCACCCACTCCCAAATATGGAGATGTTGTTGCAACTGGTCACTGGTTTTGCACTAATGTCTATGTTGGATGTATTTTCTGGATATAATCAATTTCTTGTGGATAAGGAAGATATACAAATTATTTCTTTCATTACACCATGGAAAAAACGTGCTTATGTTCGAATTCCATTTGGATTAAAGAATGCAGGTGAAACTTTCCAAAGAGAAATGGACCATGCTTTCAAAGATCTAATTAGAAAATTTATGGAAAATTACCCAGTTGATTTAAGAGCTCACTCAAAAATAAGAGAAATACATCTTAGACAAGTATTTGAGAGATGCAAAATGTATGGAATATCTTTGAATCTGAAGAAATGTCTATTTTCGATATCAGAAGGAAATCTCTTGGGTCATGTTGTGGGCAAAGAAGGAATATGCATTAATATTTAGAGATTTAATGTGATAAATGATGGGATCCAACTACATCAACAAAAAGAGTACAAGATTTCTTTGGAAAGATAAATTTTTTTAGAAGGTTTGTCCCATATTATGCTACAATTCTAAAGCCAATAAATAAATTGTTGAAGAATGATGACAATAAATAAATTAATTAATTAAAAAGCGCAAGGGAAATAAACAATGATGACAATGAATCCCAAGGTACCCTAGTACATTCCAGCGAATGTGAATAAATGAAATGAGGTTGAACATTCATGGAATCATATGATCATAGGTCAATTATGTAAACCTATTGTTGAAAGTGAGGAGGCATGTTGTTGAGGCATGCAGGTCCCAAGGTACTAACTGGTTTCTAAGTTTATTTCCTAGATAATGTGCTAAATTTGACTGGAAAAGACTCGTCGAAGGAGGGCCATGATGTTTCCCCCATCATAGACAATAAATTGACACATGAAAGTGATGTAACATGGTGGATTGAATGAGTATGGACTGACATAGGAAATGGAAATCGGTAATACTGCAAATGGATGGTAATAATACAGGAAATGTGAAACTTCCCTTGAACATGATGAGGAACGAAAAGTGACTTGGAAGCATTGAATCGACGAGTACCAAGAACATAATGTGATGGAAAATAAGAGCACTCTTTGATTGGAAAAAAAACATGTGGAAACACATGGAATTGGTATGAATAAGAGACAAGAAGATTACCCAACTATAAGACAAGACACAAACAGGTGCCATGTTCAAGGGAGACATAGCTTCCATAAAGGGTTCCAAAAAGCTTGACCCACTTCCTTCATTTTTTCCCCCATCCAGATAAATGAGTACCTATTTCTTGTTTAACAAGCTTGAGGAGAATAATTGGTGCTCGATATATCTCATCCTTCAGATGAGTCCCTTGACATATGTTTAACAAACCTGAGAAAGGAGGGGTTTGGTCCTATATGTGTCTTGGAGATTGGAATCACATAGACTGGTCCTTCAATGCATTATTTTACGAGACCAAAGAAAGTAAACTTGATGTTTTTTCACATTTAGAGATTCTTAAAGGTAATTAAAGATGACTCCATGGATGACGTTTTCATAAATTTAGTCTCCCAAGCCCGAAAAAAGTGTAAAACAATACAAGGGAGAACTCTTATAATCATGCTTGACTAGAGTGTTCTTTTTTTGTAATTAGTCTCATGAGGATGAAAAAGATATAAAGTACCACTCGAAATATGCCCTTTCATACCTTTTAACAAGATTGAAAGGAAGGAAGCTCACCTGACAATATTTTCATGTTTAGGGAGTCTAAAAAGAGCTTAAAGGAGACTCCAAAAACTTATTTTTTCGTATATCTTTTATGAGTTCAAAAAAGAGATAAATGTATACTCAGTAACCTATTCTCATGTTTTAACGAGCATGAGAAATAAAAAATATTGATCTCGGTAACCTATTCTCATGTATTTACGAGCATGAGAAACATCAGAGACTAAGCTCATTCTATAGAATACTACTACATTACGATGGGAATGACCCCCAAACGAGGATCACTTCTAGCAGTGTGTCTCTATAGCGGTGTTTTACCCCCATATTGTGTAATAGAAGCTAGTGGCTTCACTCCATCATGATGTTTAGAGGTTGGAGACCTTCCCCTCGAACATTTTTTCCTCCGATGACTCTTCGTCTTTCCTTGTTTAGGTGTTTGGTTACTAATGGGAAAATGTTCACTAGGCAGAGGAAAAGAAGGTTCAAGTATTTGATCCAGAGTGAGACTTGACTCTAATGGAGGGGGGATGTTTCATTTTTTAATGATCTTTATAGAGACAATGAACTATGCTCATAAGCATCTTTCTCATTTTTTAATGAGCTTGACACAGGAAAAGAACTATGCACATCATGACTAGATACTACCAAATGATCAAATGATTATAGGGATTGTATCACCTGAGTGGAAGTAATATTTAACATGGAAACCTACGTGGTGGAAGGAGCAGGAAATAGAAAAAACCCCATGAGTGAGGAACCCTTGAGAATACCTACTCTTACACTCTCAAGACTATTCTACCCTAGAAAAGGGGAATTATTCGTTGCAACATTGTGGAGATCTGGAGTTATATAGTCAAGTTGGTCAACATTGATAATCTTTCCTTGATGGGAAAATCATAAGATATGAAACACTAAATATGTGATGACAGTCATCACATAGAACCAACTATGACCAAGTAACAAATTGTAATCCAGGGGCGCGCCAACCACTTTCATATCGAACATAATTGTTTTACCCTTCAATGTCACAATGAAATATTGCAAGAGTCCATGAGTTTAGAAACCACATCCATCAAACACTTTCAGTGTGGTAGGAGATTGGGTAAGTTTAAGAGAATAAGGGGCTCTTCAACAAGGAAAATATATGACAAAGGTGGAGGATCCCTCATCCAAAAAAGTGCAATGGATGTTCTTTCCACCGAACAAAATTTGAATTTGGAATGCTAAGTGGTGGGAGAGTCTCTCCTTAAAATAATCCATATTAAACGTAATCAGGTTAGACTCCTCCTGATCCATAGCTCCAGTGGCTGACAAAACGGTTTTACGTTAACTTGATTTTTTTTTTAGAACTTCGAGGGTTAACATGGCATAAGGACCTTGCACCAAATCTTCAACAATGTTGTAGTTTTGGGCAGCACAGGCATTTTGATTAAATGTCACTTTTTGAGTTACACTCTTGGGTAGGTGAAACACTGCATCATAGATTGGATTCTCAATCTAAACAAGATTATAATATGGAGGAGGAGTGGATGTGGAGGATTGATCGACAACCTTTCCTTTAGTATGATCACCTGGAGGAGTGTCATAAGTATTTTCTTGAGTCGTTATATTAACTACCTTAAACATATACACCTCATAGGAGGTTAGTGAAGCATCCCCATGGTGGGAATGACTTGCATTACCCCCTTGTGATGGGGAAGGATTTTTTGAAACCAGATGTTGTTGCTGAACTGGTTGGGAGGTACCCTTTAGAAATTTAGTGAAAACCTCACGATGAGGGAAGTATTTCATGTAGTGATCTTCCTCACAGATCATGCAAGGAAACTTAGCCTTCCTACTAGGTTGAGTATCAACAATATTTGTATTATCCTGCTTATTAGAATATTTCTTGGAATTACCCTTATTTTTCTTCTTACCTCCTAGTTGCTGAGATGAAGTGGATTGGACCTCATTCACCTCAGAAGTTTGATTATGAGCGGAAGTAGTTGTGGTGTTTGAAATGAAACCTAGTTCTGGGGCAGGTATTGATGGATTGTTCGATGGACAAGGAGCATGAGGGATCATATCATAAAGTGTGTCGGACTTGGAGTATACTAAATCCAAATAATATGCATGGATGATAAGCTTCTCCTCAATAACAATGTTTCCCATAGAAACATCGCGAGTGATGGGAGGTAAGAGTGACTTTGTAAACCGAACTGCGAGGAGTTGGTTCATAATTGGAGCTTTAATCAACCGTATTTGTCATCTCCACTCATGAATATGATTAGATATGTGTGTGGAAGAGGATTTTTAGAGTGAGGTAAAAATTTATGTACCAGTATCATACAATATAGGAAACTAAAAATGTGTCAGGAAATCCATGGAAAGATAAGTAAAGTTGACAAAGGAGTTACACAGAAACTAAATATACTATTTCATTGTTGCACCTGTAAGTGTTCTCTGAAAAAGTCTAAGACTGATGGAATCGTCCATCAAAGAATTGGAAGAACACCATAAATGGAAATTCATATTCCCCAGTTTTTTCATCGAATTTCAGGATGTCGAATGGTAATTTGGCAGGGATGGCAGACCAAAACGGGGCATGTTGAATGGGATCATTGGTCAAAGGTGACAGATCTGGCAGATCTAACGTAGCCAAGAATGGAATATTTTGGTTGGCATGTGGATACTTCTGGTAACCATATTGCATGGGAACACAAGTAGGACCATATCCAGTAGGACCCTTGAAAAACTAGAGGGTCGTCCCATATATGGTGGCTTCCCAGGTTTTCCACCTATGTAAGGTGGTTGTCATGTTTGTCCACCCATGTAAGGTGGTTGTCCTATTTTTCCACCCATGTACTGTGATGGAAATCCTACATACTGATATTGACCTAATGGTCCCCCCATTTATTCTGATTGAAGGGACCGTTACATCGTATTCATGGGGTTTATGGATTGATAGGGAAAATTTCCATGTTGAGGACTACCCAACGTATTGGATTAACCCCAAAATGGGTTGGCAACTCCTAGAAATGGTTGTCCACTATATAGGACGGTGGTAGTAGGGATAGAAGGACTTTCAAGAGTGGCTTTCTCATAGGCTTTTTGATGTTGCAACCATGTAGGTTTACCCCCAGTACAAATTTTCCCTACGACTGAAGGTTTCCCCCGAGCTGAAGGTTGGCCTCCTATTGAATATTGACCTCCAATGTAGGGTGTAATAATATGCAATGTATGATATGGAGGATGAGTAGCTTGTGTAATTGTGGTTGTGTGAAAAAATTGACTACTGGCCACCTGACCGATGGAATGACCAAGTAAGGCACTTGGTGTGTGCATGTGTGGAAATAGTGAAGTAGGAATATTACCTGACCCATGTGCAAAAGGATATGTATGTGAAACTGGTTGATTCAGGGTTGCCTAGGTCACCGATGTTTCCAGTAAATAAGAACCACCAACAATATTAACTACAGGAGTTGTGGAAAAATATGAGTTCCCAAGTCCTGCAGGAAAACCAAAAGATGATGGGTTCTCACCAAAAGATTATGTAGTAGTGGAACCGGGTGGTAATATGTATGAAGAATAGGCATACAATTATCTTGTAGATGGTGTATTAGTGAGTGGTTGGTTGAGTGGATTAGTAAAAATTGGATTCACATAAGATGCAAGGATTTCATTGAAGGTTGTGACTGGCTCTTCAACGTGATGACCACTTCTAGGACCTATGATCCTGGTCTCAGAAGTGTGAGTTGTGATCATTCCTTTGTAAGAAAACTCGTGTTGAGGTTCCTGAATGTCAGGTTCCATACCTTGTATACTATGAAATATCTGATCCTAAGTTCGACTACGAAATTCAAAGAAGCACACTCTTAATAAATCAATCAACCAAATAATAGCAGGCTCAAGTATCTTTCAAAGACGGGATATCAATCCGCCAGTGAAGAAATGAGAAGCAGTTACCTCGACCTCCACGTAATAGCCATTATCGGTGCTAGCAACCCTCTCTTTTGTAAGATCACCCTCCAAGGGTATTGAGAGTGTGATACGACGTCTACCCCAGGTACCGTGGGAATCCCCCCACAATCACCCATGTAGATACCTAGAAAATGACACTAAGGTTACCAACTCGCATTCAACCTCTAGGCAGGTACAATCTATAGTCAAGACTGAACATATGGGCATGATATCAAATTCTGATATTCTTCCTAGAATGGATTTGAGGTTCATGAAGTATCGAGATAAAATGAGTAAGTGACACTTCAAGAAGATCATCCAATGTACTCTTTTTCTACTATGATTGGTCAAGCTTTGGAGGGGTAATATCCACTTCTCTTATGCATGCGATCTCGTGTTTATCCCCTGTGTGAGATGGGGTTCCCGAATATTTATATACGAAAGTTGGATTTGTTCACTCTTTAGTGATCTACAGTATGTTTAGTAGTCTTGGATAATTTACTCACTTTTCCTAGCCCAAAGACCCTAATCATGTGCTATTGTTGGTGTTCTTAAACCAAAAAATGTTCTAGTTAATTTTATTAGCATGTGGTTTATTTTAATGGATTTTACTCATAGGGTTTACAGACATGAAACTGATGATGTGTGAGACTCGACTCCAATAGAATTAAAAATAATGATATGCAATTCATTCTTTTTTATGAATTCTATGTATGTGAAGGAGAAGGGTTTAATTCGTCTTAACACAAGAAATCACTCAAAACTATGAAACTTTCAATTTCTAGGATCAAGATGATGCCAAACTACCAAGAAAATGTTTCCAAAAACTGAAATTCACATGCAAAACTATATATATTTTTCAAACATATACCAAAACAAATTTCCTAAAGAATGCAAAAATTTCTCTGTTCGATTATGTTTGACACAAACAAATACAAGGAAAAAAATCAATCAAACAAAGAACACTAAAAAATGATGAGAATTGAAAGAAAACAAATGTGAGATAACTCGTTCAATCAAGGACTCAATGATGCAAAGGAGAAAGAAGACAAACACTCATGAAACTCCTCAAGAAATGAGCAGTATGAAATAACAATCAAGGATGGTTTGTGGTAAATGAGAGAGTCCTAATCATAAATAAAAGCGAGATGTTTCAATGAAGACAAAAAGGCTCAAAACCAAGAAACCTTTGCAAACCCTAGTTGATGAAAACTCATAAAGAATCAAGCAATCTAAAATCTTTGTGAGACGAAGACTAGACAATTGAAAGGAAGGATAAACCAAGGGATATTGTTAACCCAAGGGGATCAAAACTAGGAGAAATTCAAAAAAATAAAAAAAGAAACATAAATGAGTGATAAATGTCAAATTCTGAAGCAAATAAAGTCAAAGACAATCCAGGAGTCTCTAGGGTAAAAACCTCTCAAAATCAGACTGAGAAAATCCTAAAAAGGAGACTAGCGCCCATGTTCTCAAAGAGAAAAAGTTCCATTGTGCCCTCTAACAGGTTTAGAGGATCACAATCAACTAATGGCGCCCTGGTATGAACTACAAGGGAGTGTCAGTTTCTAAAAAAATAAAAAATGACTTCTAAGAACTAAAAATCAACAAAGACTCAATCAATGGCTCTGTAAACTCTTCAATGAGGAAGATGGAAGGGGAGATAGATAAAAAATAAGCATCAAACAAGAAATATCTAATCACAAGAAAGGAATTTAAGATGAAAAAGAGGAAAAACTAGTCAAATTTGTTCCCTAGTGGAGTTGCCATTTTTCTGTTGTGAGAAATCTTACCCTGTGGATAGGCTAAGCTCCCCTTTGGACCAAGACTCGTATCTTTGGTCCAAAGAAAGAAGAGAATAAGTGGTTACTAATTTCCCTATATATATAACTCAATCAATCAAGAAAGAGAGAGAGGAAGGATGTGACGTACCTTGTTTCAATGTTCATCCTCATTTATCCAATCCTTGGGCTTGATCTCCAAGCTCCTCAATGCAACTGAAATCCTATAAAAACTAGAAAAGGAACTCTTGTTCCTACTCTATATGATTAGATAAAGAAAATATATCTATGAATAACTATATTAATTGGAAATCCAAATAAGGAACTTACAAGTGTGATTGACGATGTAGTCACTTCTCCAAGCTCTCCTCATCCATCCCTTGCATGAATCTTGACACCAAAATGTTGATACTTCCTTTAGAACCAAAGGTTTGATACTTGAATTGTTCCCCCATTCACTTTGGAAATACCTTCAATATATAGGCTTGTGAAGAACAACCACCATGAGTAAATGAAGGATATGGTTGAGGATATGACTCCTTAATGTTTGGATCGGATCCTTATATGAAGCCATAGCATAGGGGTCAAACACAACCAACCTCATCCCAAGAGATATGACCCTTAGAAAGAGGTGGAGGATCCCATGATTCCCTCTAACAAGATTGGTTCTCCCCTAGATTTGAACACATGACGCCATCCTATAAAGTGGTGCTCCCCTAACATTTAAATGGGGCACCATTCCATGAAGTGGCACTCCCCCAACATGGCTAGGGGGTGCCACCTTTCATAAATGCCCCCAAAATGGTCGATTTTCCAAGAAAAAGGTGTGATTTTTTCCTTGAAATGATGGGTTTCTTCCTCCAATATGACTTAGGGGTCATGTAAAATGCCTTTCATGGTGTCAAGGGGTTGTGACACTTAGAAAAGAAAATGAGACACTTGGTAAGTTGCATATGACACTTGCGACAGTGCATGCGACACTTAACAAGGAGCATGTGCCACTTTTCAACACTTGCGAAACTTATGGTACAAAACTCAAGTGTGACATTTTGATGTCTAAGACCATATCAAGAGGAAATTGAGGATTGGTTGACTATGAAGGGAGATGATTTTACTCGGTTGGAAAATCAAGGTATGAAGGTTAATGTGAAGTGATGGAAAGATAGGTATCTCTGCACTGACATGAATGATTTTTTCTTTGTTGAATTTCCCTGTCTATTGTATGGACGATTGAAAAGGAATACTTCTACTAATATTGCTTTGAGGCCTCTAGAACTAGTAGTTTGGGATGAAGCCACAATGGATAGGCTGAAGGAATTGGATAATAAGTGTACGTGATCAATTGACTTTTGGTTTTCTCAGGTGAATGGAGGGTACATAATTGAATTTGTTGTTGAGTACATTGATTCTTTCAATGAGGCTGAAATAAAGTTCACAAAAGGTCATAGGAAAAGTTTGTTGGAAGATATCCCACTCTGGATAAAGATGTTGTTCATGGAGAAGGTTTTGATGCACATGGATCCTAATAGGATGGATGAGTAGACTCCCCTAGCACTAGGGGGATGAGAAGAGAGGGAAAAAGGGAGAGAGAAGATGGATCCATTGAGGAGGATATATAAGCTGTTGATATGAGGTGTGGAATAGGATGGACCTAGAAGGATGGATGAGAGAGAGAGTCAAAATATACATAAGAAGAGTTGAGTCAAGGAGGAAATTGGAAAAAATAAGTGGAAGGAAGGTAGCAAGGGGTGCACAATAAAGGGTCAGGCCCAGAATGAAGAGGAAGGAGACCACACTAGGAGGAAGTGCATAAGAGTGTGGTGTGCCAGAGAGGAGAACATATGAGGATAGGTCTATGAAGAAGCATGGCATTGAGAGTAGGGTATCTTGTGAAGATATTGCTAGTAGTAGGAGTAGGGTCCTTGAAAATGAGGTCTGAGCCCCTTGGATTTTTTGGAGTGCCACATATTTAGAGGAAGATGAGGTGCGGATTAGAGGTGTAGAGGTAGGAGGGGAAGATGGAGGATCCTCTAGTAGTGGGGGAGATGTGTTAGTGATCCTAGATGGTATTACGCTACTACATGTAGGAAATTATCTAGGTCACCTCACAAGAAACATTAGTATAACATGGAGTTACCCCCCCTTTGAACCACCCCCCTTGCACATTTGTAACTAAGAAGAATAAACATTAGACAATGAAGTAATTGGAGTATGAGAAAGAGTAGAATAAATAAGAGAAGTGACAATTGAAGAAGAATATGAATTCAACGCTAATTCACGAGTAAGAGTATCGATATTGAGATATACAACACCTAGTAGTCAAGTAAGAGGATAGATTCTGGGATTGAAGATGGAAAATAAAGATAGTACACTAAGGTTACCCATATTCCATGGGACGGGTAGATATGATGTAGAGTAGAATCAGTTGACATGTGAATCGATATGGTATGTGAAGAGGATCATTGAATAGGCGATGAATATTTCACATCTAGAAACCACGTTCAGGGACAAAGCCTTGATAGAGTACATGAAGTATAAGGCCACTACGCTAGTGAGACAAGAAGGTCACTGACAAATATCAAGAGATATTTTCTTAAGGAATTCCAGGAACCTAAGTTAGAGTCTCATTTTATCATGGATATTAAAGATATTAAGTATAAGAAAGGAGAGACCACGTGGGATTATGACCAACGGTTCAACATGTTTTTGCATAGGAAAACATTCCATATCTAAGACATGAAACATAGAGAATGGTTCATCGTGGAGTTGCTTCCCCATATCTGAGTCTCACTCATATAGAATAAGTTGATGATGTTGGAATAAGTTGTGGAAATAGACATTCCCTTGGAAGATACACCAGGAGGAGGAGAGACATTAGCAGGTTTGGTGCAGGTACAATCTCAGTTGTCCAACCTAATGATGAAATTAGAAGTTATGGAAAAAGAAAAAGTTGTGCACGAGCATGTATGGTGCACAATGTGTTGGTCTAAGGGGAACCATATAGATGAGTGTCCTATACTTGGAAAATATGTCACAATGGGTGCACCAAGTCCATTCCCAATTGGGCCTCAGATGGAATGGTGTGAGATATGAAAATAGTGGGGCTATGTACCACCCCGTTTCCCAACATTGGATAAATATCAGAAGACACATAATAATCCATTTTTTGAATTTTGCAATTATATAGGACATGATGTGAACAACTATCGGTCACTATATCTAACTCAATATCATACCCATGATGTGTTCTGAGTACAAGGGGAACATAATGGTAGTGACCATGTGAGTGTTGAGAGAGGCGAATATCAAGGAGGTCCCCAAGGAGGATATGGATGTAGTCGTGGATGAGGTTATGGAAGAGGGGGAGGTAGACCCCAAAAATGTTTTAATTGTGGAGAGATTAGTCATGTTCAAGGATGATTTTAAGGATGGAAATTTATTTTAAAATGTAGAAACCTAAGCGAATATTACTAATCCTTCATATGTCAACTATAAATGTTTGGCGATATTTTTTTTAAAATATTCAAATTTCTAAATATTTTATATAGTTTTTATAAAATTTTGGCTAATTTTAAGGTAAAATAATTTTATCCTATAGAATTTGGGCGAATCATTTTTAAAATAGAGAATCTCGTTTCTGGAAAAACCATGGAAAATTAGCCCATGAACGAAATTTAGCCCCTAAAATCATCCCTGGTCACGTTTCAATAATTTTTACCAAACCATGTGCTCTCTATGGGTACCATTACATCCTTGAGAACATTACAGAGTATTTTATTAACTTATTGAAGAACTGGGAACAAAAGAAGGCGCATTGAAATATGGTGCATGAAGAGCCACACAGAAATCAAAAAATGAATGAAGAATTTGATGTTTAGGTGGTAACCCTTGGTGGAGTGAACATAGGAATGGACTTTGAGCATGGTGAAAGATTAGGTCAAAAGACAGAGGGGAAGATATGAGAGGCAATGCATCCCCCTCCTAAATTTAACGTTTCTTGGTAGAATTCGTTTATGTGTCATGCACAAAGGGCCATGAGAGAATAAAGGACATGAGAAGAGATGCATCATGTGACATAGAGGTCACTCGAAGAGACTCAAATATTTGAGGAGGTACAACTCGCAACAAAGAGGTCTCTGGAAGAGGCCTGTGCCTGGGAAGAAATACAACATGTCATGTAGAGATCCTTGGAGGAATATCATATGCACGAGGAAATACAACACCTGAAGTATAAATAATTATAATAAGAATGCAGACAAGACAAGTTGCAATGCATAGAATAGAGGGCCATTGAAGAACAGGTGCATGAGCAGATGAAGTGTGTTTCATGCGGAGAAGTACTGCAAGACTTGGGTGACAAAATAGAAATTGAAGATCAACTAAGTAACTTCTTACGATGTTGTTTAATATTGTCAAATGATCATGATGTTGCGTGAAAGTTGACATAGATGTTATCTACCTGCATGGGGGAAGAAGAGATCAATAGAGATATATCTTCACCCTTGACAGAAAGAGATGTGTGCCAGGTTAGCAAGAAAAATCACACTAGAAGTGAGTTCAAGATGACAGTTAAAATTGGTGGGTATGACATGGATGGGGTCATGTTGGATATATGTTTTGACATGAACATATTTCCTAAGAAATTAGAGGAAATGATGGGTAAACCTACTTTGGTCTAGTCACCCATCCAGTTGCGGTTGGAAAAATAGTACATGATATATCCTATAGGTCAATTGGAACAAGTTGAAGTAAATACAGAAGGGGTGAAGATGAAGGATGATTTTTAAGTCGTAGATATGATGGATGATTTGCACCCATATCTTGCACTGTTTGGCATTGATTGGGACAGATGCCTTGAAGATGTTGTTTGAGATAGACACCTTTCATGTGGTCACTGTTGGCATGTTTACAGGTAGGTATGCTTGTCATTGATGGAAAGATCAGAGTATGCAGGGATGGAAAAATAGGGACAATGTAAGCTTAGAAGAGATAGTGCAGAGGTGCACGAAGAGTGCAAGAGTGTGCTTGTTTATTTGATGGAAAATAGGTAGGCAAGGAAGACCAACAACGCAGGAGTAATTGCATGGAAATATCAGAAGCGTAAACTCCATTTCGGAGTTTCGGATACCATGCATTGGAGGAGTCAAGGAAGAAACTCACAACAAGAATGCCAAAATGGCGAAATGCGAAACACCGAAATCCTGAAATAGGCACATAAACGAAGAGTTTTGCAGACCGGGAAATATCTCCATTTCAGAGTTTTGGGTACCGGGAGTTGGAAGAGTCAAGACTCTTCATCATCAGGCGTCCCAGAATCGCGAAATGTGAAATGCCGAAATCCCAGAAGAAGGAGGACAATTTCGGATACCGGGAGTTGAAGTGTTAAAACACTTCACCACAGGAGTCCCGAAATCGCGAAATGTGAAACATAAAAATCCCTAAAGTAGGAACCAATTTAGGATACCAGGATTTCGGATACTGGGAGTTGGGGATGTCAAGAACTCTTACTACAGGAGTCCCGAAGTTGTGAAACCCGAAGTCGTGAAATGCGAAATCGCGAAATGTAAAAGACTCCATACCGGAGGTTCGGATACCGGGAGTTGTAGATGTCAAGGAATCTCATGACAGGAATCCCGAAGCTGCCAAGTGAGAAAAGATGAGAAATTGAGATGACTCCATTTCGACGTTTCGCAGACCGGGAGGTGGAGTTGTCAAGAACTCTCATGTCAAGAATGCCGAAATCACGATGTGCGAAATCACGAAGAGATCTGGACCATCGAATCATCTAGGGTTTGGACTGTTGATCCGACTCCATTTCAGAGCTTCGAATACCGAGAGTTGGAAGAGTCAAGTGACGAGACTCTTCATCACAAGAATTGCGAAAGGCCAAAATGCGAAATGCCGAAATGATCAGAGCTAGTGAAACCAAGCTCCATTTCGGAGCTTCAGATATCGAGACTTGGAGCATCAAGAACTCATCACCATAGGAACACCGAAGTGCCAAAAAGAGAAATTGTGAAAGCACTATATGGATAAGCGCTCGGTCACCTCTCGTAGTCACATGGTCGAAGAGCTGTAGAGAAAATCTTGAAGCGACAAGCTCCTTTTTTTCCAGAGTTTCAGAGATCGCAACTTGGAGAGTCGAGATGCCACACAACAGGATTGCTGAAATGATGAAGTGCGAAATGGCGAAATGAACGCAAGATTCAATGAAGTCAATTCAATGGTGTAGATGAATTTGAATCAGATCGGAGGGCTACTATTGCACTTCACAGTGTAACTGCTAGAAACAAATGATGGTTTATGCTAGAGGATGAGCTCATCTATGACAGAGAAGACGAAGAGTCTCAACTACTAGAGAAGCTGAGGAATATTGAGATAACACCCAGGGATGATGGATGCATGGGTAAAATCGCCAGAGAAGCTGAAGAGTTACCATGATGATCAGGCAGAACACTGACGATGAGCAGGAGATGTAGAACAGAGAGAGACAACGTGGAAATAGGATATGGGATAGATGTGGAAGAGTGGAGTGCGAGTAAATACCCCGTTGTGGATAAGTGTGAACTGGGGAGAGCATGGAGGATTTGGGTGCATATCGCATGGACAAGAAGCACATAGACTATAAGAATGTAGAACAAAGAAGAGATATGGTTTGTTGCGGTTGAGTGTGATTGAGGTGTGAAGAAGGAGGCAGAGTGCAGCAAAAAAAATGCACAGAAGGGGAATGATGCATTGAAGGGACATGCTGCTGAGAGCATAAAAGGAAAAAGAATAGAAATCGCAAGGAGTGTGCAGAAGACATTGATGCAGACAGAGAAATGCAATGTAGCAGAACACTGATAAGTCTGGTAAGCCAATGATAAATATTATATCACTGTGATAAGTTTCATTAGAAAAAAATTATATTTCAGGGTGGTAGGGAGGTTCTAGGGAGGACTGTTGTCCTCAGATATTCAAGTGGGTTCTTGAACACAAGGAGTTATAGCTTCCATCTGGTTGCAGCCAGAGAAACCAGGATGGCAGGGTGGTGCAAGGGAGAAATGTTGTTCTCTGTTATACAGGTTGGTACCTGTGTGACTGGAATTTGGTGTTGGAACACTTAGGGAGTTGGTGCTTCCTTCTAGTGGGTGCTAGAGAAACCAGGGAGTTGGTGCTTCCTTCTAGTAGGTGCTAGAGAAAACAGAGAGTTGGTGCTCTCAGCAAGTTGCAGCTTGCAATACATAGGTTGTAGCCTCACAATGAGTTGGAGCTCATATGTATGATAATGTACAGAATGTAAAGATTACTTATCATATAAATAAGAAGAGGTTTTTACCCCTTATGGGTTTCCTCAGGAAATATTTGTCTCTGTATATTTCATATGTGAAAATGATGTTGATTGTTCTATTGCTTACTTCGCTGCATTATTGTGATTGTCATCAAGTGCTCTGCAAATAATTTAAAATAAGCATTATTGTTTAAGCACGATAACAATTGATTCACCCCCCCTCTCAGTTTTCCAACAATTGGTATCAGATCTTGCCCCTTTTATATAAGGGTAGATCCTAAAGCTTAAACATGTCAAGCCATGAAGGAAATTCAACCAATAAGGCCCCTCTGTTCAATGGAACAAACTTTGCCTTCTGGAAAGTTAGAATGAGAACTTACATAATGGATTTAGGTGCAGATGTTTGGGATGTGGTAGATACTAGTTATGTAAAACCAGTTGTACTAGCTAATAAGGATGACAAGCTAGAATTTAGCTTCAACGCTAAGGCTATGAATTCTATCTTGAGTGGGCTTGCAGAAGTAGAATTCATAAAATTTATGCACCTAGGAACTGCCAAAGAAATGTGGGACAAACTCATTAGCAGTTATGAAGGAAATGAGAAGGTAAAGGATGCCAAGCTTCAAATCTATAGAGTACAGTTTGAACAACTAAAGATGAAATAAGATTTAATTGTTGGAAAATACTTTCTGAGAGTTGAAGAACTGGTAAATGCAATGAAAGCACTTGGTGAAAAAATTGAGGAACCTTCTTTAGTTTAGAAAATTTTGAGATCTCTACCAAATAGGTTCAACCCGAAGGTCTCTGCTACAGAAGAACTTAATGATCTAAAAACCTTGGAGTTTGATCAACTTCTAGGAACATTGACTGCATATGAAATGAGAATAGTTAAAGATAAACCCACCTCCAGAGAAGCATCATTCAAAGCAGACATGAATGAGGATTCTAAGCCTGATGAAATTGAAGAAAAATTTGTGAAGAGACTAAAGAAGGGATCAGGTAAATACAAATGTAAACTACCTTTCAAATGTTTCAACTATGGTAAGATAGGTCATTTTTCAAATAAATGTCCTCACAAAGGAAAGGATCAGACATGTGATGATGAGGAGAAGCACAAACACAAAAATTTCTTTAAAGAGAATAATTTTAAGAAGAAAAGTCTTTGTGTAAACAATGATGATGATCCTTTAGATGATGAAGACAATGAATCCTACATTGAACATAAACTAAATGACTTCATACTTATGCCCAAAGAGGATTATGATAATAAAATCACATGAAGTGAGGCTAATGAAGAAGAAGCTGTGGTTGATATGGAAGGAGAACTGATCAGTGCACTGGAAGAGATTGACAGACTAAGCATTAAGAGCAGAAAGCAAAGACAATTGTTGATACAGTTCAAGAAAGACAGTAAAGAACCTGATGAAGATCTTGTCCTACTAAAAGTGGAATTAGAAGAGGCAAAGAAAATCGAAGGCATTCTGAAACGACAGTTATCAGAAAAGAAAGCAAGATGTGAAGCCTTAGAACAAGAAGTAGTGAAAACTAGGAAAGAGATGGAGAAGTTTCAAGCCTTGTATAATCAAAATTTGTTAAGTATCAAAGCCTCAGAAGGATTAGCCACCATTCTGAATCAACAAAGGAATCCAAAGCTGAAAATTGGTTTGGGTTATGAAGAGGGATCAAGTAGTGGTAAGCCAAGAAACGAAGAACCCACCAAGTTTGTCAAATCTACAACCAATGACAACAACAAACCTGCAGAAACAAAGGAAGACAACCAGCTGCCTGGGACGAGTAAAGAAAAAGGTGCCAGGATTGAATCTGTAGAACAAAGAAATAGTGCACTCCCTGCTGAAAGATGTCATCAGCATGGAAGAAATCGATTTTCTCAAAGAAGACAACCATTTTCTAGGTACAAAGAATTTTTCTATGGCTACTGTTTCTACTGTTCTAACTTTGGTCAGAAAGCTGTAAATTGTTCCTTAAGACTTAGACATGAGCAATTAAGATTTCAAAGGAATAAATACTTGCCACAACAAAGAATGATACAACCAAGTAAAAAACCTTCACAGATTGCAAATTGCCAAATTAAGTTTAGAGACATGCAACTAAGGAGGTCAAGAAATAATCAACAGTCAATAAGTAGACAACGCTGCAATAATAATTTTGACGTATTAAACAATGAGATTGAATGCTACATCTGTCATAACTATGGACACAAATATCTTGACTGTTGATTAAGGAACTATGAACCAGATTTGAATTCCCTTGCTGAAAATGTCAAGGTGTGGAAGAAGAAAGAAAGCGACAAGTGTGGATTAGTGTTGTCAGCTCAAAGAAAAATGAACCCTTGGTATATAGACAGTGGATGCTCCAAAAATATGACAGGAGACAAAGGTTAGTTTCTATCTCTAAGTGAAAGCAAATTAGGAAACGTAACCTTTGGAAATTATGCTCCAGGTAAAATAAAGGGTAAAGGGGTGGTGAGTTTAAGTAATGGAAAAGGAAAAGCCCAAGATGTTCTACTTGTAGATGGGCTGAAACATAATCTACTCAGTGTAATTAAAATGTGTGACAGAGGATGTGAAGTGGCGTTCACATCCAAGGACTACAAAATAAAGTCTGTAAACTCAGGACAAGTGGTGGCCAAAGACATAAGGACAAAAAATAACGTATATGTGCTGAAAGAAAATAGAGAAGAGTGTCATCTAACAAAACATGATGAAAGCTAGTTATGGCATAGGAGACTTGGACATTTAAAATTTGACCACTTAATCAAGCTCAAAAATATTGAGGCAGTAAAAGATCTTTCAAGAATATCAAAGCCCCAAGATTCGATGTGTAAACCCTGCCAAGTAGGAAAGCTAACCAGGACACAGTTTAAGTCCAAGAGATTTACTTCAACAGAGAAACCACTCCAATTAGTTCATATGGATTTATGTGGACCATCAAGACAGGAAGGCATAGGGAAATAAAACTACTTCATGCTGATTATTGATGATTACTCCAGACTTACTTGGGTTGCCTTTCTCAAAGAAAAAGATGAAGATTTTGAGAATTTTAAAATATTTAAGGCTTTAACTGAGACTCAAGAGGTTAAAGGCAGTAAGATCATACCAAGGAGGAGAGTTTATGTCAAATGAATTCAAGGAATTCTGTGATAAGCATGGGATCAAGAGAGAATACACCATCCTAAGAAATCCACAAAAAAATGGAGTAGTTGAGAGGAAAAACAGAACAGTGCAGGAAATGTCCAGGTCAATGATGAATGAGAAGAACATTGGTCAAACCTACTAGGTAGAAGAAATACACACAACATTCCATGTTCTTAACAAATCCCACCTCAAGCCACAAAGTGACAAGACACCTTATGAACTATGGTATGGGAGACCTGCTTCAATTAAACACTTCAAAGTCTTTGGGGGTGAATGTTACATAAAGAATAATGATGAGAACCTTGGAAAATATGATGACAGGGCCGATGAAGGTATCTTCTTAGGGTATGCTACAAACAACAAAGGATACAAATGCTATAATAAGAGGTTGCATAAAATGGTTGAATGTAATGATGTAAAAGTTGATGAAGGAATCCCAGCAAGAGAGGTGTACAATAATGAGTCTTCTACAGAGGACACAGCTAAAGTTGAAGATGAACAGGTCCAAGAATAAAAAAATGAAGACTATGAATCAGATGAAGACTCAGATACTCAGACAGACTCAAATCAACAGGCTCCTTCAAATTCCTCCTCCAGAATTACTCAAAAGAATCATCCTGCAAGTCAGATAATTGGTGAAAAAGACAAAGGTGTACAAACGAGGAGAAAGATAATAAAAAACACCGAGAAATCACATATAGCTTTCATATCCATGCTGGAACCCAAGAACTTTAATGAAGCTAGCAAATATGACCTTTGGGTTAAAGCAATGAATGATGAACTTTATTAGATTGAGAAAAACAATACGTGGGAGATGGTTCATAGACCGGAAGGTAAAAATATCATTGGTTCCAAATGGATCTTTAAGAATAAGTTGAATGAGAAGGGACAAGTTGTCAGGAACAAAGCAAGTTTGGTCTATAAAGGCTATTCTCAAATAGAAGGACTGGATTTTGATGAAACATTTGCGCCTGTAGCAAGGTTAGAAGCTATCATAATATTTCTTGCCTATGCTTGTCATAAAAGGTTTAAAGTCTATCAAATGGATGTCAAGTCAGCATTTCTAAATGGATATTTAAATGAAGAAGTCTATATGGAACAACCAGAGGGTTTCTAACTGTCTGATAACCCTGACTTAAAATGCAAGCTGAAGAAAAACTTATATGGCTTAAAACAAGCTCCTCGTGCCTGGTATCACAGACTAGATACGTATCTCAAAGACAAAGGGTTCAAGAGAGGAACAATTTAAAACAATCTATATATCAAAACAGAGGGTGATGATTTGCTCATTGTGTTGGTCTATGTAAATGACATCATCTTCGGATGTAATAAGGATTCATTGGTAAAATGGTTTTCTTCTGTCATGGAGTCTGAGTTTGAAATGTCTATGATAGGTGAACTGTCATTTTTCCTTGGTCTGCAAATTACTTAGAGGTATGAAGGGATGTTCATTTCTCAAGAAAAATATCTAAGAGAAATGTTGAAAAGGTTTCAAATGGAAGATTCTAAACCTGTGGGCACACCTATGGTTACTGGATGCAAATTAATCAAGGATGATGACTCACCTGATGTTGATCAAATTTCATATAGGTCAATGATAGGTATCCTATTGTACATCATAGCATCTCGCCCAAACATAATGCATGTTGTTGGAATGGTAGGAAGATATCAGTCTGCACCTAAACAGAGTCATTTTCTAGCTGTCAAAAGGATATTCAGGTATTTGAAAGAAACAATGACTTATGGTCTATGGTATCCCAGAAATCAGAATTTTCAGTTAACTTCTTATTCATATGCAGATTGGGCAAACTGTGTTGATGAGAGAAAAAGCACCAGTGGAGGAGCATTCTTCCTGGGTGACTCATTAATAGCATGGCTTAGTAAAATGTAAGGTTCCATTTCCTTATCAACTATAGAGGCAGAGTACATTGTTGTTGATACCTGTTGCACTCAGGTATTATGGATGATTCAGACACTTGCATACTTTGAGGTAAAATACGCTACACCGATCCCAATTCATTGTGATAACACTAGTGCCATCAGTGTGTCTAAGAATCCTGTATTCCACTCCAAGACCAAGAATATTCCCATAAAATACCATTTTTTGAGAGAGTAGGTCACCAATCAGGTTGTTCAAGTCCATTACATTCCAACCACAGAACAAATTGCAGACATCTTTACTAAACCCCTAGCTAAGACACCATTTGAATATCTTCGACAGAAGTTGGGTGTCATCTTGTCTCACACCTAATAGAGTCCATCTTGTCAGGGGGAGTTTTATATTGATTGAATATCTGATACCTCCTAAAATTACTGCAACATCTCAGGGGGAGCATGTTTTCTTTGACATGATGTCAAAGGGGGAGAAAAAGGAGTGGTCCGGACCGGACGCTACAGTTGGAGGTCCAAACAGATTAGCGCAGTCATTCAGGGTTTCCATCAATGCTAAAGGGGGAGATTGTTGGCATGTTTACAAGTAGGTATGCTTGTCATTGATGGTAAGATTAGAGTATGCAATGATGGAAAAACAGGGACAACATAAGCTTAGAAGAGATAGTGTAGAGGTGCATGAAGAGTGCAAGAATGTGCTTGTTTATTTGATGGCAAACAGGCAGGCAAGTAAGACTAGCAGCGTAGGAATAATTGCATGGGAATATTAGAAGCGTAAACTCCATTTTGGAGTTTCGGATACCGGGCATTGGAGGATTCAAGGAAGAAACTCATGACAAGAATGCCAAAATGGTGAAATGCAAAATGCTGAAATATTGAAATAGGCACATAAATGAAGAGTTTCGCAGACTAGGAAATAACTCCATTTCGGAGTTTCGGGTACCGAGAGTTGGAAGAGTCAAGACTCTTCATCATCAGGAGTCCCGAAATCGTGAAATGCGAAACGTCAAAATCCCGGAAGAAGGAGGACAATTTCGGATACCGGGAGTTGAAGTGTTAAAAAACTTCACCACAGGAGTCCTAAAATCGCGAAATGCAAAACGCCGAAATCCTAAAAGTGACAAACAGTTTTGGATACCGAGAGTTGGGGATGTTAAGAAATATTACTACAGGAGTCTCGAAGTCGAAAAATGCAAAATCGAGAAATGTCAAAGACTCCATACCGGAGGTTCGGATATCGGGAGTTGGAGATGTCAAGGACTCTCATGACAGGAATCTCGAAGTTGTGAAGTGCGAAAATCCGAAAAGTTGAGCTGACTCCATTTCGGAGTTTCGCAGACCAGGAGGTGGATTTGTCAAGAACTCTCATGTCAAGAATGCCAAAATCGTGATGTGCGAAATCATGAAGAGATTTGGACCGTTGAATCATCTAGGGTGTGGACCGTTGATCCGACTCCATTTCGGAGTATTGGATATCGGGAGTTGGAAGAGTCAAGTGATGAGACTCTTCATCACAAGAATCGCGAAAGGCCAAAATACAAAATGCTGAAATGATAAGAGCTAGTGAAACCAAGATCCATTTCGGAGCTTCGAATACCAGGACTTGGAGCATCAAGAACTCATCTCCACAGGAACACCGAAGTGTTGAAAAGCGAAATCGTGAATGCACTATATGGATAAGAGCTCGGTCACCTCTCGTAGTCACATGGTCGAAGAGCCGTAGAGAAAATCTTGAAGCGGCAAGCTCCTTTTTTTTCGAAGTTTCGGAGATCGTGACTTGGAGAGTCGAGATGCCACACAACAGGATTGTCAAAATGCCGAAGTGAGAAATGGAGAAATGAACGCAAGATTCAATGAAGTCAATTCAACGGTGCAGATGAATTTGAATCAGATCAGAGGGTTATTATTGCACTTCATAGTGTAACTGCTAGAAACAAATGATGGTTTCTGCCAGAGGATGAGCTCGTCTATGACAGAGAAGACGAAGATTCTGAACTACCAGAGAAGATGAGGAATATCGAGATAACACCCAGTGATGATGGATGCATGGGTAAAACCTCCAAAGAAGCTAAAGAGTTACCATGATGATCAAACAGAGCACAGACGATGAGCAGGAGATGCAAAACAAAGAGAGACAACATGGACACAGGAGATGGGATAGTTGTGGAAGAGTGGAGTGCGATTAAATACCCTACTATGGAGAAGTGTGAAATGGGGAGAGCATGGAGGAGTTGGGTGCATATTGCATGCATAAGGAGAACAAAGACTATAAGAATGTAGAACAAAGAAGAGATCGGGGTTTTTGCGGTTGAGTGTGATTGAGGTGTGAAGAAGGAGGCAGAGCGCAGCAGCATAAATGCACAGAAGGGGAATGATGCATTAAAGGGACATGGCGTAGAGAGCATAAAAGGAAAAAGAACAGAAAGCGCAAGGATTGTGCAGAAGACACTGATGCAAACAGAGCAACGCAGTGTAGCAGAACAATGATAAGTCTAGTAAGCCAATGATAAATATTATATCACTGTGATAAGTTTCATTAGCAAAAATTTATATTTCAGGGTGGTAGGGAGGTGCTAGGGAGGACTGTTGTCCTCAGAGGTTCAAGTGGCTTCTTGAACACAGGGAGTTGCAGCTTCCATCTGGTTGCAGCCAAAGAAACAGGGTGGCAGGGTGGTGCAAGGGAGAATTGTTGTTCTCTATTATACAGGTTGGTACCTGTGTGACTGGAAGTTGGTGCTTCCATCCAGTTGGTGTTGGAACACTTAGGGATTTGGTGCTTTCTTCTAGTGGGTGCTAGAGAAACCAGGGAGTTGGTGCTTCCTTCTAGTAGGTGCTAGAGAAAATAGAGAGTTGGTTCTCTTAGCAAGTTGCAGCTTGCAATACAGAGGTTGTAGCCTCACAATGATTTGGAGCTCATATGTATGATAATGTACAGAATGTAAAGATTACTTATCATATAAATAAGAAGAGGTTTTTACCCTTTATGGGTTTCCTCAGGAAATATCTATCTCTGTATATTTTGTATGTGAAAATGATGTTGATTGTTCTATTGCTTACTTCCTTGCATTATTGTGATTGTCATCAAGTGCTCTGCAAAGAATTTAAAATAATCATTATTGTTTAAGCACGGTAACAACTTATTCACCCCCCCTCTCAGTTGTCCAACAATCACCCCTTTGGACCCTTATGAAGGGGATTGATCTAATGAGCTAGTGGATGAAGATGCACATAGTTCTGTTATTGAGAATGTATACATGATCACTAGTTGCACGGAGGATTATACCAATCCTACAACAAACGGGGAGTTGAGTTGGAGAACTGTGAATTTATATGTCATGGATTCAGAATATTTCATAGAAAGGCAACAAAACAAGTTTTACGAGGTCTTTGTGAAAATATGCAAAAGGATTACTAAATCAATTTGATGGATTTGATTTGAGTTATGAAGTACCTCACGATTCGATGGAACATGGCTAGTAGAGACATTCCTAGTGTAGATGGAGAATATGATTCCATTCGAATGGAGGGTTCAAACCATGGATGTTATGGTATGAGGGAAACATGTGCAATTATGGGAGATGCATTGAGCGACTATCGAGGACTCGACGTAGGTGGTTGAGTTGATAAAAGTCAAGTTCCAACCCATTTTCGACTTCTAGTTGGATAATCAGTAAAAAGGAGTTGAAGATCCACAAGAACACATTTGTTTTTTCAAATGACAATGGACTTCCAAGAATATTTCTCAAACTCAATGGGTCCACCAATTCGTCTATACCATGGATATGGTTCTAAGAAGCTGGAATATTCAGGAAGCACTCATGAGGAAAACAATATATTGGATCCATGTAAGCGCACAATTTTGCTCGACATTATGATTCACAGCTAAAGATTCGGGTCAAAGAGAGGCACTTTTCTGAATTAAGAATTTCATATTTCATCATCATCCAAAGGACACAACACCAAGGTAGTATTCTCATATCATAATCCAATGGCCAAACATTGAAAATATTGATGATAATGACCCCCAAGGAATAAAGATCAAATAATACAAAGGTGAGCACGTAGTTGAGGGAAAAGTGTCAGAGATGGAGGTGCCAAACTATGGTGGCTTGATTAAGACAAAGAAACATAAAATTGGAACTGAGGAAGTGCCCAAAATGGCTATCATTGGATATTATTGGGATAAGGAGAATGTTACCCAAGTAGTCAACCTACTCAAATAATATGAGGACTTGTTTCCTCATAACTTCTCATAAATGAAGGTAATTGCAGGCTCGTTGGGGGCGATGAAGATTCATCTCAAGCAATATGCCAAACCTTTCAAGTATAAGCCTTATCAACTACATCCTAAATCTAAAGAAAAGGTGCACACAGAGTTGGATTGGATGTTGGATGTTGGAATTATTTTCCCCATAGATGAGTCATATTACATTAGTCCCATGGTGGTGCAGCCCAAGAAAATGGGTGACATCCAAATATCTATGGATATAATAAGTATTAATGAAGTCTGTGTCAAAGACCCTTTCCTTACCCCTTTCATCGATGAAGTTCTAGAAAATATTGGAGGACAAGAATCCTACTCTTTTACAGATTGATTTTTGGGGTATCACCAGGTAGGGATTGTACAGGAGGATGAATCCAAAACTACATTTGCAATGGAGTGGGGTTCTTTTTATTGTATAGTTATTACATTTTGATTGAAGAATTCACCCATAGTTTTTTTCAAGATTGTGGTTGCAGCCTTCAAGGATTTTATCCACAAGTTCCTTGAATTTTTTTTGGACGACTGGAAAGTGATCAACTTGTTGAAGGAGCACATGAAATCCCTTAAATTAATGTTGGATCGATGTTTCTAACTCCAGATCTCCCCAAAATTGAAGAATTGCATATTATACACATCGTTTGGGACGTTGTTGGGGTATGTGGTATGCAAGGATGGGTTGTTAGTTAAAATTGTTGCAATATCGAATATGGTGGCCCCTACTTTCATTCATGAGATTTGTGCCACATTGGGTCATATAGTATATTATCAGAAATTTATCCATAATTATGAAAAAATCACTGCCCCATTGGATAAGTTGTTGTGCAAAGACACTAAGTAAATTTGGACACAGGAATGCCAGAAATCCTTGGATACTTTAAAAGGGAAACTAGTCATTGCACCTATTATGGTTTTTTATGATTGGTATACGCACTTTCATGTTCATGTAGATGCATCATCCATTTCACTGGGAGTATTTCTCATGTATCTAAGAAAAGGTAGTATTGACCATTGATCCGAAAAAAGATATTTTAAACGACAATGGTTGAGTTATTTTGCATGAGTTAAATTGCCATTTAGGAAATGAATGAAAGAGGAATAATTAAAGAGGAAACATATCAGCCATTAAACCATATACATATCTAAACATAAGCAAGAAGAACAACACACCATAACACCAATGTGATAACGAAGTTCGACAATCTCGCCTACGTCTCCGGGCCTTTGTCTCAGTGGGTGAGGCTTTCTTATTTATGTTCGAAGATTTTCAAGTACATCATGAAAGTGCCAATGGATTACAAACTAATCTGGTCTTTTTCTAATAGATCTCAAGAACCCAACAAAACTGACGGCACTAAAAACGAATGACCGAACCTCCCATAAATGGCCCGCAAAGGAGCTCTCCTCAATGGCTTCCCTACATAAAAATGGCTTTTCCTTCCTTGGCTTCACGATCCTATGGTTTATGTAGCCCTGAATTTGGTAACCATCTCCCAACTTATCCAAAATATCTGGCCTTAAAAAGGGCCCAAGATCTCCCAAAAATGGGCAAAATCCCACAAATCTGCTGAGAAAATCAATAGAAAATCATATAATATAGTGTAAAAACCCACTATATGCAAAATATAGGGCGCATTCCCCAAACTCTGCGCTCCTGGGCATATGGGTGCCCACCATTTGGCCAGGCACTAAATTGTTGTGCATTGGCCCCTCATTCCCACCTCCTGGTCACATTACAAGGCCATGTGACCTTGTCCTAGACCTCTGCGTGCCCTCCTGTTTGATAGACCCCTGATCAAATGGCCTCTGGTTACACCCCCTAGTCAGTGGGCTAGCCTGACCAACCAGGGCTAACCTTTAACCTTTATGCCAATGTGTATGGCTTTGAGGAGCCCGGGTCACATGGCATAGGCAATGGAACCGAGGGTTGAACACTAGACCATGTACCAATCTCCTGTACCAACTCCCGCGCTATCAGTACAATTGAAAATACACATGAGAGGGTCATATGGTAGTGCCCGACTACACCATTTCCGCGCCAACAAACAAAGGACTGGGGTCATATGCAACGGTCTCATGGTATGGTTCGATGAAGCATCCGTCGGGGGTTGGGGCCTATCCCCAGCCCTATTCGTCATCGAATGACCCTCCATACAAACATAAATAGAGGTGGCACCAAAATATGGTTAAGTAGCACCCTTCGGTGGGCTGGCTAGCTCAGCCTTTCCAAGTCATTCACCCACACCCGAGGTCGAGGGTTCAAATCTCGTCGACTCCAAACAATTTTGCAAACCAATAATCAATAAAGGGGTGCCACATGGAAGCCCAAGACTGGGCCACATGGAACCTTCCCATTCGACCAATGAACTCCATGTGTCACTCAGTCATTCGACCACCTTCATATTTCCAATCAACACCTGTCCCTGTCAGCTATCGCCACGTGTCGTACGGGCGTGCTACGTCAGCCTTACGGATGTGCTACATGTCACCCTTACAGTGGTGACATGTGTCACTCCTAGATTGTTCCACCTATACATGTCCATGTCAACATCCATGTACCCTGCCATGTCAGCTGTACATCCATACAACCTATACAATCAACTGCCACGTGGCACTGTACGCACTGTACAATTAACATTTATTTTTGCTTGTTTGGCCAAATGAACAGATCACGATATCTAGAGAATACAAAGTACGTTTGAGCCCATTCAAGTTACGTTTGGTTCGTATCTACAAGGTCTACTCACATGTTCGTTTTGAAGATATTCTGAGCACTTTGAGTTTTAGGCCTTTCTGAGCCCTATCTTGGCTACGGGATCCATTCCAGATCACACCTCCCCACTAAATACCTTTTGGTCCTCCAAAAGGTTACAAAATAGACCTTACTAATTACATACTCATAAGGAAAAAAACAAAAACACTATGTTGTACAAAAATGATGTTATAACAGGTCATCATTTCAACATGTGTGATTACATTAATGGAAGCAAAATACAATGAAGATGTGACATCCACTTCTGGAAAAACCAAGTGGTCAGATTCTTTCCCTCATGGTGTTCATCTTGCTTCATTGGTAATGTCTCTTCCTTCGTGAGTACATTCACAATCCTTTTTTCCTTCTTTGGACAAAGCTCCGGATTAAGCTTCCAACAATTAGCCTTTTGATGTCCACCCCTGTTGCAATAAGTGCAGTGAGTTTTTTTCCATCTAGACTTGTTTTCCCTTCTCTTTCTTCCTTTGTGGAGTTGAGTCTTTATATCATGTCTCCTTCCTACTCAACATAGATTTCCTGAAGAAAAAAAATTCTCTTCCAACACTTGGCAACACAATGCTTGGGTGAATGACAAAAAGTACAAGGATACATATTCCACAAGTTTTAGATTACATGATTATGTTTTTTATAATCAAAAAGAAAATTGGAAAAAACATGGACATTATACCTTTCTTTCTGATCTTCACTTTCCTTTGGAGATGACTTTCATTCACTATCACCATCATGGAGTGATACATCACCACCTTTCGTGAATTGTTCCCAAAATGACTTAGGCTGGTCACTTGAAGCACTACTTGCTTCCGATGTTTTGGAGAATTCTCTAATCTCCACTTCGCCATATACCAATCCCAAATAAAGAGGTATTTCCTCAACCTCTATGGGATTAACGATACCTTGGCCCTTATTTGCAAGTTCCTTTCCTTCATAACCCATCTTGGTTATCAATTTCAAGCCTATACCTCTTGTATGTTTTTTAAATGCACCAAAAGAACCATCTTGATGGGAAAAATGTGAAATTGATGAAGGACCTCCATTTCATACCTCATATATGTTTTCTGAATTCAGTGTAGAAGGAAATTCCTTGAATTCTTCTTCACTTTTGTTGTTCCTTGAAGACTTCTCTTGAACTGATCTCTTTTGCTCCAAGTAATATTCATACAACACTTTCACCATCTCGGACATGGAAAAGAGAGTTTTTCGCATATCCTTCTCATCTTGATAAAGTCCCTCTTTAGATTCTATTTTCTCCATTGAGATGTCCTGTTCCTTGGTAAACATGCAAACTCAAATACCAACCGTCAACTAGCTCTGATACCACTTGATCCGAAAAAAGATCTTTTAAATGACAATGGTTGAGTTATTTTGCATGAGTGAAATTTCCATTTAGGAAATGAATGAAAGAGGAAGAATTAAAGAGGAAACATAGAAGCCTTTAAACCATATACATATCTAAACATAAGAAAGAAGAACAACAAACCATAACACCAATGTGATAGCAAAGTTCGGCAATCTCGCCTACATCTTTGGGCCTTTGTCTCAATGAGTAAGGCTTTCTTATTTTTGTTCGAAGATTCTCAAGTACATCATGAAAGTGCCAATGAATTACAAAATGATCTTGGCTTGTTCTAATAGATCTCAAGAACCCAACAAAACTAACGACACTGAAAACAGATGATCGGAGCTCCCAGAAATGGCCCACAAAGGTTCTCTCCTCAATGGATTCCCTACATAAAAATGGCTTTGCCTCAACAATTCAATAACATTTATCTATTTTGAATATCCTCCTTGGCTTCAAGAGCCTCTGTTTTATATAGGCCTAAAGTTGGTAACCATCTCCCAACTTCTCCCCAAGATATGGCCTCAAAAAGCACCCAAGATCTCCCAAAAATGGGCAAAATCCCACAAATCTGCTGAGAAAATCAATAGAAAATCATATAATATAGTGTAAAAACCCATTATATGAAAAATATAGGGTGCAACCCCCAAAATCCATGCTCCTGGGGATATGGGCGCCCACCATGTGGCCAGGTGCTAAACTGTTGTGCGTTGGCCCCTCTGTTCCCGACTCCTGGTCACATTACAGGGCCATGTGGTCACGTCCTAGACCTCCGCGCACCCTCCTATTCAATAGAACCCCTATCAAATGGACTTTGATTACACCCCCTGGTCCGTGGGCTATCCCGACCGACCAAGGCTAATCTTTACCCTTCGGGCCAACGTGTATGGTTTCCGGAGTCCAGGTCACATGGCATAGGCAATGGAATTGAGGACTGAACACTGGACCACGTACCAATCTCTTGTACCACCTCTTGTGCTATCGGTACAATGGAACAGACACATGGGAGGGTCATATGGTAGCACCCAGCTACACCATTTCTGCGCCCAAAAAAAAGGACTGGGGTCATATGCGACGGTCCCGTGGTATGTTTCGATGGACCATCTGTCAGGGGTTGGGGCCTAGCCCCATCCCTATTCTCCACCGAATGACCCTCCATAAAAACATAAATATAGGTGGAACCAATATATGGTTAAGTACCACCCTCCGATGGGCTAGCTATCCCAACCCTTCCAAGTCATTCGCCCATGCCCAAGGTCGTGGGTTCAAATCTCATAGACTCTAAACAATTTTGCAAACCAATAATCAATAAATGGGTGCCACATGGCAGCCCAGGATTGGGCCACATGGAACCTTCCCATTCTACCAATGAATGTCATGTGTCACTCAGTCATTCGACCACCTTCATATGCCCAGTCAGCACCTATCCCTGTCATTTGTCTCCACGTGTCGTACGATCATGCCATGTCATCTGTACAAATGTGCCACATGTCACCCTTACCATTGTGACATGTGTCACTCTTGGATTGGTCCACCTATACTTGTCCACATCAACATCCATGTACCTTGCCATGTCAGGTGTACAACCATATGGCTTGTATAGTCAGCTGCCATGTGGCACTGTAAGGACTGTATAGACTATACAATCAACATTTTTTTTCCCTGTTTGGCCAAATGAATAGATCGTGATATATCGATCATACAACATCTGTTTGAGCCCATTAAAGTTGTGTTGGGTTCGTATCGACGATGCCTACGCACAATTTTGTTTTGAAGAGATTCTGAGCACTTTTATTTTTAGGTCTTTCTGAGCCCTATCTTGGATCCGGGATCCATTCTGGATCACACCTCCCCACTAAATACCTTTTGGTCCTCCAAAAGGTTACAAAATGGACCTTACTAATTACATACTGATAAGGACAAAAACAAAAATAGTATGTTGTACAAAAATGATGTTATAATAGGTCATCATTTCAACATGTGTGATTATATTAATGAAAGCAAAATACAATGAAGATGTGACATCCACTTCTGGAAAAACCAAGTGGTTGGTTTCTTTTATTTATTGTGTTCCTCTTGCTTCATTGGTAATGTCTCTTCCTTTGTGAGTACATTCACAATCCTTTTGTCCTTCTTTGGATGAAGCTCTAGATTAAGCTTCCAACAATTAGCCTTTTGATGTCCAACCCTGTTGCAGTGGAGTGAGTTTTTGGTATCCAGACTTGTTTTCCCTTCTCTTTCTTCCTTTGTGGAGTTGAGTATTTATGTCGTGTCTCCTTCATGGTCGACATAGATTTCCTTTAAAGTTTGTCTCTTCCAACACTTGGCAACACAATTCTTGGGTGAATGAAAAAAAGTACAAGGATACATATTCCACAAGTTTCAGATTACATGATTATGGTTTTTATAATCAAAAAGAGAATTGGAAAAACCATGAACATTATACCTTTCTTGCTGATCTTCACTTTGATTTGGAGATGACTTGCATTCACTATCACCATCATGGAGTGATACATAACAACCTTTCATGAACTGTTCCCACAATGACTTAGGCTGGTCACTTGAAGCATTACTTGCATCCGATGTTTTGGAGAATTCTATAATCTCCACTTCGCCATATCCAAATCCTAAATAACAAGGTATTTCCTCAACCTCTATGGGATTAATGTTACATTGGCCCTTATTTCCAAGGCCCTTTCCTTCATAACCCATATTGGTTAGCAATTTCAAACCTATACATACCTCTTGTATGTTTTTCAAATGCACTAAAAGAACCATCTTGATGGGAACAATGAGAAATTGATGAAGGACCTCCACTGCATACCTCAGAGAGTTTTTCTGAATTCAGTGTAGAAGGCAATTCCTTCAATTCTTCTTCTCTTTTGTTGTTCCTTGAAGACTTCTCTTGAACCAATCTCGTTCACTCCAAGTAATCTTCATATAATACTTTCACCATCTCAAACATGGGAAATATAGTTTTTCCCATATCCTTCTCATGTTGAGAAAGTCTTTCTTTAGATTCCATTTTCTCCACTGAGATTTCCTTTTCCCTAGTAAACATGCAAACTCAAATACCAACCATCGACTAGCTTTGATACCACTTGATCCGAAAAAAGATCTTTTAAATGACAATGGTTGACTTATTTTGCATGAGTTAAATTTCCATTTATGAAATGAATGAAAGAGGAAGAATTAAAGAGGAAACATATCATCCATTAAACCATATACAGATCTGAACATAAGAAATAAGAACAACAAACTATAACACCAATTTGATAATGGAGTTTGACAATCTCGCCTACGTCTCTGAGCCTTTTCCTCAGTGGGTGAGGATTTATTATTTATGTTCGAATATTTTCAAGTAGATCATGAAAGTGCCAATGGATTACAAACTGATCTAGTATTGTTCTACCAGATCTCAAGAACCCAACAAAACTGGCAACACTGAAAACGGATGATCGGACCTCCCAGAAATGGCCCACAAATTTTCTCTCCTTAATTGCTTCCTTGCATAAAAATGGCTTTGCCTCAACAATTCAACAACATTTATTTGTTCTAAGTCTCCTCCTTGGCTTCAAGAGCCTTTGGTTTATATAGGCCTGAAGTTGGTAACCATCTCCCAACTTCTCCCCAAGATATGGCCTCAAAAAGGGCCCAAGATCTCCCAAAAATGGGCAAAATCCCACAAATTTGCTGAGAAAATCAAAAGAAAATCATATAATATAGTGTAAAAACCCACTATATGAAACATATATGGCGCAACCCCCAAAATACCATATCCTCGGCATATGGGTTCCCACCATGTGGCTAGGTGCTAAACTGTTGTGCGCTAGCCCCTCCGTTCCTGGCTCCTGGTCACATTACAAGGCCATGTGGCCACGTCCTAGACCTCTGTGTGCCCTCATGTTCAATAAACCCCCGATAAAATGGCCTCTGTTTACACCCCCTTTTCGGTGGGCTAGCCCAACTGACCAAGGCTAACCTTTCACCTTCACGCCAACGTGTATGGTTTCCGCAGTCTGGGTCACATGGCATAGGCAATGGAACCGATGGATGAACATTGAACCACGTACCAATGTCCCATACCAAGTCTCGCGCTATCATTACAATGGAACAAACACATGGGAGGGTCATATGGTAGCTCCCGAATACATGATTTCCGTGCCAACAAACAAAGTACAGGGGTCATATGCGACGGTCCTGTGGTATGGTTCAATGGAGCGTCCGTCGGGGGCTGGGGCCTAGCCCCAGCTCTATTCGCCACCGAATGACCCTCCATACAAACATAAATAGAGGTGGTTACAATATATGGTTAATTACCACCCTTCGGGGGGCTGGCTAGCCCAGCCCTACCAAGTCATTCACCCACGCTCGAGGTCGCGGGTTCAAATTCCATCGACTCCAAACAATTTTCCAAACCAATAATCAATAAAGGGGTGCCATGTGGCATCCTAGGACCGGGCCTCATGGATCCTTCCCATTCGACCAATTAATGCCACATGTCACTCAGTCATTCAAGCACCTACATATGCCCAGTTAGCACCTATCCCTGTCAGTTGTTGCCACTTGTTGTACGGTCATGCCACATCAGTTGTACAAACGTGCCACGTGTCACCCTTGCAGTGGTGACATGTGTCACTCTTGGATTGGTCCACCTGTTCCTGTCCATGTCAACATCCATGTACCCTACCACGTCATTTGTATGGTCCTATGACCGATACACTCATCTGCCATGTGGCATTATACGGACTGTACATTCAACATATTTTTTTGTCTTCTTGGCCAAATGAACAGATCGAGATATCTAGATCATACGACACCCGTTTGAGCCCGTTCAAGTTGCATTGGGTTTGTATCGACAAGGACTACGTGCACGTATGTTTTGAATATATTCTGAGAACTTTTATTTTTAGGCCTTTCTGAGCCCTATCTTGGCTCCAGGATCCATTCTGGATCAACCATCCCATTTACTTTGTCTAATGCTGAATACAAAAACCGAGTGTGAGGGTTTCACCATGGTATATTCCTTGCAAAAGTTTCACCATTACTTGTTAGGGACACCTTTTAAATTATTCATTGATCATTCCATGCTCAAGTATTTGGTCAACAAGCCTATGTTGGGAGGGAGAATATGTCATTGGTTTCTTTTCTTTCAGTAGTTCGAGTTTGAATTTTTTTTCAAGCAGGGGAAATATAATGTTGCACCAGATCATTGGTCAAGGATTGAATCAAGTGAATCCAGTCATAATCTCGATTATGAAATCCTTGATGCGCAAATATTTTGTTTCGAAGAAGTTCCCAATCAATTGGTTGAGATCGTTGAATTTCTCACGTCAGGACATGATCCAATAGAGTATACCCTGACTCAGTGGTGTCAACTAGTGACCTATAGCACCAATTATCAATTAATTGTTGGGAAATTAATTCTCATACTTAGTCTATTTTATCATTGTGGATTTGGGAGTACTCCCTTATTACCTATTCGATTCTCCATGTCTCGTATCCCACAATCCCACATTCACCATATTTCACTTCCCATTTTCCTCTTTTCACGTCCATACTTAATCATTTTTCATATTTTCCTACATCATTTCACCATTCTTAATGGAATTTAATTTCCCTCCACCATGTCATCCGACACTTGTGTGAACCTAATACCATTTTTAAAGATGTGAAGATATCATAAATCTTTATAATAAATTCTAAATCTTACCGTGCAAGCTGACAACTTTGAAATAAGAGTTGTGGTGGTTAATAATCAAGGAAATATGTGGTAAATTTAATAAAGGGTTAATACTCCATGTTGTAAAAAGTTTATATCGATAGTAACACCACCTATTCGTAAGAAGAGAGAAAAATTTAAATATATGAAAAGTAGAAGAAATGACTTGTATTACAGAGACAAACTTAACACTCTTGGACAAGAACATCATCAGTTCCATTGGTCACAAGATTACAAGTGGTATCTATCTCTTTCCCTCGCAGAGAAGGAAAAAAAACGTTTGGATTTTAGGCATAAAATTAATTGATTGTGTGCCTGAGGTGATGGACTTCAAAGAACTAGTCCTCTGGTGTGTATATAAGTTTGATACAGAAAGAAGAATTATGATGCAGGAGCATTGTTGGAAATTGCGTGGAGCCAGACCTATCAGCGTCTGGGAATTTGTACGGGAGCTCAATGCAGGCAGTTGCAGTAGATATTTTTGGATTCCACCTTAACTTAGCACTGAAATTAATCTTTTGAGGCATGCTTGAACCCAGCACCCGAATTACCCTTTGAGGCATGTCTAGAAAATCGAGAGCGGAGCGAGAGTTTTCGTTAAGGCTCTGGAATGCGACTGGACTAAGATAGATTAGGATGATTTTGATGTAGACAAGCAGTCAGGGGGGACTCAAAGAGCCCTCTGAGATAAATAGAGGTTTTGTACGCCCAAATGAGGCTAGTCAATCTAGTAGCAAGTAGTGTTTAGGGATTGAAAGAGGAGAGGAGATTTCTGAGTTTTCAGTTTTGAGTTTTGATCACAGTTGTAACCATTTTGATCCAATGCATGGTGTGGACACTAGTTGCAATCTTTTGTTATCGTGTTTTCATGAATGAACGAATGAATTTGTTGTGAGGAAATGGAACTGTGAATGCTAGGATAAGCTTCAATTGTTTCTCTTCTCTTGAAGTAGTGCAAGGCATGCACATAGAGCGCAAGGAGTGCGTTAACAAGATATTTTTCGATTCCAAAACTCAGAAGAGATAGCATGAAACTTTCCCTTTGTAAGGAGTGCAAAGAGATTGGTGCAAAGGGTGCATAGTTTTCCACAAGAGATCAAAACCTTGCGTAAAGATCTGGTGCAACGAGTGCACAGATCCAAGATTCGACTAAGGCGAAAAGGAGATTGCAAGAAGTTAATATGAAAAGGAGAATGCCAAGAGGTTGACAAGAATTTCTCTTCAAAAAATCCTTCGGATGTGAGTTATCAAAATCCATGAAATGAAAGGAGTGCATGGGAAATCAAAGTATTCATGAGACCAATCTCATAAGGAATAAAACTTTTCATAAGTGTTAATGAGATCTAAGGAATGGACCCACAGGAAGGACAAAGGTCGAAGCCTTTGAATCCTTCAAAAATCCTCTAAGTCTGAGGAAAGTGTAAGCTCAAGGGAAAAGATTTGGATCATCTGATCAGCGTATAGACAATGAGGAGTAAGCGCAGAAGAGGAAGGATCTCAGTCGTTCAGTCTGAGGCCAAGAGAATCGTAGCCATCCGATCAAGGTAAAGTGCACTAACATTAAATCTTTGAAAGTACATAGCAGGAACAAGGTCACGAGATTCCAAAATCATCAGGACTGTCCATCGTCAAGGAGGGTACGTGGCACGAGACAAATGTTTCGTGGACTCATGGTTTGTGGAAATCAAGGCTTGAGTCATGATAAATCACAAAACGTGAAATCATGACTTGATTTGAGTCGTTGGATCAAGGAAGGATCTAGACCATCAGATCTGAAGGATCGATATTTCGGCTTTTCGGGGATTGAGAGAGTAGAGGTCGAAAGTATTTCGACTCCACAATACGCGAAATTTAGACGCGATCTAAATCGTCAGATCGTGGGTAAAAGAAGGACCATCGAATTGAGAGCTCCGAAATATCGACATTTTGGGAGTCAGGGAATAGAGGTGATTCGCATCGGGAATTCCTTATATGCGAAATCCCGATGAGCTTGGAGGTTTGGCCCTAGGTCATAGCGAGGGGTCACTTGGAAGGAGGATAAGGGATGAGCTAGTGAGAATGAGGCCCTTGTCAAGGTTTCAGAGATTAGTAGAGTCAGGGTGACTCTCATAAAAATACCTGACTCACGAAATCATGACGCGCCTTTGTTTAGGCTCGTGGTCACGACCCGTGACCGCGTGAGGGAAATGGATTAATGGAGAAGATATAGCACCTTTTTGGTGTTGAGATTCGAACAATGCTCAGGAGTGAAACCACGAGACTCATACAACCTGTGAATTTGGGGAAAGGACTTGTGTAAGTGGGTTTGGGGTCTAGCAGAGACCTGGAGAATCAATCAGACTTAGTTCTTGATCGATCCTAGACCGGGAGGTTGTGCAACCCTTAGGAGAGAAGGGGGGTCTACACCAAGTGGTATCAGAGAGATATTTTTCTTGTATACCATAGGCAAAGGAGAGGATACAAAGAGAACTTGAATTTGTACTCTGTGTGTGACAGATAATCAACACAATGTCACTAAGGAGACGAGCGGAACCACATTTATCCAATTGAGTTGTAGAAAGGGAGATGCGAGAACTTCGTGAAATATTAGAAGCGATGGAGGCAGCGCAGAGATGAGCACCTTACACTGGAGACATTAATGATGCAGAGATCAAAAAATCCATGGGAGAGAATGTCATTGGAGAAGCTACAGGAGAGGATGTTTTCGAAGAACACTTGCCAAATTGGGAGGTAAAGCCAATATATATGTATGAAGGCATATTAGATGTGGAATATCTGTTGGATTGGATAAGATCCATGGATAAACACTTCGACTATGAACAGGTTGATGAAGAAAAAAGGGTGAAACATGCTATCACTAGGCTAAAAGGACGTGCAACACTGTGGTGGGATGAACTGCAGGCTGAGAGGAGAAGCAAGGGAAAGCAAAAGATAAAGAATTGGGACAGAATGGTAGCCAAGATGAAGGCTAAGTTCATTCCCAAATATTATCAAATCAATCTATTCAGGAATATGTAGAAGCTAAGACAAAAGGGGATGAAAGTTAAGGAATACATAGAGGAGTTCTATAGGTTCAACATTAGAACTGGACAAAGGGAGAGAGACGAAGAAAATTTTTCCAAGAACATAAATGGCCTGAGATATGAGATCCAGGATGAGCTCAACACGATGTCAGTAAGGATAGTGGAGGATGCTTATCAGTTTGCGTTGAAGGAAGAGGAGAATTTAGCTAGGAAGCAAAGCCAACGAGGAAGGGGTAAAAGCCCAGCCCCCCCAAAAAGTAAGGGAGTTACCCATGAAAAATTTCATAAGTCTAAGGACGAGGATGAGAAACCACACACTCACTCGGAAAGAGGAGGAAGTTCCCGAGAAACATAGGGTGGTGGAAGAAATTCTTCTAGAGGAAGAGGAAGAAGAGGACGAGGAGATGTAAGATGTTATGCCTGTGGAAAGACATGACATATGTCTTGGGAATGTCATGAAAAGAAGAAAGAAGGAGGAGGTGAAGCTCACATTTCAGAAGCACAGAGAGGAAATGTTGAAGCAGAAGGAGAAGAGGATGGAAGATTCTTGATTTTGAGGACGGTTCTCTTAAAACCAAAGGTAGAAGTTGAGAAGCCAATGCAGAGGAACAGTCTCTTCAGAACAACTTGCAAGAATAAGGACAGAGTATGCAAGGTGACAATCATCTGTGGGAAAACTGATAATATAGTAACCACGGAGATGGTGGAGAAATTGGAGCTGGAAACAACTACACATCCGAAGCCATACAAAGTCTCATGGTTGCAGAAAGGACACTAGCTAATGGTCACTAAACAATGCTTGGTTAATTATAATATAGGAGGATATAGAGATGAAATTCTATGTGATGTACTTTCCATGGATGTATGCCATATTTGTTTGGGAAGACCGTGGCAGTTTGACAGGAATTTCATCCATGATGGGAGGAAAAATACATACACTTTGGAGAAGAATGGTAGAACACATATGTTGTTGACAATAGAGGAGAAGAAATTGAAGGAGGAATCTAGCACAAGAATACTTCTCATGAGCGGGAAGGAACTCCTGAAGGAAGTCAAGGAAGAATAGGATATGTAGTTTGTTGTGGTGAGAAAACCTAGGGTTATCCTTACTAGTACTTCAATGGATAATTTTCCTGAAGATGTTAAGGAATTGCTGGATAATTTAATTGACATAGTGGTGAATGAGATGCCTAACTCATTGTCATCCGTTAGAAGTATCAACCACCATATTGACTTGATACTAGGAGCAAGTCTTCCAAACAAAGAAACATATATACTGACACCTCAAGAGAATGAGGAAGTGAAGAACCAAGTCCAGGAATTGTTAGACAAGGTTTTGGTCAGAGAGAGCTTGATTCCATGCACAGTATGAACTATGTTGAGTCCAAAGAAGGATGGATAATGGAGAATGTGCACAGACTCAAGAGCCATCAACAAGATCACCATCAGGTATAAATTTCCTTTACCAAGAATGGATGATTTAATGGATTGTTTAAGTGGAGCAAATTTCTTTTCCAAGATAGATTTGAAAAGTGGATATCACTAGATTAGGATGGGGGAAGGTGATGAATGGAAAACAACCTTTAAGACAAATGAAGGTTTGTATGAGTGGCTTGTTATGCCATTTGTCTTAACAAATGCGCCGAGTACTTTTATGAGGCTGATGAATGAAATACTAAAAGATTTCATTGGCAAATTTGTAGTTGTATATATGGACAATATACTGATGTTTAGGAGGATTAAAGAGGATAATTTGAGGCACCTGACATTAGTGATGAGGAGGCTACAACAAGAGAAGTTGTTAATAAATTTGAAGAAGTCCTCTTTTATGAAGACGAAGCTCATTTACTTGGGTTTTGTGATCTCTTCGAATGAACTAAAGATGGATCCAGAGAAAGTGAAAGCGATCAAAGAATGGTCGTCACCAAGGAGAATTCTTGAGGTAAGGAGATTTCATGGATTGGAAAGTTTCTATAGGAAGTTCATCAGAGACTTCAGTGGGATTTGTGCACCAATGATGGATATAGTGAAGAAGAAGCACAAGTCTTTTAAATGGATAGAGGAAGCCGAGAAGAGATTCAATATACTGAAGGAAAAGATAACAGAATGACCAATTCTGGTCTTGCCGAATTTTGAAATGACATTTCAAGTGAGATGTGATGCAAGTGGAGTTGCAATAGGAGCAATTTTGAGTCAGAATAATAGACCTATTGCCTATTTCAGTGAGAAAATTAATGAGACCAAGAGAAAATACTCCACATATGACAAGGAGTTATATGCCATAGTTCAAGCCTTGAAGAAATTGAGACATTATCTTGTCCCATGGGAATTTGTCTTGTATAGCGATAACCAAGCCTTACAATTCATAACTAGGTAGGAAAAATTGAATCAGAGGCATGAAAAATGGGTTGAGTTTATGCAGAATTTTACTTTTGTCATAAAACATATTGCTAGAAACACTAACAAAGTTGTTGATGCATTAAGCATGATATGTTTGATTCTACAGGAATTGCAGGTGAAGACCTTGGGGTTTGGACACCTTAAGGACATGTATTGTGATGATACAGATTTCAAGGAGGCATATGAAGCATGTTCAAATCCTTTGCTGAGAGACAGAATCTAATGGACAGAGTACATGATCCAACATGGATTGTTGTTTAAGGGGAATCAGTTGTGCATACCAAAATTCTCAATGAGAGATAACCTTTTTAAGGAAAATCATAGTGGAGGATTGGCTGGACATTTTGGCCATGATAAAACGTTTGCACAGTTGATTAGTTCATACTATTGTCCAGGTATGAGAACAAAAGTGATAAAATTCATGAACATATGTAGAATCTACCAACATGAAAAAGGAAAAAGACAAAACACTGGATTGTATCAACCATTGCCAATACCATAGAGGCCTTGGGATGCAATAAGCATGAATTTTATGTTGGGTTTGCCAAGAACGTAAAGAGGATTTGACTCCATATTTGTGGTAGTGGATAGATTTTCAAATATGGCACATTTTATCCCATGCCATAAGTTCAGTGACGCAACTCATGTTGCAAATATGTTTTTCAAGGAAGTTGTGAGACTTCACGGCCTACCCAGGAGCATTATCTCAGACAGAGACATGAAATTTGTTGGTCACTTTTGGAGAACATTCTGGAAGAAGTTGGGGATAGATTTGTCCTTCAACTCATCTTATCACCCTTAGATAGATGGGAAGACTGAGGTAGTAAACAAAAGTCTGGGAAAATTGTTGAGGAGTTTGGTCACTAAACATCATAATCAGTGGGATCATATTCTGCCACAGGCAGAATTTGCATACAATGACTCACCAAACAGGAGCACTGGAAAGATCCCATTCCAAATACTGTATGGAATGAAACCCAGGGGAGTATCTGAGTTGAGAGACTTAAAATAGAGTAAGATCAGGAGCATGGGAGAAGAATATTTTTCTACAAAAATGCAGAAGCTCCATAGCCAGAACAGGGGACAGTTGAAAAAATCTAACCAGGAGTATAAGTGCAGAGATGATCAACATCACAGAGAACTTAATTTTGAAGTAGGATATCAAGTTATGGCACATCTCAGGAAAGAAAGGTTTCCTAGGGGAACATATAACAAGTTAAAGATGAATAAGATAGGGCCATGTAAGATCTTGAGGAAGTTTGATGAAAACGCCTATGAGATTGAGCTGCCAAATGATGTGGGCATATCGCCCATATTCAATGTTTCAAACTTGTATCCTTACAAAAAGGATGACATAGAGGGATCATAATATCAAGATAAAGTTCAGTGGGAGAAACAAATTCCTATAGCATAAAAACCACAGATGGAGAAGATTGTTGATCAGAGGATTGGCAAGAAGACCAGAAGGAAGACCTATTTTGAGTATCTGGTCAAATGGAAGGGAAACCCAATAGAAAATTCCATTTGGGAAAATGCAGTTGCCATCCAGAAACACAGAAAGTCCATGTCGGAGCTCATGGACAGAAGTCCATGAATTTTTTTCAAGGGGAGTATGATGCAGGAGAATCGTTGGCAATTGCGTGAAGCAAGACCTATCAGCATCTAGGAATTTGTACGAGAGATCAACACTAGAATTTGCAGTAGATATTTTTGAAGTCCGCCTTAAATCAACGCCATAATTAATCTTTTGAGGCACTGTTGTTGGGAAAAAATCCCTACGGACTAGCAAATAGAGTTCAGACTTTGCATGCAGATATAACTGAAGAGAAATTACTTTCTACCTTCATCCCTAGATTTAAATTCCCTTTTCTTAGTAAATGCATAGAAATATTAACCTACCTCATTCACGGCATTTGATTTTGATCCTCTGTTGTACTTGATTACTCATTCGCAATACTCCTTCCAAAGTTGACCTACATCCAAGACAAGCAACAACTATGCATGCATACTACTTATATACTAATGGGTTAGAAATCCAAAACATGTACTAATCAAACTATAAAAAGTTTATGAATTGGGATGGGAAAAGTACTTTCTTTATTACTTTGAATGAGTCAACTTACAAAAGTTGAGACCAGCCACCGCTCCACAAACTTGATCCTGGGCTGCTCTTCTTCTGTCCTTCAACTGCTTTGCTTTGAATCTCCTTTGGCACAAGGAAAGGATAAAGGGTTGGGACAATAGGAATACATAAATGGGTAGAGTTTCTTTGCTATATTTTTCCTCTTCCAAATGGGACCCCTACCCCTTCTTTTATAGGCTAGAAGGAGCTAGGTATTTGGACAAATCCTCGGCCATGCATGGCCGAGAGTTCCAGTTAACTCACCCATATCTTTTTGTTTCATCGACAACTTTCCTTTTTTCATGCTTTTGTAGATACACGTGGGTTGTTTTGAGTCAGCCAGCGTGTGCACACGTGTAGTAATGGATTAGGGCGTGTGGGCCTTTATAAATGAGGATTTTCAAAGAGTTGTTCAACAATGCTTTGGCAAAGAAGGGATATGAGTTGTCCTGATGCCAGGTGAGCATGTGTGGTGCAATTTAGGGTTATAATAGATGCCCCCTAATGTGTGAGGTCAGAAGAGCATCTGATGGCCGAAATACATTACCAATATTTACTGATGTGCCGAACGATTGAGCCCAAGGATCAGGAACCGGAAGGTGTCATCTGCAAAATAACAAATGTCTCACCGAGGCAGGCATACCCATGCTCAGGATAAAATAGAACCATGGCTACCAATCAAATACACTATAGATCCATGTCAAATAACTATAAAGAGTAGCCACGAACAATACATAGCAGAGCTACATCTCGAAATCAGAAAGATATACATATAGAGTATCCATCTTCCAGAAGCTGATTCGGCTTGATGGCTAGAAATGAGATCTTCAGAGCTTGAGCAACAATTTCAAAATCTTCAAAAATCGGGTAGGAGTGTAATATGAGTGTACGAATGCACTACCCAAAGGTCTTCGACGACTCATCGGTCATTGACGTGATAATCTTGATGATCAGACTGAAGGCTTCAATGATTTCGAACAAGGACTTGATTGGGTGTTCAGGATGGCCAGGCATGAGGACAAGAGACATATTGTAGAGGGGCCGACTCAGGCTTAGTGACAAACATCCCTTGGACAATATCACGACAAATGATGAGACTCAGGTAGCATGTATGTTAATCATAAGTCTACAAAGCAGGAGGCAATGCAAACTCTCCATATGTTTGGAAGGATAACCAAACGGTGGAGGACACAACTCTATATAGAGAGAAAAGCTTCCTAAGGTCATACTACATCCCATAGTATGATGAACAAATGGACAGATGTGCTTTATCCAAGGGCGACTCATTATACTGCCAATAAAGAAAATAATTTTCCCTTCCTCTTTTTGGGGTATATTTGATTTTTTTTGTTCTTGTCAATAATTGTGGAAAGAGAATAAAGGAATATTACGTTACAAAGGAGGAAAGAGTGTGGCAAACATACAAGCTCGAGGCACAAGGACAAGACTGATGTTCTAGTAAAATGACACTCGGGAAAAATCCTCTGGCGGCCAAAGGTGTTAAGACGCAGAAGAAAACTATCACAAGCCTGGTGTATAGGGTATGCAAATGCAGTTAATAAAACACACAATGGTAATGTCCTTCAATGGAAGTTTAACGAGCCCAGAGAAGGTAAGATCGGTGGTTTTTCATATTTAGAGAGTCTAAAAAAATATAAAAGGAGACTCCATTGGGGTACCTTTTACAAAGATAGTCTAGTCGGTTCGAAAAAGGGCAACCTAGCACCGATTAGACGTCAATTCAAAACCATTTTAATGAGTGTGACAAGGACAAGATCACTCAGCTATTTTTTCATTTTTAAGGAGTCTGAAAAAAGATTAACTATGGACTCCATCAGGAATGTTCTTCTGGGCCATTTTAACAAGTGTGAAAGAAGAAGGTCACTTGGCGATCTTTTCAATTTTAGGGAGTCTGAAAAGGGATTAACTATGGACTCCGTGGGGGTTTCTTTTTCATAAGTTTAGTCCCTCAGGCCCGAAAAAGGGATAAAATTATACCTGAGAGTACTCTTCTAAAGAACGAAAGTTCCATAGAGTATACCTTTGTTCGTACAGTTGACCATCCGGACCAAAAAAGGGTTGACCTACCGCCGGACAGATGTGACTTCAAATTTTAGTTTAACGAGCGTGAAAGGCCACAAGATCACTTGACAATCTTTTCATTGTTTAGAGGGTCTGAAAAGGGCTTAAAAGGAGACCTGTTAGTTTTTTGGGAGTCCTAAGGGTGAGACCAAGAGTGAAGAAGAATCATGCAAATGAGGCTCAAACTCATATTTAGGAAAGACTATAAGGACTCCCGAGCCTATAGTGTTTTAGAGACGACATGGACACCATAATGCAACCAGGACCTACCTAGGGCATCCATGTTCTGGTAAGCTCTACCGCCAAGTTGCGATGCTTCTAAATCAAATATGATGGTTCAGTGTCACAACCTGATGAGATCGATCCTATGGCAGAGGAAAAAGACAACGAGACACAAAAGTCGGGGTAGTAACCTAACCTATATGCTCAAGTTGATTCTTGGAAAAAATTTCAAGGACCGTCAAAATTTTCTCAAAACTCAAAAAAAATGTCCCAATACCCGATCAAATCCCTCCCATATAACTCCTGAATCACTCTAAATGGTTTTTGGTATAAAGAAACTAATAAGGGAGACCAAAAAAGTGACAAAAAGAGGCCAAAAAGTCTATAAATAGAAGCTGGTAGCTCATTATCACCATTGCTGATTTGGAAATTGACTCTAGAGCCAAAAGACCCCCTTTGATAAAAACGGTGATTTTGGAAGCTACAGTGGACGAAATGAACTTCCACTTGGACCAAGTAAGTACAAACTCCCCTATATAGCTATTCAATTCTTCAATTTTGCATTTGATTTCATTTTTTGGGTGGGCATCGACCTTTAAAAGGTCAGCCCTAGGTACACGAGGGCTGTCTCTGGACAGGCCGGGTGTACATATAGGTAGAGTAAATTCTGCCCGCGTGTACATGTGACTATCGCTTGTACAACTCGCGTGGACCCCCCTTTTATAAAAAAAAAGAACTAAAGAGCAAGCACCGACCCTCCTGAACTTTGTTGTGTTGGCAGGATGTATGTCCACTAGAGGGAAAGGGAGCATGAAGAAATCAGTGAGTTGGTTGCGAGAGATCCGAATGTCATGGTTGCATCGATGCAATTTGGTTTACTTAAGTTCTTCCTATGTCCATATATGCGAGCGCAACCAAGGCTACAGAATGCCTTGATTGACTACTGGCACCCTGATGCAGAGGCCTTCATGCTAGAGGGGTAATCACTGGTGCCCACCACTGAGGATATCTAATTTTTGACTGGCCTCTCAAGGAGAGGGGAACCAGTCAATTTCAGGATGTTTCCAGTGGGGTCACTTAATATAGCGGAACTGATAGCCCTGGACTGTGAGGCTGGGACAAACCGTGTGAGCTCCTAGGTGCCCATCAGTAAGATCACTGACCTGTCGCTGCAAGCGATATTATTGCTCATTGGGTGGATTACCGGTTCGGAAGCCTTGCATCAGGCATATCGCACACAGATGAACTGTGCTATCCAGTTCTTTAATGCATAGATTTTTGACTGGAGTACCACACTACTGGAGTGTATGAAGAGGCAATTGACAGATTTTTGTCAGCAGACATAGAGGAACTTCGAGTTCAGGATGATTTTGTGTTCATTCTTCTTTGAGAGAGTTTCAAGCTTTAGTCTTCGGGAAGTGGTACGAGGACATCATACCTCTTTTCCTTCTATACGTAGATGGGAAATATTATTGCTGCGACAGGGTGGTGGAAGGACCAATGAGTCCTTCAATGATGACTTTTTGCGCAGATGTCACGGCAGATCCCTATGATCAAGGATTACCCATATGCAGAGATAGACTTTTCTAGACATCCTGAGATACCCGTACCTCCTGGTGAAGAATGAGGGGAGATGGGTAAGTCTCCACCTTTATAGTTTTTTTTGTTGTATATGTAATTTTTATGTCATTTTTGTTATATATATCATTTTTTGTATGCCAGAGTATTTGATGGGTATACGTTTGTTGCATGCAGATGTGGGACCCGTGCGACCTGCTGATTATGCACGGAACATATGTCATCGTCGGCCAGAAGCCGCAGCTGCCGCCGAGGGACCAACAGTAGCAGGGAACCTCCCAGCCGGGGGGGCTAAGAGGGCCCTTAGATGAGTTGAGCAGAACTTCACTGCACTCACTCGCACAGTCCCGATGATAGAGATAGAGGACCTGCCGCCATCCATGCAACCTCATGTAGTGGGGGCACCTCGGACGTGGCTCCGATTGTTTAGGAGTTTATCCCATGCTATGGACTATTATAATAGGGCCCATAGGCCCTGAACCTACTTAGACTTTTTACGTGCCACGAGCACTACTTGTATATATTTTTTGAGGGCTTAAACCATGTGACTCGTTATTAGTCCCATTTTTGAGGCGCTTGCGTCCATCTATGTACTCTAGTTATTTTATGATGTTGTATATGGTTTTTGATCTTTTGTGTCTTATGGATCACGTGTGCAAAAAATGTATTTACATGCTTATGTCAATGTTCTTTTATATGTGTGCAAGATGCCAATCTAAAATTTGATTAGCTAGAGTATCTGTAAGTTGGTTTAATCTCCTAGAAACATGAAAATATGTAATATAATCAAAGTTTCATTCTAAGAGACGTACCCTAAGGAATCGTCGGTGTAAGGTTGGATCATGAACCCGGTATACTCTATTTAGCTGAGACACAACTAGTTGAGCATTCAGATAGACCCGAAGATGAGAGATACCCAATGACAAAGTGTCACGAAGCAACTCTATAACTACACTATACTCAGCGACATTATTTGTGGTGTCACCTAAGTATATACCTCCGGAAGATAACAACTGGCCCTAAGGAGTAAAGATTACCCAAGCTGTGGAGGCAAGCCTCCGAGTGTGATGACTAGCATCGTCTGCATACCCAACGAACACCTCATAATCACTTGACATCTGCCATATTGACGAAAGATAACATCAATGACACGTCCATAACACTTAAAAGAAACTAAAAAGTAATAGTACAAAGACTATACAAATGTTACAAAAAGTTACCCACAGTGACCTGCCTATGAGTAATACTTCTTGAGGTAGAGCCCATTTCTAGGCTCCGACAAAGAATTCCCTTCAAAATCAACCAAATGATAAGTGCCCTTTTTTAATACCTCTTTTATGATGAAGGGTCCGAACCACATGGGTTTGAATTTTCCTACCCCCATGGGGTCCTTATCTTGGTCATAGACCAGGACAAGGTCGCCTTCAGAGAAAATCCAAGGACGAATGGACCTATCATACTGACACTTGACCTTATGTTTGTGAGCCTCGTTGGCTAGGGCCGCATCACGATGCTGCTCATTGAGCTGCTCAAGGTGTACTAACCATTCTTCAAGTGGAGAAGTGTCTGGCAATAATTGGACTGCCAATTTTAGAGACGGGATCTGACATTCGATGGGCAAGACTACCTCTAGACCATAAACGAGTTGAAAAGGTGAGAAACCGGTTGCAGTCTTAACATATGTTTGGTAGGCCCATAATGTCGAGTATAACATCAAATTCCAATTTGACTTGGCTGAGTTGATAGTTCATTGTAGAATAGTCTTAAGAGTTTTGTTTATAGCTTTCACCTGCCCATTGGCTTGGGGGTAGTAGGGTGATGAATGCTCTTTCCGTAACCCAAGATTTGATGTTAATTAGGTCATCATTTGGTTCTAAAAGTGACTGCCATGGTCAATAACAATCTCTCTCGGGACGCCGAACCTTGCTATGATCTGGTTGAATAAAAAGAGAGCTGCAGTCTCTCCATCATATTTAAACGTTGGCATAGCTTCGACCCACTTAGTGAAGTAGTCGACAACTACAATGATATAGCGGTGCCCCCTTGTTGAAGGGGGGTTGCAGGTAGTGTAATCAATCCCTGATTTGGTGAAGGGACCAACTGTGATGACAGGAAACATGGGAGCGGGATGTGCCCTCATCTTCCGAGAGAAGATTTGGCACGGATGTCACTTCTTGACCGATTCGATACAATCTTTGATAAGTGTTGGCCAAAAGTAACCTGCTCGTAAAATATTTTGGGCTATTGCCAACCCAGACAAATGACCACCACAAGCTCCAGTATGGAAATCGTTGAGCACGATGACTGCCTCCTCATGTGTAAGACATCGACGTAAGATGCAGTCTACACCTCTCCAATACAATGTATCATCGAGTATGAGATAATTCTTACCCTGATGGCGTATACGCCGATGCTTTTCATGAGAAGCAGAAGTGGGGCACTTCAATGTCTGGAGATAGATGAGTATATCTCCATACTAGGGATATGAAGATGTGATAAAAAATATATCTCCCCGGATAGGCAATTCTTCAGGCACAACGTCACCTAACTCAACCGGAAGTTTCGAAATAAGTTCTGCAAAGACCGATGACTTTTTGGACTTCACTGAAACAAAGTCTAAGTCAAAATCTTTGAGGATGACTATCCATCTACTGATTTTTCCGCCTATAACCTGGTGTGTCAACATATACTAGAATGGATTCACGACAGCAATGACGGTGGTCTTGCGAAACATAACATAATGCCGGAACTGTTGGACAGCATGAACTACCGCCAACGCAAGTTTTTCGATATGAGAATAATTGATTTCTGGTCCTACGAGGCCTCAACTCAGGTAATAGATAACGTATTCTGAGAACAAATCATCTTCTTGAACTAAAACCATGCCAATGGTAGACTATGTGGTAGCCAGATATAATAAGAAATATTTGTTATAGTTAGGTGGTTGTAGCAGAGGTGCAGTTGTGAGGGCGTGTTTTAATGCATTGAAAGAGGATTGAGCAGCTTCATCCCAGAGAAAAGGAACGTCTTTATTCAGTAAACGCATAAAGCCCTTGGTGATTTCGGTATAGTTGGCGATGAAGTGTCGTAAAAATTTCGCCTTGTCTTGTAGACTCTGAAGTTGTAGGATTGTGCGTGGGGGGGGCGGGCAACTAGATTATTGCCTCCACCTTGAGAGGATCGACCATGATCCCTGTTGTTGATACAATGAAACCTAACAAACGTCCTGACATTACGCAAAAGCTGCACTTGTTTGGATTCAAGCGAATCCGAAAGTAGCGACAATGTTCAAAGATAAGTCTGAGGTGTGTGGGATGATCCATTCTCTTGCGAGATCGTGATGCTAAATCATCTAGATAGGCCTCGACTATATGCTTGAGATCATGAAAGGAAAAAGACATGGCCCATTGGAAGGTGGCTCCAGCATTTTTGTCTTCAGATTTGATTTGGATTTGATTGTACCCTGAAAAACCATCCATGAAAGAAAAGGCTTCGCAACCAGCACATTCATCAATGATCTGATCAATGAATGGTGTTGGAAAATTATCTTTGGTACATGCCTTGTTCAAATCATGGAAGTCAGTACATACACGAATCGTGCCTTTTTTTTTATTGACTGGCACAGGATTTGACACCCATTGAGTCAAATGGATAGGATAGACAAAACCTGCCTTTAGCAATTTCTCAACCTCAATCTTGATGGCTGCTGCTTTCTTAGGATTAACTGGACAAAGTTTCTGTCGAACAGGCTTAGCATCAGGATACATTGTGATTTCATGTTCAACTATTTTTGGATCGATACCTGGAATTTCCTCATAAGACTAGGCAAAAACGTCGCGGAATTCTTTGAAAAGATCCGTGTAGATTTGAATCTCTTTGGGGGAGCATTCTGCTCTGATGAAGACGTTCTCTATGATGCCAGGTTTTCAGGAGATGTTGATTGGCATAGTTTCAGCAATAGTTTCCATATTTCCCTCAGCATAAATTTCATGTGTAGCTAAGATATTAATAGGACACGAATGATCTCCCATCATGGTCATGGTGAATTCTCCAGCTTCGATTCGGCTTAACTCTGGGAGAAAATATGATCTTTGATGAATATCTTCCCAAGGTTTGTCCGGACTAGTCATTGCTTCGATTACTACTTCATCAGAAGGCAAGACTAAGTCTAACGAATCAATGTTAGCGAGAGAACTCTTAGCCCAAATAGGCTCTAGGAGTGGATCTAACTCTTGTGCAGGAGTCAGATTAGGGTTAGTTGAAGCTTGCTAGATTAGAGAGTACGCTACTTCAGTAGCAGATAAGGGCATGGACATGCCTGGGTGCCCTTTCTCATCCATCGTGGCCAATGGGGAAGGAATAATCCATGTATCCTCGAAGTAAGTGGTGCAGAACGATGAAACTTGAAAAATCTCAACCTTATGGTGATTAGATATAAATTTGATATCTCTTTGAGGAGGTGGGTAATCGAAGGTACCCATCAAGGATGGGCACAAACCAACTCCTACATTAATGACACCTGGTTGAGGATGATCAATCATCGGGACCGTGGATGCCCCCAAAGCTGGGTCAGGTCTGGAGAAAGACAATTGGTCAATGGTCACTATCCGGCCCTCGTGTGGAAAAAAAAAGACCCAGAAAACTGTAGCAACCACGTCTTGCATAACATAAGTCCAACTACGTCCTAACAAGAGGTTATAGTCGAGGGGAGCATCGACTACCTCTACTTTGACACACATGGTTTTCCCTCATAACTGCACGGGGAAAGAAGGAACGATGCCATGTGGTCAGAACAAATGACCATCAAAAGTAGTGAGGAGAGTAGGTGATGGAGACAAAATGGGCTGGCCAATGGCCTTCCAACATGCCAACGACATAACGCATGTTGAGGCACCCTCGTCGACCACCTTGCGGAAGATATTCCATGTAAAAATTTTCTTGGGGTAAGCCACTACTATCTGAAATATGACGTGGTAAGGAAGACGAGGTTTTAAGTCGGTTGTATCTAACATGATGGTACCTGGATTACAAGTCTCAGTAGAGCCCAAAACGGTTAACAAAGATTTCCTCTGAGAAGGGAAACTTTGGAGGACCTCCAAAGAAGACATCGCACATGGGGTTTGTGATAAATCTTCCACCACAGAGTAGTTCTAGGCGGCCCTTGCATTTGGGTTATGAGAATCTTTTTTAAATGCACATTTTGGAATGCATTTCATTGTTTCTCCCAACGTCTTCTAAATCTGTAGAGGAAGGGATGGGATATCAGCTTCTTTAACCTTCTCAGAAGTTCTTGGTTTACTATAATCGTGCGCTCTAGTCAATATGAAAGCATCACCCCTAACCATATATACGTTCGCATATGAGGGATTGTTTAGAGGCGGGTAGGTTTCTTGGCTGCCCAATTCCGTTCTTGCAGAGGCTTGAGTTAGATTTTTCCCATGTTGAAAGGGATTAGTCAACACTGCTTGTTGTTTTTGTGTGACAAAATTTTGGGCCTCTGCAAGTCGAGGACATAGATGGGTCAGGTGATCTTCCGCACACAAGTTGCATGGATACCGCACCTTCTGTTTTTCAGTGTTGTCCCCACCAAGATTATCATTGGTTTTTTTATCCCCCTTACCCTTCTTTTGTTGTTTTTTCTTCCCTTCAGGCTGTTGGGTGGCCTTTGGGTTGGTCGACTGCACTGTGTGTACTTCTGACGTTTGGGTAGGGGGAGCAACCAAAGTAGTAGTTTGGTTGGCCGCTATGTGTTGTATGGATAATTGTTGCAACTGCTTTGTCAATTTCTCAGTGGGCTTGGGCTTGGTTTGTGCTAAACCGACAATACCATCGGCATGCGATCCATCTCTCTATCTAGTTTTATCCAGTATTGAACGTGGTGCATCTGGAAAGATGTTGTATAATAAAATGGACTAAGAATAGATGAGCTCAAACTATTGATCCCTCATGATGGCATATTCTTCAGAGAAAACTCTAGATGTCGTGACGTCTTTGGATAACTGTGGGACCAAAGACTTCAGGAACCACTCAAGCAGGAATGCTAGTGGGACTGGTACCTTGATTAAACTCTTCCAGCATCTCCACTCTCAAATGTGATCAGGGATATGGTCTGCTATTGTCTGTTCGAAATTGGCGAGCAGCTCTGTGCTAGTGTTGTATCTCACAGGTAACTGGAAAAGCCATCTCCAATTCGCCAAAAGAAGAGTATCTTGAGCATGCATTGTATTCGAAGGAATTTGGGAAGGATTACCCCATGTCGGTCCCATGGGGATAGGCATAGTAGTTTGTCCGGGGTTCCATTGATTGTGGAAAGAATTACCCTAGATCATCATTTCGGAGGAGGGAACGGATCCTTGCCCTGAATTCCAAGGTCTTGTTATGCTTGCCCCCTGTGCAGGAATACTACCCTAAATAGAAGTAGATTGTCCAAAAATGGGGTTGCCCCCAGTCGGGAAAGCGGCTGATAAGAATGTGTTGTTACCAAACATTTTGTTCCAATAAAATGGTGTCGAACCTACTGGCATACTATGCGAAGGTGGTCCTTGACTCCTCGCTCCAAATAAACTATTGGGTGTAGGTTGCCCGACGGATTGCTGATGCGAGCCACCGAGTGAAGGGGACGAAGGAGGGATATGACCTCCTCCATAAGGAAAAGCGTTAAAAGGGACAAGAGTGACCCCCAAGTGACCTTGCAGAGGAGTGCTAGAGCTCCCTGCCCCCAGACTCAAAGTCTGTAAAGTGGAGTAGGAAAGTGCAGGACTTGTACCCGAACTAGGCATCCCGTATGAGAATGGAGGGCCTATCGCACTAGGTGTGAAGGGGGTTGTGGCCGCCGCCAAAGATGGGTTCGGTCCACTGTGTGACATAGTTGTGGTCGAGACCATGGTGGATCGGATCGACGACGGTGGGTTAGGACATGTAAGCTCTCCTGTGGTGACAACCGTGGTGGGAATGGAAGAATTCCCAGAAGGAGTAACAACATTTGTTTCCATTGCTATGTGTGACACTGTCTGGCGCTCGTGAAATAGAATTGGTACAATAAAAGGTGCCAAGAAATTAGTGGTTTGGGTTTCAACCGAGCCAAGAGCGGTTGCTTCAAGGTCCAAAATGGTCAATTCCTTCGGGGGTTGTTCGGGCACAATAGGTTGTAACCCGGTCGCTTCAAAAGACCCTTGTTGGTCTAGCTTCCACCTTAATGGTGGCGGGGGTGGCTCCAGTGTAACCGACAGCAGGCCAAGAAGCCTTCGTGACCAACGAAGCTTGGGATCCTCCACTGTGTGAGAAGATCCAAGACACTCTAAGGTAGTCTAAACGTTCAAAAGTAACACACACTAAAAAAAGTCCCTAAGAGATAAGACAAGCAAGCACTAAATTAATTGGAAGAACAACTACACCAACCAACACTAGAGCAACTTACCGGTGCAAGTGAAACTCGAACACGTTAGCACCCTCCAAGTATACTCTGCAAAGAGTGGCCTGATGTCTTTCCTAGGTACCGTGATATACCCCCACAGTGACCTGTGTATGTCCCTAAAAATATTGGCAACTAGGTTGCCAACGCGTGAACAGTCACCAGGCGGGTACAGTCGAAAGTCGGGTAGACCACAATGAGCAGGGTATCGAGCCCGAAACCTGTCAAGGGTATCGAGAGAAAATGTTTCGGAAGACAACTGAGGACCTCGAACGGATTTGAGACCCACGAAGCCCCGTGGAAAATGCAAACGACAGAATCCCAAAACAAGCCCTCTATATGTGTTCTCCACTACGATTGGTCCAGCTTTGGAGGGGTTATCTCCGCTACCTTTCTACACATGACCTCGTGTTTATCCCCTATGTTAGAGGGGGGTCCCAGTAAACTTTCACAACACTGGACTTAGACACTCCCTATCTTAGACTGCAATGTTTGATTTAAAATGGCCTTGAAGAGTTTCCTCTCCAACCTAATCCAAGGCCCTGGTCCTGAACTAGTTTGTGAACCCTATAAACATAAAAGTCTAGTAGATTTTAAATTTAGCGTTACTTTTATGGCTTTGTCTTACGTCAAGGGGTATGAGGGTGAAACTGATGATGTGTAAAATATGAAAGAAAAAAGTGAATAAAAAAGATGGAAACAAAACTTTTACTGAATGCAAAATTTTGACAACTTTTCAAAAGAAATATTTTTAACTTTTCTAAGATTTTGGACAACAAACTCAAAGGAATTTAACTCGACTACGAGCTACTTATGATCTAAGTGAACTAAAAAAACTTATGAAATAAAAGAATTTTCCCTAGCTAATGATGCAGAAACACACTCTTCAACCAAAGAAGAAAATGAAAAGAGATTTTATTTATTTATTTAAATGCTAGTAAAGAAAGACAGGGAAAATATCGACAAGCAAAAACCAAGAAAAACAATTTTGGCCTAAATCGCAGATCGCAAAGAATCAGATTAAAAAAAAATCACACAATAACAATTGTAAAAACAATGATTCTCACACTTGTCTAAAAACCGTAAAAAAAATTAAATTATTTTTTTTATTTTTTCTGACAACATTTTAAATGAGAAAAAGCAAGCTAAGGGTAAGATTAATCCTAAGCTACTGACTGTTAAAACATAGATTCAAACCCCTGAGAGGAATACTTCTTATCAAAGGAGAGGATGACTGCCTCACCCTTAACAAAAAGTAGCCTGCACAAGCACACGACTGTTACTCAAAGAACACGCGTGCAAACGCACGTTGAACAGAGATAGAGGGAATGTACATGCGGGCTGACCTTGTACAGGTCACGTGTATGTCTAAACTCTAAGAAAAAATGAAAATAGACAGACCAAACTAGGAAGAGACCACTGATATTGATAACCAGGATCCCTTGAAGGCTTGGATACTCTTTCTAACAGAAAAAAAATAATGCAAGGAAAAAATAATAAAGCAAAAACAATCTGAGATAGGACTGCTAGCAAACAAGACTTTAGACAGAATTCCAGAAAACCCCCTGAGAATGTGTGATTCTGATAGGGAAGAGGATGACTGCCTCTGAGGTTCTCTAAACTCCACACGCTACTGCTACCTCTATAGCTAGCGTTCAAACGCGGGCTGTAAGAGGATAAGGTGTGAGTACACGCGTTTAGACCTTGTGCATGCTGCATGTACCTCTGTGGGTCCCGAAAAACACAGTCAAGAAAAAGTCAGGGAAAGATGGTATGGAAAACTAGACTCCCTGCTAGCTCAGACCTTACAGAAACGAAAATAAAAGACAGGCAAGAAAAACTAGTCTTTAAACTACCCAAAAATGAAAAAGAAAATTCCAAGAACCCTAGAGAGTCTCTCTCCAGTATGGTCGCCAATTCTGTTGTTGGGAAAAAATCCCTACGGACTAGCAAATAGAGTTCAGACTTTGCATGCAGATATAACCGAAGAGAAATTACTTTCTACCTTCATCCCTAGATTTAAATCCCCTATTCTTAGTAAATGCATGGAAAGATCAACCTACCTCATTCCCGACATTTGATGTTGATCCTTCGTTGTGCTTGATTACTTGTTCGCAATACTCCTTCCAAAGTGTTGGCAGCCAATTCACATTTTTATACTGTCCTTATAAGCTGCCTACACCAGAGTTTTGCAAACTTTGATTTTGTCACAATCTCTTCAATAAAACGACACTATTGTTTTATATGCGTTTGCACACTTACCTTTGTTCTTATTTTCACGACTGAAAGCGTGAAAACTTGATCTACGAAGTCACATTAAAATCATTACTGGATTGTTATGATCACTCTTGTTTATATGTTCATCTTGTTTTCGAATTTGTTTGTCGCTACACAATTGACAAGATTGCAAGATCATTATTATTTTGACATTCTTATTTGAGACTTCGTTTACAAGACTATGGTGATATTCTTTTGATCAATTTTATGATGCATTGGTGATTTGGATTTATACGTTCTCTGATCGATTCACTTGGCACATTGAAAACACGTTTGTGTTGTGGAAAAACCCTTGGTATAAAACGTTTCATACAACGCATGTTTCATATAACCAAACCCTTGGTGTGATTTTGATGTATTGCTTTGGTTTTGAAACTATAACTATTGCTCGCGCGAATGATTAATCGACTTACCAAAGGTTTCAATTGATTGATTGAAGTGGCATGTTTGTAACACATACGCATTGTGATTTGAATAAGTTGTAAGCGTCGGCGGTTGTAATATGGTAATGACTATTCTGCATGCCAGAAATAGCTCCACCACCTTCGCACGATATGTCATTAATGTTTACCCCTATCCCTATTTCACCTTTGCTAGTTTCGGGTAAGCCTGTGAGCGTTCTGCCCCTGCGTATGCTGCGCTCAAACCCTGGCTCATTCACATCGCTCACCGTGTGCTCCAGTCTATGGCACCAGTGGTGCGAATTGAGCCGAATGGTAATCAAGCCCTGCTACTGTTCGATAACGCCCGGAAAGATTTAGAGGATAGTGGTTGGCTCACATTTGTACAGAGGTTCGAGGATTTCAATCTGTTTGTTGCACAACAATTCGCCCTTACCTTTGATGGGTGTAGGGATAAAGTAGGTGACATTCAACTTGAGCTGAATGAAGAGTTCATAAGATCTGCCATAGGATTGGCAGCCACAGGCCAGCGATAGTTTAAAAACTCTAAATTCGATGAGGTGCCATGGCCTTTACTGTTCGTATCATGAAAATTCACATCCTGTGACAAAGGTATGCCTATTTCCACACTTAAACCTAGGTGGCATGACCTTTTGATAATGGTTAAACAATTTGTGACCTGTGAGGGTCGGTATGGATTGGTTTTTCTTTATCACCTTCGACTATTAATGAATTTCATGGGTTATCCATTGAACATGCCATTTTATTTCCAGCGTAGTCTTTACAAAATGGCTAAGAGGTTCAAACATGAGAAGGCTGACAACAAATTGTTTCACCATGGCTTGATTAGACTCATCGTCGTTCATCATTTAAACCTCCACGACGATAATTGGCAAGATTTTCTGTCTAGAAATGGCTTTGCTGATTCAGAATTCGTCCAAATCGACAAGCCTGTGGTTAGCGAGACTAAGGTCGAGTCACCCGTGCCTTTCCATGCCCTTTTACCCTCTCCCAAACCCTCAGTCTGCCTTGATATCAACCTACCTGACATTATAACAGACAAGGTTGAGGCTGTAAAAAATCCTCTGAGCAAGAAAGTCAAGGGTAACCCTACTGTCGATGGAAAAGGTAAAAAGAATGCTTGATTGATATCGAGACTTTTTCGGAATAAGACTAAACCAAACACTGATCAAAAACCCATAGTCCTCAGCGAAGACTCGGACTCTGATATCGAGCGTTTCCTGGCTGGAGAATACCCTTATTCCCGTGGTCTGTGCTCCAATCCACCCTATGACTTTGTTTCTAATTTACCCCCTTGCCTAAAGAACAATCCTAGCTACCCAGGGATCAAGCTACCTAATGGAACCCTCAGTGATCTAAACCAATCCTCGCCTGCAATTTCGAAGCCCGAGCAGACAACATGTGTTCAATGTAATGTATGGCTGGAGCGCTACTATACCGACGTTCCCTTATTACAGACGAAAATCAAATCGTTGGAAAACCAAGTTATAGGGTTGACAAGAGAAAGGGACAAGCTTCAAGCTAATGAAAAGAAGCAGAAAACCACTGGTTCGATCGTATTTAGGAATGTCGAATCGGCTACAGCCTTCGTCAATTCCAAACTGTCATAATCGAAGTCGTTTCATTTGGTACAGGTATGATTTTCAATTTTAAATTTCATTTCAGGAGTGGCTTGAATTAATGTATAATGGAGTTTTGATTTCGGTTAATTCTGTTCATAATTATGTTATAGTTTAATCTTGTACATTGTTTTCATTTTGCTAAAATTAAATGAAGTTATGATTTGGTTATATGATTTGGTCGTGCCCGGTTTAGCGATTGATTGGTTTTCATTGGTTTTGATTCGTTTTGAATAATTCTGTTGGTTTAAATTAACGAAATCAATGGGTTTTGCTTTCGCTTGGATTTTGTTTGTATCTAACCTGAACAGGAGGTTTTTACGCTAAAATTAGAGCACGCTTCTATTTTGATTTAACATGATTTTGTTGTCATTGGATATCAACGGCTCTGATTTAGTTCTTGTGATTTGATTTTTTGAATGATTTCATAGAATTGAATTGGCTTGATAAATACGATGTAGTCTATTAAATTGGAAAAATGACTCTGTTTTGTCAACATTCTCGTTTGGATTTGGATTATATTTGACCTGTGCAAAAGATCTCTTCACCGAAATCATGGGACTCTGTTGATTCATAACGATTATGTCAAACTCAAACTGTTCGATTCTCTCTTGTTGCTGCGTATATTGAGTTAGCACGATTGCTTTTATGAGTTGGATTCGTATCAAAAATCGATTTGATGCTGCTCTTTTGGTTTTGATTTGATCTCTATTGAATTCGGATGAGAAAATTCGGCTAATAGTTCATTTTGAAATGAATTCAAGTGATGATTTTGTGGACTGTCAATTGATCATGTCTGCCCCCAATTGGCAATAACAAACGTTGGACGAGTCCCACAGATCCTTTTATCAACTGATTAATTCCATTATGATTTCGTTTGTGACAATTTACATACCAGTTTTGATTTGATTCGCTAATAGCATGGATCGTTTGGTTATGTTTAATATAGTTATATCAATCGGAAAACGATCTTGTTGATTTTGTGTGGATTTGATCGTGTTTTCTGTTAATGGATGAGGCATCATAAACGATTGCATATGATTTGTTTAAACTTATCGATTTCAATTGGTTTATGAAACCGATTTTATTGCTGTTGAGTTATCCAATACAATTTTGTATACCCGAATTGGTGATAACGAATTAAACAAAGTGCATCCATCTCTGTTATTTTTTGGTTGAATACGATTTAGCAAGTGTTGATTTGAATGACGCTTTTAGCAATCAAATATTGTTTTGATAGTTTGGATTTAATTCTTTAAGTTCGAATTAGATTTTAAAATGATTCTGTGTTTGATTTAGACCAGCTACAAAATCGCAAGATTCTGTAGCTAGTATTTAGAATTAGATTTTTATCAATTTTATTAATAAAATATCCTTTTAACTTGCCTATTTTTGTCCTCTTTCGGTACATACGAATTGCAATAATCAATTGGGCATGCTGTGGCAGTCTAGGAGATATTTGTGTGATGTAGTTTTTATTTTTAAGTTGTTAGTTTGAGTTAGAGATAGAAACTTGGGATATTTTCCCAGATTTGTGTAAACAATTTTTATAACTTCCACAGGGATGCTTTACCCTATGGAAGGTCTTTAAATACTTTTCATTTTGTAATAAACAACATCATCCTCACTGTGGGAGAACCAGACTATGTATTTATGATTCAGACTGAGACAAAAGTTGATGTCTTGTAACAGCTTTCGCTTTCAATATATCCAACTTTTGTTTCAAGTTTAATGCATATTAGTTTGCAGTTGATTATAGACTACTTTAGCTATCATAATCTATTGCAGGATGATGTGATTTGATTAAAGTGTTATCCATATCTGATCTCTTTCATTATTTAAGAGCACAACAATTACTTTGTTTCAGTTAATGAATGACAGATTTCTCTTCTTTGTTAATTGAATCATTCTGTATAGATCTTTGCATGCAGATTTATCTAACTGTGAAGATTTATAAATCATAAGATTGCTATGAATTTTTTATGTCTTGTTTGTCCTGTAATTATATTTGAAGAGCACTGTTGCTTACTGTTTACAACAGGCTTGCAGAGGATTGATGCGGGTTTCCTCCCATCGAACAACTGAACTGGATTCTTTACACGGGACAGATTGGAAAGCGTTAACACAAGTTAGTTTATTATTGTTATTTAAGTAGTTTAGATAGATATATGTATAGTTTAGATTTGTAGTTAGAAGTTAGTATTTTAGTTGCTTAGTTTAGATAGATAGTTTTCAGTTTATTTCTTTTTCATAAAATCATAAAAATTAAAAAAAAAAAAAAACAATAGCTCTCGCTGTTTTGGGACAGAATATAAATGAGTTTTTTTCAGGTTTTCATTCAAATCTGCAAATTGTAAATATTGTACATTTGTGATTAAGATTTAATTATGTTAGTAGTTAGATATTTATTTTCTTAGAGTTATTATAGAATTAGATAGTAAATTGTATATATTAGTAGTTTAGATTTGTTTATTAGTTTGTTTTAATAGTTAATTTTAGTTATATTAGTTAATTTAGAGTAGTTTTTTTTTGTTTTCTTAGGACTTAGATCGGCTAACGGAGCTGCTAAACCCGTCAGAGTGGTTCATCCCAAACGGATTGGGTTATTTAGACAACCCCGAACCGGTTCCACTCTCCCAGTTGACGGACGGTCAATTTCGCCCGTCAACAAATGGCGCTAGAAGGAGGGCTTGAAATTAATTAATGGCACGAGGCGGTTGTAAGACTCCTCCACCACCTAATCACTCACCTATAGTGACAAGAAGTCATTCGAACAATAATATTCCCCCTCAAACAGCAACCACATCAACCAACGATCCACGGGTCACAGTTGAACTAGAAACCCCGAATCCTATAGGTGGTGACATACAAGAGATTGTCCGCCAATATCTCATAAGAACACATAGTGCCTTAGCCTGTTTGAGGAAACCAAACCGTCCATTGGACCAACCGTTAGAATTCTCTGATTTTAGAGAACAACTCGGAGGCACTAACCTCACTGTGAACCCTACAGATCCAACCCTCAATCCTGCTGCAGGAGGATTTGGAATACCTCCCTCACCACCTCCATCATCTCCTTCCTCTTCTGGAGGAGATTCTTCTGACGAAGGCAGATCCCCTTCTCATCCTTCCACACCCACTACACCAATGGCCAACCAAAACAATCCTGCTAGACCTTGGCTTGACCAGGATGTTGTAGCTATACCTGGAGCTCAACATCCCTTACCTAGACATCCGGAGAAATGGCTTCCCAAGTTTGACCCTGACTCAAAACAAATCGCTGAAGATCACATTAAAAAGTTTATGTTAGCCATAAGACTCTGCAATGTCGAACATGAAGACGTTGTCTATAGGTTGTTCCCCTATACTTTCAAGGGAACTGCATCTACATGGTACTTTGCCCAACAACCCCATACCATCGTGTCTTGGGAGAAGTTTGATTCATGCTTTTTGGAAAAGTTCGGAGACGGTAAGTCTTTGGAAGTCCTAGTCATGGATCTTTCTAACTTAAGAATGAACCCAAAAGAGAAAGTTAAAGACTTTAATCAAAGATTATTAACACTTAAAAATCGAATCCCTTTGGATTCCATGCCCGCTGAGAATCTCATAATAGCATACTACACTAAAGCTTTGCATCAAAGTATATCTATTTAGGTTAAACGATCTAAGAAAGCCACGTTGTTAGAATCCTTCGAGGAGGCCAGCCAGATTGAAAAAGACATACTTAGTCTTAAAGACTCTACTAGCAATGAAATAGAGACTAGTTCTTCTTCCAAAAAGAAGATCGAAATCCTCCCTAGACCTACTCAAAGTAAAACACAACCTGAAAGCTCAGATTTAGAAAACTTAACTAAAGTTGTTCAAAAACTGTCAAATCAAGTTATAGACTTGAAAAGGATGACCGAAGAAGATTCCTCGAGAAAAGGGCCTTACAAACCCCCATTCCGAAAGCATTTTCCTACCAACCGACCTAATCCAACCATCGAAGGCCTTAATCTAGAAAGTCTGCAATGCGCCCTTAAAACAATTCTAGAAGCCCAAGATAACTTGATGCCTCCTGATATTCCTGAGGAGGTAGTTGAACAAGAGATAGTTTGTTAAGAACCAAACATCAATATAGCATATAAAAACCTCAGCAAAAGTACTCAACGCCTTGAAAAAGAGATAATTTCAGATAATAAGCCTCTTCGAGGGGGCAACCTCCTTTTACCCCACTTAAATGTTCAAGTCCAAGAT
>ML779016.1:158193-200873 GCA_009831015.1 Picea engelmannii | reverse complement strand
GCCTAAAGCCGACATAAATAAAATAACATTACTAATCTAAATTACAACTAATGGCCTAAAGCCGACATAAATAAAATAACATTACTAATCTAATATGCCCCAATTAAGTGGTAATGAGCCAATATTAGGGCTTAACATAGTTCAAGAAGAGGAGTCTTCTCCGAACATTTTTGGACACTTCTCGGATAGCATCTTTCAAGCCAACTTCGAGACGATGCATCCCTATAATACTAGGAGTAAGACAACAAACAAACCTTCTTCCGAAAACCCTACAACTTTACCTCCAAAACAATCTAAACCAACTGAGACTAAACAGAGTAATGTGAACCCCAACTTAGATTATGATGTAGTTGAAGATATTAAAAAGTTGAGAGATAACATTTCTGTTTATGAGTTATTGAAATTTCCATTTCTGCAACAAAAAATGTTACAGAATATCTCAGAGAATGGAAAAAATGGTAATTCAAGTGGTAACAAGGTTGTGCAGAACAAAGTTCCTCAGAAGACTTCCACTAAAAACAATCCTGATCCTCAAGATAAAGGAAGCCTTCCCATAAATAATGTAAATAATGTAAATAATGTAGATAAAGTAGCTTTAGAAACTGCGAGTAAAAAGCCACAAACTACCACCCTTAGCACTCACAAAAATGTACCTCCATTTTTGTTAACATTCGAAATCTTTAATAGAAACGTGCACAATTGCATGGTAGACTCATGAGCATCATCCAACGTGATGCCATGGTCTGTATGCCAAAATATTAACACCGAAGTTGAACCTTCCACCTTAAAAATCATACAACTTGATCAGACCAATGTTAAAGTTATAAGCGAACTAAAGAATGTGCTTATAAGATTATCGTCTAACCCCAAGGTTCATCAAGTTATTGATATTATTGTTGTGGATATTCCAGAAGTGTATGGTCTGTTTTTAAGCAGGGACTGGTCGGAGCAGCTACATGATTATTTCACGATAGATTGGTCTCACCTATGGCTTCCAGAGAATGGTAAGCCCAACAAGATCAAGGTAAATCATGAACGCTACCTTAAGTTCACGGTCACAGATTTGAACGATCCCAACGAACCATTTACACCTTCTGCTGATTCACCCAAAGTACAAGGGATGGACACCTTTTTCAGCAATTTCATGGCCGAGGCTTCAACTATCACCAATCCAGAACAACAGTCCGAGATTGTAAAATATGTGCAGCCAACAACGTCTACACAACGGTCTCATGTACCCGATGGAAATCAAATTTGGTCTCTTTATTTTGATGGGTCAAAGTCCAAAGAAGGAGCTGGAGCAGGCTGCGTTATTATCGATCCGACAGGTAACAAAACATTGATTGCATGTAGGTTGGAATTTGAATGTACTAATAACACTACAGAATATGAGGCTTTACTACAAGGTCTCATAAAAGCTTTGGATATGAACATTCAAAACTTGACCGTCTTTGGCGACTTTGAAATAGTGGTTAGACAGGTAAGAGATTCTATCCACTATTTGTCTCCGCATCTTAAAAGCTACCAATCCGAGGTATGGAATTTAATGAACAAATTTTCTTCTTTCAATATAAATTCTATCCCTAGATTGAATAACTTTGAAGCAGATCTATTAGCTAACGTAGCTTCTAAACTCTTTCCTGTAGAAGGCTTGTCCCCAGATGCATTCTCCATCGAGCTATTGTTCCGACCATCCGTTCCCGACAACATCACGAATTGGAGAGTATTCGACGACGATCAACAGATTATTAACTTTCTGCATATGGAAGAAACTTTTCAAGGCATGATGATAGATGAATGCACGCACGATGACAATTTGCGCGATTTCACGGTAATACCAGATCCGAGAACTCCTGAATCTTCATCAGACATGGTAAACTCGATCCCTAAATCTGTAGTTAGATTAGAGAAATTTTATGATATTCAAGATAAATTCAAAAAAATGGTCAACTGTAAAACCAATAGTTCCTCGTTATCTGATGAAAAAGTAAACTTAGGAACTAATGATAATCCACAGTGCATTAATATAGGGGTAGGATGTTCTGAACAAGAAAAAGTTGCATTCATTAAATTGTTCAAAGAATTTAAATATGTCTTTGCATGGACGTATGACGACCTTAAAACTTTTGACCCTAACATCATACAGCATGTCATTCCTATGAAGCCCCAAACCTTACCCTTTCAATAGAAATTGAGAAAAATGCACACTAAGCTCGAACCGACCGTTCAAAAAGAATTGAATAAGCTCCTAAATGCTAAGATAATTTTTCTTTTTAGGCACACTCAATGGGTTTCTAACCTTGTCCCCGTTCGGAAGAAAAATGGGGAAATCCGACTCTGCGTCGATTTCTGAAACCTTAATAGAGCGTCTAATAAAGACAACTATCATGTCCCACCCATGGAACAGATCCTTCAACAGGTATCTGGTTCTGAGGGGCTATCCTTATTGGATGGTTTCTCGGGGTACAACCAAATCCTGATGTCTCCTCCAGACCAACTTAAAACTACCTTCCACACCCTGTGGGGTACCTACGCTTATCGAAAAAATCCCTTTGGATTGATTAATGCTGGTGCCATTTTCCAGAGAGTGATGGACATCGCTTTCAGAGGCTTAATCAATCAGTTCGTCGTAGTTTACTTAGATGATGTTACTGTATTCTCTAAAAACAAAAATGATCATCTAGCTCACTTACAAGTCGTTCTACAATGATGTCGTAAATACGACATCTCCTTAAATCCTAAAAAATCCATTTTTGCAGTAGAACAGGGTAAACTCTTGGGATTTATTGTGTCAAGCGAAGGGATGATTATCGACCTCGAAAGGACTCAAGTCATCACGAAACTTCCCCCTCCTACATCCAAAGAGTCTATGCAATCTTTCTTAGGCCAGATTAACTTTGTGAGGAGATTCATCCCCAGTTTCTCCGAAATGGTCAGGCCTTTACAGAATTTAATTAAGAAGGACACCCAATATCACTGGGGACCCCTAGAGAATCAAGCTTTTAATGCAATAAAGAAGGCCATAATAGACACTCTATCTCTCATGAGCCCCGACTTTTCTCAAGACTTTACACTCTACACTTTTGCTTCTGACCGTTCCTATGTCGCCGTCCTAACTCAAAAGAACATCGAAAACAATGAAGTACCCATCGCCTTTATGAGCTCTTCTTTCAAAGGTGCTAAACTTAATTACCCAACGGTAGATCGACAAGCTTACGCTGTTTTCAAAGCAGTCAAGCATTTTCGATCCTATCGTTTGAAGTCAAGGACGAAAGTCATTGTCCCTTACCCAGCCGTCAGAAACCTGTTAGTGAAGAAGGAACTAGGATAAAAGAGGGATAACTGGGTCACCTCCTTGCAAGAGTACGACTTATAAATCACCCCAGCTCAGATAGTGAGAGGCCAAGGGTTATGCAAGTTAGTCGTTGATTCAACAGCAGGACAGCAAGAAGAAAGAAAGACGTCAAACCTAGGACAACACGATCAAAATGAAATCTGTTGCGCACAAAACTCTGTCAGTCAGTGGTATGACAATATAAGATTCTGTCTTGAACATGGGTTAGCCCCTCATCACTTGAACCCCACTAAAAGAAGAGCATTGAGATTAAATTCTGCCTCCTTTCATTTGGTTAATGGTATCCTGTTTCGTCAAAGTTTTGACAGCGTACTTATGCATTGTCTTGAGAAAGACGAAGCAGAAAAGGTCTTGTTAGAGTTGCATGCTGGAGAAGTTGGCGATCATTTTGGTGGTGACACCACTGCTCATAAGGTTTTAAGAGCCAGTTATTACTGGCCCATTCTTTTTAGAGACGCCCATGCCTTGTGTCATAAATGTACCATTTGTCATAAAGCATCAGGGCGGTTACAAAAAGAAACCTTTCCTTTACATCCCATTTCAGTAGACTCTCCTTTTTAGAAGTGGGGCCTTGACATCATAGGTCCGATCAACCCCCCGTCCTCACAACAGCATAAGTTCATAATAATAGCCACAGATTACTTTGCCCGGTGGTCTGAAGCTCCTGCATTAAGAACTGTCAATACCAGTCAGGTAATTGCCTTTCTAAATTCGAATATTGTAACTCGTTTTGGTATCCCTGATTGTTTAGTATTTGATAACGCTTCTTACTTTTCCTCTCTTGAGATGAGCGAGTTCGATTTAGAAAAAGGAATCAAATTAAAGTATTATGCTAGCTATTACCCTCAAGGCAATGGATTGGTAGAATCAACAAACAAGAACTTGATTAAAATCATCAAGAGAATGGTGGATGAAAATCAAAAAAATTGGCACAATGCACTGTTGAACGCACTATGGGCTGATAGGGTAACACCAAAAGATGCTGTAGGTAACTCCCCATTTTTTCTCGTTTATGGCAGAGAAGCAATTCTGTCACCACACATTCTTCTTCCTTCACTTCAGTTATCGCAGAAAATTCAAGAAGAAGATTGTCCCCCTTTAGAAAACCGAATTAATGCTTTGATGAAGCTAGAAGAGGTGAGAGCTCAAGCTAAACGTAAGTTAGATCATCATCAATTATTGGTTAAAAGCTGGTTCGATTCTAAATATTCTTCCGATAGGAATTTCGAAGTAGGTGACCTCGTCTTGAAATGGGACAAACCCCATGAGGGAAAGGGAGAGCACATGAAATTTCAAAACTTATGGATTGGACCATTTTTAATTGCTGAAAAGTTGGGTCCCAGTTCTTTCCGATTGCAGAATCTTGAAGGCCAGCTTGACACCTATCCGGTGAATGGCCAAGCCCTGAAAAGATACTTTGCTTGACGACAACCCTTGTACAATATGTACATATTTTTCTTTTGTTTTCTTTTTCTTTTGCTTTTTGTTTTTGATTTCTCTTTTGAGTTTATCAGCTTGTGTTTTTGGAAATACACATACCTGTATACTGAGCTATTCAAACAAAGAAAACAGAAAATTCCTTCACTGAAATAACTGCTAAGAAAATTGTATAAACATCAATTGTATACTTCTGAAATTTACATCTGTGATTGGCAAAAGTTTGTTGTTTGAAAGAAGTTAACTGATTTCAATCTCTAACATAAGCTTGTTGCGATCATCCATTATCTCTTTACGATGTCCCTATTCCTTAAGGGAATGACTCAGAAGATGTCTCCCTGCCTTAGGAAGTTGCTTCTGTAAATGAAACATCTCTGGATCTTAATAAAGGACACTTCTAAAAAATTCTGCTGAGGTCTGAAAAAAATATGTTAAAATATCATAATTTTCAGCGTCACCCCACTCAACCATATATCTTTGAAAAACAAAACAAAATAAATCATTAATAGAGCTCTGGGAAGTGCTTGTAAACCCGTCGGGATGCTGAACAGGTCTGCTGGCAGTGGGTAAATGCATGCATGGCACCAAGACAACTTCGTCGGGGTACTGAACAAGCCCGCTGGCAGCGAAGCAATGTCGGGTATATGAAAATTTGCAAATAAGAAACCTCTTAATGTCCTTTATTCTGATCTAGAACTTCTTGGCAGGATACGGATGTCAGAGTGGGTTAAATGGGAACCCTGTCGAGGCTATGGACGCCTACTGGCAGCAGTGGCTCTGTCAACAATATTGGAGATTTTATCTTTAGTATTGTAACTCGCTTGTCTTGAGACTGTTATCAGCTTTCATCCTTTAAACACTGCTGGAATATTTGGTTAATGATGATGTTCACACGATTTTCTGGTTGTTATCTTTGAGTTAGAATTTTTCTCGTTATCCTAATCTGAATTTGTTCTTTTGGCAGAGATAACTGCTTCTACCAGTGTGTTTCCATTGTTGGTAGACAATTCATATTTTTATACTGTCCTTATAAGCTGCCTACACCAGAGTTTTGCAAACTTTGATTTTGTCGCAATCTCTTCAATAAAACGACACTATTGTTTTATATGCATTTGCACACTTACCTTTGTTCTTGTTTTCACGACTAAAAGCGTGAAAACTTGATTTACGAAGTCACATTAAAATCATTACTGGATTGTTGTGATCGCTCTTGTTTATATGTTCATCATGTTTTCGAATTTGTTTATCGCTACACAATTGAAAAGATTGCAAGATCATTATTCTTTTGACATTCTTATTTGAGACTTCGTTTACAAGACTGTGATGATATTCTTTTGATCAAGTTTATGATGCATTGGTGATTTGGATTTATACGTTCTCTGATCGATTCACTTGGCACATTGAAAACACGTTTGTGTTGTGGCAAAACCCTTGGTATAAAACGTTTCATACAACGCATGTTTCATATAACCATACCCTTGGTGCGATTTTGATTTATTGCTTTGGTTTTGAAACTATAACTATTGCTTGCGCGAATGATTAATCCACTTACCAAAGGTTTCGATTGATTGATTGAAGTGGCATGTTTGTAACACATACATGTTGTGATTTGAATAAGTTGTAAGTGCCGGCAGTTGTACCATGGTAATGACTATTCTGCATGCCAAAAATAGCTCCACCACCTTCGCACGATATGTCATTAATGTTTACCCCTATCCCTGTTTCACCTTTGCTAGTTTCGGGTAAGCCTGTGAGCATTCTGCCCCTACGTATGCTGCGCTCAAACCTTGGCTCGTTCACATCGCTCACCGTGTGCTCCAGTCTATGGCACCAGTGGTGCGAATTGAGCCGAATGGTAATCAAGCCCTGCTACTGTTCGATAACGCCCAGAAAGATTTAGAGGATAGTGGTTGGCTCACGTTTGTACAGAGGTTCGAGGGTTTCAATCTGTTTGTTGCACAACAATTCGCCCTTACCTTTGATGGGTGTAGGGCTAAAGTAGGTGACATTCAGCTTGAGATGAACGAAGAGTTCATAAGCTCTGCCACAGGATTGGCCACCATGGGCCAGCGATGGTTTAAAAACTCTAAAGTCGACGAGGTGCCATGGCCTTTACTATTCGTATCATGAAAAGTCACATCATGTGACAAAGTTATGCCTATTTCCATGCTTAAACCTAGGTGGCATGACCTTTTGATAATGGTTATACAATTTGTGACCTGTGAGGGTCGGTATGGATTGGTTTTTCTTTATCACCTTCGACTGTTAATGAATTTCATGGGTTATCCATTGAACATGCCATTTTATTTCCAGCGTAGTCTTTACAAAATGGCTAAGAGGTTCAAACGCGAGAAGGCTGACAGTAGCTTGTTTCACCATGGCTTGATTAGACTCATCGTCGTTCATCATTTAAACCTCCATCGCGATAATTGGCAAGATTTTTTGTCTAGAAATGGCTTTGTTGATTCAGAATCCATCCAAATCGACAAGCCTATGGTCAGCGAGACTAAGATCGGGCCACCCGTGCCTTTCCATGCCCTTTTACCCTCTCCCAAACCCTAGGTCTTCCCTGATATCGACCTACCTGACATTATAATAGACAAGGTTGAGGCTGTAAAAAATCCAGTGAGCAAGAAAGTCAAGGGTAACCCTACTGTCGATGGAAAAGGTAAAAATAATGCTTGATTGATATCGAGACTTGCCCAGAATAAGCCTAAACCAAATGCTGATAAAAAACCCATAGTCCTCAGCGAAGACTCAAACTCTGATATTGAGCGGTTCCTGGTTGGAGAATACCCTTATTCCCGTGGTCTGTGCTCCGAGCCACCCTATGACTTTGTTTCTAATTTACCCCCTTGCCTAAAGAACAATCCTAGCTACCCAGGGATAAAGCTACCTAATGGAACCCTCGGTGATCTAAACCAACCCTCACCTCCAATTTCAAAGCCCGAGCAGACAACATGTGTTCAATGTAATGTATGGCTGGAGCACTACTATACCGACGTTCCCTTATTACAGTCGAAAATCAAATCGTTGGAAAACCAAGTTACAGGGTTGACAAGAGAAAGGGAGAAGCTTCAAGCTAATGACAAGAAGCAGAAAACCACTGGTTCGATCATATTTAGGAATGTCGAATCGGCTACAACCTTCATCAATTCGAAACTGTCATAATCGAAGCCGTTTCATTTGGTACAGGTATGATTTTCAATTTTAATTTTCATTTCAGGAGTGGCTTGAATTAATGTATAATGGAGTTTTGATTTCGGTTAATTCTATTCATAATTATGTTATAGTTTAATCCTATACATTGTTTTCATTTTGCTAAAATTAAATGAAGTTATGATTTGGTCGTGCCCAGTTTAGCAATTGATTAGTTTTCACTGGTTTTGATTCGTTTTGAATAATTCTGTTGGTTTGAATTAACGAAATCAATGGGTTTTTCTTTCGCTTGGATTTTGTTTGTATCTAACCTGAACAGGAGGTTTTTACGCTAAAATTAGAACACGGTTCTGTTTTGATTTAACATGATTTTGTTGTCGTTGGATATCAATGGCTCTGATTTAGTTCTTGTGATTTGATTTTTTGAATGATTTCATAGGATTGAATTGGCTTGATAAATACGATGTAGTCTATTAAATTGGAAAAACGACTCTGTTTTGTCAACATTCTCGTTTGGATTTGGATTATATCTGACTTGTGCAAAAGATCTCTTCACCGAAATCATGGGACTCTGTTGATTCATAATGATTATGTCAAACTCAAACTGTTCGATTCACTCTTTTTGTTGCGTATCTTGAGTTAGCACGATTACTTTTATGAGTTGGATTCGTATCGAAAATCGATTTGATGCTGCTCTTTTGGTTTTGATTTTATCTTTGTTGAATTCAGATGAGAAAATTCGGCTAATAGTTCGTTTTGAAATGAATTCAAGTGATGATTTTGTGGACTGTCAATCGATCCTGTCTGCCCCCAATTGGCAATAACAAACATTGGACGAGTCCCATAGATCCTTTTATCAACCGATTAATTCCATTATGATTTTGTTTGTGACAATTTACATACCAGTTTTGATTTGATTCGCTAATAGCATGGATCGTTAGGTTATGTTTAATATATTTATATCAATCTGAAAACGATCTTGTTGATTTCGTGTCGATTCGATTGTGTTTTCTGTTAATGGTTGAGGCATCATAAACGATTTCATATGATTTGTTTAACCTTATCGATTTCAATTGGTTTATGAAACTGATTTTATTGCTGTTGAGTTATCCAATACGATTTTGTATACCCGAATTGGTGGTAACGAATTAAACAGAGTGCATCCATCTCTGTTATTTTTTGGTTGAGTACGATTTAGAAAGTGTTGATTTGAATGATGATTTTAGCAATCAAATATTTGTTTGATAGTTTGGATTTAATTCTTTAAGTTCGAATTAGATTTTAAAACGATTATGTGTTTGATTTAGACCAGCTACAAAATCGCAAGATTCTGTAGCTAGTCTTTAGAATTAGATTTTTATCAATTTTATTAATAAAATATCCTTTTAACTTGCCTATTTTTGTCCTCTTTCAGGTACATTCGAATTGCAATAATCAATTGGGCATGTTGTGGCAGTCTAGGAGATATTTGTGTGATGTAGTTTTTATTTTTAAGTTGTTAGATTGAGTTAGAGATAGAAACTTGGGATATTTTCCCAGATTTGTGTAAACAATTTTGATAACTTCCACAGGGATGTTTTACCCTSTGGAAGGTCTTTAAATACTTTTCATTTTGTAAAAAACAACATCATCCTCACTATGGGAGAACCAAGCTATGGATTTATGATTCAGACTGAGACGAAAGTTGATGTCTTGTAACAGCTTTCGCTTTCAATATATCCAACTTTTGTTTCAAGTTTAATGCATATCAGTTTGCAGTTGATTATAGACTACTTTAGCTATCATAATCTATTGCAGGATGATGTGATTTGATTAAAGTGTTATCCATATCTGATCTCTTTCATTATTAAAGAGCACAACAATTACTTTGTTTCAGTTAATGAATGACAGATTTCTCTTTTTTGTTAATTGAATCATTATGTATAGATCTTTGCATGCAGATTTATCTAACTGTGAAGATTTATAAATCATAAGATTGCTATGAATTTTTTATGTCTTGTTTGTCCTGTAATTATATTTGAAGAGCACTGTTGCTTACTGTTTACTACAGGCTTGCATAGGATTGATGCGGGTTTCCTCCCATCGAACAGTTGAACTGGATTCTTTACACAGGACAGATTGGAAAGCGCTATCACAGGTTAGTTTATTATTGTTATTTAAGTAGTTTAGATAGATATATGTATAGTTTAGATTTGTAGTTAGAAGTTAGTATTTTAGTTGCTTAGTTTAGATAGATAGTTTTTCAGTTTATTTCTTTTTCATAAAATCGTAAAAATTATAAAAAAAAAACAATAGCTCTTGCTGTTTTAGGACAGAATATAAATGAGTTTTTTTCAGGTTTTCATTCAAATCTGCAAATTGTAAATATTATACATTTGTGATTAAGATTTAATTCTGTTAGTAGTTAGATATTTATTTTCTTAGAGTTATTATAGTATTAGATAGTAAATTGTATATATTAGTAGTTTATATTTGTTTATTAGTTTGTTTTAATAGTTAGTTTTAGTTAGATTAGTTAATTTAGAGTAGTTTTCTTTTGTTTTCTTAGGACTTAGATCGGCTAACGGAGCCACTAAACCCGTCAGGGTGGTTCATCCCAAACGGCTTGGGTTATTTAGACAACCTCGGACCGGTTCCACTCTCCCAGTTGATGGACGGTCAATTTCGCCCATCAACATAAAGCTGACCTGCATCCATGACAAGAAACAACTATGCATGCATACTACTTATATACTAACGGGTTAGAAATCCAAAACATGTACTAATCAAACCATAAAAAGTTTATGAATTGGTACGGGAAAAGTACTTTCTATATTACTTTGAATGAGTCAACTTACAAAAGTTGAGACCGGCCACCACTCCGCAAACTTGATCCTAGGCTTCTCTTCTTCTATCCTTCAACTTCTTTTCTTTGAATCTCCTTTGGCACAAGGAAAGGCTAAAGGGTTGGGACAATAGGAATACGTAAATGGGCAGAGTTTCTTTGCTATATTTTTCCTCTTCCAAATGGGACCCCTACCCCTTCTTTTATAGGCTAGAAGGAGCTAGGTATTTGGACGAACACTCATCCATACATGGCCGGGAGTTTCAGTTAACTCACCCATATCTTTTTGTTCCGTCGGCAACTTTCCTTTTTTCGTGCTTTTGTAGATACACGCGGGATGTTTTGAGTCAGCCAGCGTGTGCACGTGTGTAGTACTATATTAGGGCGCATGGGCCTTTATAAAAGAGGATTTTCAAAGAGTTGTTCAATAGTGCTTTGGAAAAGAAGGGATACGAGTTGGCCTAATGCCAGGTAAGCATGTGTGGTGCAATTTAGGGTTATAACAGGCACACTTGAACCCAGCGCCAGAATTACCCTTTGAGGCATGTCTGGACAATCACGAGCAGAGTGAGAGTTTCCATTATGGCTCTGGAATGCAATTGGACAAAGATAGAATAGTATGAGTTTGATGTAGACAAGCATTCAGGGGGAACCATAAGATCCCTTTGAGATAAATATAGGTTTTGTATGCCCAAATGAGGCTAGTCAATCTTGTAGCAAGTAGTGTTTAGGGATTGAAAGAGGAGAGGAGATTTCTGAGTTTTCAGTTTTGATTTTTGATCACAGTTGTAACCATTTTCACTTTTGAATATAACAAAGGAAAATTGATCCATTGCATGGTGTGGGCACTAGTTGCAATCTTCTGTTATTTTGTTTTCATGAATGAACGAATGAATTCGTTGTGAGGAAATGGAACTGTGAATGTTAGGATAAGTTTCAATTGTTTCTCTTCTGTTGAAGTAGTGAAAGGCATGCACACAAAACACAAGGAGTGCGTTAACGGGATTTGTTTTGATTCTAAAGCTCATAAGAGATAGCATGAAACTTTCCCTCTGTAAGGAGTGTAAAGAGATTGGTGCAAGGCATGCACAGTCGCTCGCAAGAAATCAAAACCTTGCGTAAAGATCTAGTGCAAGGAGTGCACAGATCCGAGATTCGACTAAGGGGCGAAGGAGATTGCAAAAAGTTGAAGAATATGAAAAGGAGAACTCCAAGAGGGCGAGAATAATTTCTCTTCGAAAAATCCTTCGGATATGCGTTATTGAAATCCCTGAAACATGAGGTGTGCATGGGAAATCAAATTCTTCAATGTTCATGAGACCAAGCTTAGGAGGAATAACACTTTTCATAGGTGTGAATGAGATCCAAGGAATTGATCCGCAGGAAGGACAAAGGTTGAAGCCTTTGAATCCTTTGAAACTATTCTATGTCTGAGGAAAGCGTAAGCTCAAGGGAAAATATCTAGATCATCTAATCAGCTTCCAAAAAATGAGGAGTAAGTGCATAAGAGGAAGGATATCAACCATTTGGTTTGAGGGCAAGATAATCATAACCATCTGATGAAGGTAAAGTGCACTAACGTTAAATCTTTGAAAGTACACAGGAGGAACAAGGTCGTGAGATTCTGAAATCATCCGGACCGTCCATCGTCAAGGAGGGTATATGGCGAGAGACCAACGTTTCATGGACTCGTGGCTCAGGGAAATCAAGGGTTGAGTCATGAGAACTTGTGAAACATGAAATCATGACTTGATTTGATTCGTTGGATCAAGGAAGGATCTCGACCGTTAGATCTGAAGGATCAACATTTCAGCATTTTGGGGTTCGGGAGAGAAAAGGTGGAAATGATTTCGACTCCACGATACGTGAAATCCTGACACGATCTAAACCTTCAGATTGTGGGGAAAAGCGGGACCGTCGAATTGAGAGCTTAAAAATATTGACATTTCGGGAGTTGGGGAACATAGGTGATTCGCATCGGGAATTCTTGATACGTGAAATCCTGACGAGCTTGGAGGTTTGGCCCCAGGTCATAGTGAGGGGTCACTTGGAAGGATGATAAGGGAGGAGCTAGTGAGAACTATGACCTTGAAAATAACAGAATCCGATCGTATCTCGTGCCGAAAACATTCCATCATTTCACCAATCTAACTGGTGGATTGGTAGTCGGGGTTTCTCTTTAAACTATTATCATTTATATCTCCTGGAAAAATCTTCGAGGTCTATCCATCTTTCTGTACAGAGCTGACGTGGCAAAGATAACACAGAAGTGTGACTAGGGAACAGGGAACCCTAAGGTGACTCGGGATGAAACTCGACCGTACGAAATCCCTATGTGACAAAGACACATGGCACTTGAAATCGACGTCTTCGTTTAATCGTGTTATTCAGAAATGGGGAATTTTCCTTAGGTAATCGTTCTAACAATAGATCCTACCCCACCAATGCCAAAAAGTATCAAGGATCGACGATTGGTGACAATCTTCACCAAGCACTCCTGGATTAACACCCTCGAAAATTGTCGATTCCAAAAATGCATCGGGGGTTAGCAATCGACGATGTGTTCAATGTAGAAATTTTCAATGATTTAATCCTTTGAGTTTTCACCGACCCCGAACAAGCGCATCTTTCATCGACTATCAAAGGTTTTTCATGGCTCTTGTCAATGTTTATCCCTCTTGTATTTCGCCGATGCCGATGGGGATCATCTATCTCCTAAATCTTCATGGCGAATAACTAATGCAAACTTACTCCGCCTTTAACCGATGTTGATGGTGCATCGATGATCGACGATTAGTGTTACTGTGTGGCTGTTTTACCTACTTTTATTTTTCCGACGTCGAACACAAGCGTGTTAGTCAAAATGTTAGCTGTAGATTATTATTTAGAATGCCAAGTTCTTTTAGACACAAGGTTTCATTTAAAAATTTGAAACAAATCCAATTTGATCGAAAATATTCATGAAAACAAAATAAACCATCCCTCCATAATGAAGTTAATTCAAATAGTAAAACAAAAGAAAACAAGTGGTACCCAAAAGTGCCAGAACTTCATAAATCTTTTAGGGTGTTTTAAGCACTCAACAATATCCTGCACTAGTTGTATGACCTAACAATCACAAAAGAAATAAGTCATGCGGAACTTGAGAGAAATTAGGAAGTTCTTTTCCAAGAAGAAGAAAGAGCAATAGCCTTGAGACAAAGAAGACAACTGTAATTCTAAGAATGTAATACCTTGTCTAAATTCTCTGTCAAAATTCTATATATTTTTTTGGTTACATTATTAGGATAACTAAGTTGCGACAATTATAAAATACGAAGTTACGATATTCAAATTGACATTTGAAAAAATGAAATGAAACAATAATATACGCTAACACCAAGTTACAACATTCATAAATTATAACCAAAGTAACATATAAAAATTTAATTTTGACAAATTCTATGCAAAACACTAACATAATATACATAAGACCACCCAATTATCCTACATATGCAAATTTAGGACCTTCAAGACACATAATCAACACTCAAAGTCCAGAATTCTTCCAATTGATTTTGGTCATTTAAGGTCTCATAACTAGTAGTTGTTCTGAGAAAATTAAGATATCTACATCCCATGAAATCAATTACAAATGAAAGCTAATTTACTTTACAATATCAGTACACATAAAATGATCATCATGCTACCCATTCGACTAACAATTTAAAATAAGGTTACACCAACTTTTATGTATTAATTTAAATGTCATCAACTATAATTTGAATATTAACATATCATGTATTCTAATCTTCAATAATTCCATATACGTTAAGCTTAATAATTTAAACCTTAAATAATATAAATGTATATAAATAAACTTTACCATTTTCCAATTATTATTTCCTTATGACAAAATCTTACAATAAAACATTTAATATAAGATTACATAATAAATATGAATGACCTTTACAAACCTAAATTATTGTTTTTTTAAGAAAAACTTTAAAATAAAATAAAAACACTTATCTGTATACTTCTTTAACTTTTGAAACACACACACACACACACAGAGATATATATATATATATATATATATATATATATATATATATATATTAATTCGGTCACTAAGGTCTGGTAATTTCATTCTGATGTCTGAATTCATGAGGTCAATACCCTTAAAACGAAAGTAACCCACGTCAGGTACCAATACCATCAATGGAATTTCTTCTTGAGCCTCAAGACAACCACAAAAGTCCATATTGGCACTACCTAAGTCAAGGTATTTTAAGAAACATAATTAAGAAGAGATCTGAGATAATCACTACCAAACTCAGCAATGGGAAGAACCATATGTTTCAAGGGAAATGAAAAATTCAAGCACAGTGTTGGGTTATCTAAAGGGCATAAGTTTTAAGAGGGCATCAAGACTGAGGAAAGAAATTATAAAACTTGAGCATTCACCAAGAAAAAAAAATCCAGGGTTTGAGTTATTTAGGTTCCCAACAAAGAGGGATTAATTGATTAGATAATAATTGATGAAATTTACACCAATATTCAAACTAGAAGAAGAGAACAAACATTCAAAGCAGGTTTGACTTCAAGAATTGATGCAGATTTAAACTTCAAATTTCTAAAAATGAGTAGTACTATTTACTACCATTTCGTATAGTTTGACAAGTAATTAATTTACATAAAAAAAGATCGAAAACACATTTGATGGTAATTAGCAAGAATCCTAGCAATAATAAAAAAATTTATCAGATGATTAAAACAAATAACTCAGAAACCATGCTATTATTTTACATACTCACGTATGTCGCTACCACAACATTCAGTCCAATAGACTAATAATCGAAGTCCTTGCACCATTGTCGAAGGCTTGCATCACTCAATCAAACTTCGAGTCATTCTCATCGATTCTGTGTCAACGTCACTAGTGATGGTCAACTTTGTCGGAGATTTCAATCAACAGAAAACCCACTAGATGCCTCCCAACAAACGCAACGATACTCTTATTCCCCTATGCCCCCGAGCCGCAACAGGGCTATACAAATCCAACCACAGACTCTATCTATGAAGTGTACACTCGCAAATAATAGGATCCCACCTCTTGACAAACTTCAAGGTCCAATTCACAATAGTAATGCCCAAAGGTTTACGGTCATTATTGTTCAACAATAGGATAGAAAATGTCCCCTCTCTATTTCTCATCTCTTTATTTTATAGGTAAAATCCATTTTGAGACACAACCCCCTCATGCATAATTATCCAAATCATAAATTGACTTAAGTGTATTATTCATCCAACCACATGTCAATCTTATGTAAGGTTGCACCTAAATTACACATTTTTATTTTTATTTAAAAATCAATTTCCCTCGCCCACTTTTGATTCTCCAAAATTTACTCCTAGGTGTTCCCTAGATATCCTCCACTATTTTTCATGAGATATTTTATTTTCTTGTACTAATTAATGAACTCATGTTACCAATTATTTAGCTATTTACTCAATGTGTTAGGATTCTCTCTAATTAATCTCCTTATATAATTGTTTCTCATGAAATATTTGTTATTTATTTATTCACTTTAATAAATATCATGCACTTTTTTAGTTTAATTCAAAGTTAGTTAGTTTTGTATTTATTTAATTATATTTTTCTTGAAATCAAATTTTCAATTACCCATGAATTCTTAGAATAATTTAATTGTTCTTGAAACATCTAACTCCTTCCAATAAAGTTGATTTTCAAAGTTTTCTAGCAGGACTCTATCCATTTATTTTATCACTTTACCCTTAGGTTAATTTACATGTTTCACCTTATATGAGAAGTTTGATTTGAAACATTTACTAAGGGTTCCATGAATGGCATGCCCTTCAAGATGTATTGATGTAATCCAAGGGTGTCTTGCATCGTGCCCTCTAAGCGCTTTGACCTTGGCATTGGGAATATGGCACAACTGGAAGAGATCCTATTACTCATGTGGTTTCCCCTAATACGAGACTATTGAATGTTGAGGAATAAGGCCTCCACATTATTTCACGCCCCTCAGTATACCTTGAGAGTGATGGAGACCTAGTCTACCCTCACAGTATCATGAAACTCTTTGAGTAAGAGTGTCCCTCACTCTTCAACTCCGGCCATAGTGGGAGTGATAGTGAGTGAAATTAGGGACATTGTTCCACCCCTCCCTTTTATGCTATCTTGGTTCTGTATAGCCCTGCTACTCCTTTAGTGAGTCAGATCAACAAGCATGATTCCTATGCTTGCATCCACTAAATAATTTTTTATCAGTAACGTCAATAATCATTTTAAACCATTTATTCATAATTCCATCCACATAATTACTCCCTAACTCATTTTGGAGTCTGAGGGTCTTGTTGACGATACCCATGCCAAACAATCATTGAGCTTATTGTACACTCAATAACTCATTAGTAATGTCTATACAAAATCATGATCATATATAAATTTTATTCAATAAGATATAATGCATAATCAATTGATTTCACAGTTTAATATTTTAAGCAATTCATAATAAGTCTAGCATTTATTAAGGTATTAATTAACCAAGTTGTTTACGAGCAAAATCCCTCAAAAAATAAGTCTATTGTCTAAAATAGTTAGGTGAAACCAGGAATTACAAAAAAAGGTTGGAATTATACAAGGGTCCATTAACAAGAAGTAATAGTAAGAAACTTGTGATTCACAAAGTTGCCCAAAGTTCAAGATTTGAAACAAGTGAGATACTAATCATGGGTGACCGAGAAAAAAAAAAGAAAAAATATTCCTAATGATGAAACCCTATAAGAAGAGCTAGATCCAGTCCACTCAATTTACATGGAGAACAACATACATTTCGAACCCTTCCTTAAGGAGTGTTACTTCTATTTTCAAGTGATGGGATTATGGATCAAAAAATACATATGAATCGGTTTTTAAGTGTTTGTGATATTCGTTTGATTGAACATGATGATGTAATGGTCAGAGTATTTTTTAAAACTATGATAGGTATAGCCTATGCACGGTTTATTTTCCTCCCAAATCAATGAATTAGTTCATTTGATGATTTAAAAAGTATGTTCATAACTATGTATGCTTAACCTATTGCATATCATAGTCTACTTACTCAGTTTACCCAAAGCCATCTCAAAAAGGGGAAAGAATAATGGATTTTAATTTACGATTCTTTAATACATTGAACCAGATCCTATAAGGGAAATACCCAAACGATCCTGTCATATTTGTATATTATAAGAATGCCATGCATTAAAATGTGAATTATGAAATAAGATATTAAAAAATAAATGAATTGAATGAGGGAGTCCATAAGGAAATAAAAATGGAAGAATATATGTTAGAGACTAATGTTGATCCTGAGATTATTCTTGGAAAAGTAAAAATACAAATGACTAATGACTAATATGTAAATATCATCTCAATGACCATCTACTTCCAAAAGTTCTAAAAAGTGAGAAATTTAGAGAGAAATTCTCCAATGTGTTCCCCTAATGTGAGAAATGATCCTGGAGATGCCCAAGAAACAAGACAAAAGATAGAGATTTCTCAAATGAGTAGAAAAATTAGACAAATGCAAAATGAGATAACTATACTCAAGAGAGGTGAGAAACTCATTCCACCTAATCCAAATGTGAGAGATTTGTTACCTAATCAAATGATAATAAATGATAGAATTTAAGAACATAATTGAAGAGCATAGAACAAGAGCACCCATAGTTCCAAATCCAAATGTTATTATGCTAGAATAAATTGTAGAAGAGGAAAATTTTGAAAATTTTAATCAAGAAATAATCATTAACCAAGGCAAAGTTTTGGAATCAGTACAAATGAATGAAGGTTCATCATCGTTTTGTATTTTTGATGAACAAGAGGATCCTGAGTATTCACAAGACAATGTTGTTTAGGCCAAAACACAAGTAAATAAATTCAAGACAAGGGAGCATCCTAGAAAAGAAAAATCAAAAGCTAACACTCCATATCCAACAACTTGTTGTTAATTAGATGAAGACTCCATTGCAATTGAATTACAATCTGGTTGATTAGTTAACTAGATTTGGAATTACTTTACCATTCATGGAGGTAGTCAAGATACCTCAACAAAGGGAGAATATTTTGAAGATGTGGATGATACAAATTCAAGAATAAAGGAAGTTGTGATGAATACAAGGAAACAACATAATATTACATCTATAAGTCCAAGGGGAAACATCCCACCATTTTACATATCTTTATAAAATCATGATTTCATACTACACAATTGTTTGGTGGATAGTGGAACCACTAACAATATCATTCCACTATCAATAATGGAATCTCTTGGAATGGAATTTACAAAATACTATGAAACTGGTGAAATAATACATTTCATTGATTCAAGAAAAGTCCCATCTTATGGAGAAATGAAATATTTGTGTGCATAGATAAGTGTAAAACCTCATATTAAAACAGACTTTACTATCACAGTGGTTGATTTTCCTCCAACATATGGTGTTCTCTAGGGAAGAGACCGGTGTTCATTAATTGGAGGGTATATAATGAATGATGAAAGTTGCATGATGCTTTGAAATAAAGCTGGAACAATGATTATAGTTCCTTGAGAGCATAGAAAGCCAATATTATTCAAGAAGAAAGAAACTAAAATGATGCAAAACTATGTTGATGTTGGAATTGTAAATTATGTTTTTTTAGTACAGAACAAATAAATACACTTAATAAAGATTAAGAAAGTTTTTTCCAATGTTTTTGGAAAATGTCATTCGATAATGCTTGTTCTAAGTCTGGAATTGGAGATGGTATTATTTTCAAAAGTCCTCAATATGGTATCTACCCACATGATATCAGACTATAATTCCCTTGTACCAACAATGAAGCTAGATATGAAGCATTGATCCAATGACTAATTCTTTCTTTTCAAATGAAAGTAGAAAATCTGTTGGTAACTGGTGAATCAGAGTTTGTTATCAATCATATCAAGAAAAAATACATAACCAAGAAGCAAAAATTGAAACATTATGCAAGAAGAGTATGAGAACTCATGGATCCATTTAATTATTTTAATATTTCTTTTGTTCCTTGAGAAAAGAATCAAAAAGTTGTTCTGTTGGTAGTAGCTTCATCTCTCTTGAATTCAGATGGTTCTCAGAATCAAAGTACTTTTCATGTCAAGACAATCTTTCTTCCTTCAATACCTAATAATAAGTAGTATTGACAAGTTTTTGAAAATCATGAACATAATTCAAGCTTCCTCGCAGACCATGATTCAATGTTATCACATGATTAAGAAGAAATCCAAGACTCTCAGAAAGAACTTTGTGATCATAATCTTGTAGTCTCTCCTAATAATTATGTCGGTTTCGAATCTATTTTTACAAGAGATGATCAAATAAATATATTGGATAAAAAAGAGGAACCATCTATTAGGAAGGTTCAAGAGACACACAAAATCAATATTGGTACACATGATTCTCCAAAATACATAAAATCATGGTACTAGTTGCACCACTGAAGAAATGGAGTAATATACCTTGTTATTCAAATAATTTCAGGACATTTTTTCTTGGAGTTATGATTATTTAAAGGAATATGACAAATCTATATTTTATCATGTTATACCACTCAAAGAGGAATCAAAACCTTTTAATCAAAATTTGATAATGATAAATCCCAAATTGAATCCTTTAGTAAAGATGGAGTTGGAAAAATAAAACAATTTGGTATATTTTTTTCAATCAGACACTCAGAATCTCTTTAGAATCCTATGGTAGTAAGAAAAAAGAATGGAAAAATATGTCTTTGTGTTGATTTCAAAGATATAAATAGAAAAATTATTAAATATAACTACCCACTCCCAAATATGGAGTTGTTGTTGCAACTGGTCATTGGTTTTGCACTAATGTCTATGTTGGATGTATTTTCTGGATATAATCAATTTTTTGTGGATAAGGAAGATATAAAAATTATTTATTTCATTACACCATGGGCAAAACGTGCTTATGTTCGAATTCCATTTGGATTAAAGAATGCAGATGAAACTTTCCAAAGAGCAATGGACCATGCTTTCAAAGATCTAATTATAAAATTTATGGAAAATTACCAAGTTGATTTAAGAGCTCACTCAAAACTAAGAGAAATACATCTTAGACAAGTATTTGAGAGATGAAAAATGTATGGAATATCTTAGAATCTGAAGAAATTTCTATTTTCCATATCAGAAGGAAAGCTCTTGGGTCATGTTGTGAGCAAAGAAGGAATATGCATTAATCTTTAGAGAGTTAATGTGATAAATGACCTGAATCCAACTACATCAACAAAAGGAGTACAATATTTCTTTGGAAAGATAAATTTTGTCAAAAGGTTTGTTCCATATTATGCTACAATTCTAAAGCCAATAAATAATTTGTTGAAGAATGATAAAAAAATTGAATGGACACGAGATATTCAAAAAGATTTCACAAAAATTAAGTATGCCATTACTAATGCACCTATTCTTTCCATCCATGAATTTGATAAATATTTCATATTATACTCATTCACTTAAGAAGAAACTATTGCCTCAATACTTACTGTAGAAAAATGAAAAATTAGAATAACTTCCAATTCCTTTCTTGAGTAAGACTTGGCATGATTATGAACTAAATTACTTAATAATTTAAAAGAAATATTTTTACCTAGTTAAGGCAATAGCTCATTTCAAGACCTATCTCTTGGAATCTCACATCATTGCTTATGTGCCACATTCACCTGTAAATATGTTGCTCAATCGAAAACTTAGAAAGAGTAGATGGGAAAATTGGTTAGCAAAACTTCAAGAATATGATTTGTAGATTGAAACTTTGAAAGCTATCAAAGGGAGAGAATTATGTGAATTCATGATTGGAATTGAAGTTGTGAACATTTATTCCCCTAATACAATTGACGTTGTCTTACAGGGAACAAGTTTAGCAACATTATAATTGTATAAGGACATAATATTTGTTGGCACAGGGGCAAACCCAGGGTTCAAATCTCAAGAGCGCACCAACAAAACCCTAACTACCGACCCTTTCGACAACACCTGCGAAGCAGATGAAGTCTCACCTGAGGTAGAGGCAGGGGTGGTTGCTAGACTCAGGTGTCTACAATCTTAGCTGGGACACAAATATGTGATTATATCACTTAAAGAACACATAACATCAATCCTTCATCAATATTCAACCCTTATTATACTTCGCAGATAGTTCAGAGCATCACAACATTTTCTTAGATCTAAGATATTTCATCACTTAGCAACAATAAACTATGTCAGATCCAGTGTATTGGCACTAAGCATCTTCGCACATATCATATCTAACATTCATACACATCTAATAATCACAAAGAATAAGTATATCTATCTAAATATATGGAAGCACTTAGCAAAGAAAGAGATAAACACATCAAGCCGAAGCACAAAGAACCACACACAGATTTACGTGGTTCACCCCCACCCTGGGGCTACGTCCAACAAATCTTCTTCTTTATTATCTTGGTCAAGTAGTTATAGAATAGAGCCTCAACAATCCTTACTCTGCACATTACAGAAGATTTGCGCAGCTCACTAGATCCTTCTTCCTTGCGCTTCAACACAAAGCCTTTCACAACCTCCTATAATCACTTGCACTTAGGTATACAAGCCTCTTACAATCACACATAGAGCATTTACAATCCACCTCCGATCACACAGATACAATTACTAGAACTAAGCCATCGACTCTTCTTACATTGCCTAAGTATCTATTTATACATTACAAAAGTGGGCCTAAGCATGGGTAAACCCACGGGCCAACATCCCTTTCCCATTACATTAACCCAAAACCCTAAAAGAGGCCTAAAGTGGACTGAGATCCCGCAATATCTTCTTTGCTTGGTGCTCCATCTTTAACAGGGTTTCGAAGTCCAAAATGGTCAATTATGACCAAGTGTTCCTCAAAACTTGGTCAAGGGCCAACAGGCCGCCAACACTCACCTATGACTCATCCCCAGTCACTTAGGTCTGACCAATTCTGCTTTGAATTCCTCGAGCTTGCCTCGAGCTACTTCGTCTTGCCACCTTTATACTACCTCTTTCTCGGTGAACTCCTAGATGAGTGCCTCATTCACCGACCTTTCTAGGCACTGTTCTGTTGTATTCACAACCTGTTCAAGTTCTACTCCTTGGCTTTCAAATTTAGTGAACAGTTGGCATGCCTTTTCTTGCACTAGTTGAAGTCGTTGAGAGACTTCCATTACTTTACTCTGGAGCATGTGAATCTGTTGTTGGGTTGTACATTGCTCTGGAAACCTCTTCATTCTCTCTACGGGCGATAGGGCCTTCAACTGCACCTATAGCTTTTCAGCGTCGTACTTTGGCTCTTGGAGTTGTGACTCCAATTGATGTAATTCTAGGTTCCCGAATAGGTTCTCGTAGATCTGCGCACTTCTGCTACTTAACTATTTTCATTCCTCAAAGAGTGATTTAATTGTTTCCACGGTGCTCTGGGTAGTTATTTCTTGTTGGTCGCGCACTTCTTGTGGGGTCTAAGGTATGGTTTGAAGCTCTAAGTCCACGACTCTTTGTTGAAGTTGTTGAATAACTTCAGCAAGATTCATCACTTGGCATTCTATGGGGTTCTCTTCCTTCTATTCTAGGCCAGTCATAGAGTGAAATGCTCTGTGGACTGCTTCTTCAATCCCAATCTGCTTCGCGAGCAACTGCTCTTTCTCTTTTTGGATCTTCGCTCTATCTTCTTCAAATTTCTCTTGCAGAGTGTCCTTCTCTTGTTGCATGGCTTGACGTTGCTTGATAATTTCCTCTTGTTCTTGATTTAAGCCTGGGTGGCCTGCACTATTTCTTCCTGTGCCTTTCGAAGGTGTACTTCGACTGTGTCAGCAATCTTGCGGAGTTGAACCGATGCATTTCCTTTTCTGTTGTTCCTTCTAGCAGGGGCGTAGAGGAGACTATGTAGCTATACTGGAGAGCTTGTTGTACTCCTTGGAGCTCGATCTCGAATCTGTGGTACATTGTGTCTTGTTTAGATTCCTTCTTTTCTGTTATCTCTTCTATGGCTTCATTCATAGTTGCGAGGAGAAAACTGAAGTCATATGGAGTGACCATAGTCTTCAGCTTAGTCACAGGTGCTTTTGATTTATTTCAGGAGGAGGATTCTATAGGCGAACCCTTCCTTTTCTTTATGTTTTCTACTTCATCTCCTGGCCTCTGTTCGACTTCCTCTAAGTCTTCACCATTACCTCCTTGCTCTGGTGTAAGGGATCTGGTTCTTACAGATCTATTGTCTACATCCTGGATTTCCTCGTCCTTCTTTGTCTTCTTTGTTTTCTTCATCTTACTGGGTCTAGGTGTATTCTTTGTAGCTTCTAGGCTATCAATGTCAGACACTTCTGTGGGTTTGGCTGGAATAAGAAGGTCCGCCGACCATTCCTTAGTGATTTCCTCCAGGTCTTCTTTTGTTAGCTTATAATACGATTGAAGTTGTTCCTTGTTCTCATCAGCGTGTGCTGTAAGATAGATAAAATGGTGGTCTTCACTGAAATTTATCAAAGGTCAAAACTTGTGTAAAGTATTCAGGGTCACGTGTGGCTTGGACTGGATGGCGAGCTTCAACTAGGTGTAGTAGGTGTGAAATACAGCATTGGATTTCCACTACTTTTTCATGTCATTTGAGTACCACAGGGTATTGAACTTCACCGCCAGTGGTTCAAAGGGGTCAATGTTGGGGAAGGTTGCACCTTCTAGTAGCTCCCATGCAACAAAAGCTATAAGTATCAAAAGCCAGCTAAAATGAAATTCATGCCCCTGATCCTAGGCTTCTTTGCAATCAATCTCTAGTTGATTCACCAGGTACTTCACCCAATTCATCTGTAGTCCCTTTGCGCACTTTCCTGCGAGGTCGACTACAAAGATGGATACTTGCATGGGTTGATTCTTGCATACCAAATTCCCTGCGATCGGTTGAAAGGCGAGGCACACTACGCCACTTTCAATGGAATTTAACTTGTAGCCTCGTGCTCCTTTCTCAACATCGCCATAGGCTTCTTTGATTTTCTGAGAAAGAGCGCGATCCGCGGTCTTTCTAGGATAGTACTCGTGGGAATCAGGGCCCTACATGCTAAGCCTGGTGATCTGGTTGATCAACGTTGGATCAATTGTTATACGATGGTTCAACCATAAGTATCCTCCATGGTAACTTACTAGTAGTAGCTTCACATAAGAATTCACCTCCTAGTGTCTGCCGAAGTGTGATATCTTCATAACGTTGAGCAAAGTGGACTGTGTGAGGTTCATCGTTCATTGCTGAGGGACGATATTCAAATTATTGCCCTTGGTTCTGGTTAGGTACTTGTACGGGTCAAGTGTGTTGTATACTTTTCGATCCCCTAGGTTGAAGTCACTAAAATTCAACGCTTCGATCTTGTCTTGATCTGCGTGGACTGCATGTACCCATTTTGACAGGTACACAGTGACTAGAGTGTACTCAAATTCTCTAGGCACACTATCTATGTCGATCGCACTTCTCAGAGGTGGTATGTAAGCAGGTAGGATGGATGGGACCAACTTCGCATTGGCCATATCGTCTTTATGTTTGGTTCTTCTTTCTGCATCATCTCGGGATGTTCTTGCTCAAGCAGTCGACGGGGAGGATTGCACTCCTCTCGTCGATGATGCATGTAAACTTGTAGACAATCCTCATTCTGACATGATTCTTTCAGCTCTGAGGCTAGCGAGTACCTCTCTTACAGATTCTTCAGCTATGCCAAATTCATCAGACATATATGCTTAGGATCAATAGGTCGGGTTCTCACAGTAATGTAGGAACTATAGTAAGGTAGAGATTAAGGGTGAAGTAACCACTGTTCAGAATTCAGGTAATCCGCGGGCTCAAATTCATGATTTAGAAAAAGTGTCTTCCATGCATGGCACGATGGATTAAGTAAGTAACTCTGTAACGAATCGTTTGCAATGGATATGGGGCTTCCTTAACTCTTGTTCTATCCGTTATGGCATGGTCTAACGGTCTAGTGATGAGCTATCAATGATTTTTTGTCCGTTCAGGGGAAAGTCGAACGAGTATATTGACTCAACGACTATATTGCTTCGCCACGACGAATTTTCCATAGGTCGTTGTTCTGATATCCTGGTGAAGCTCCCATTCTGCAAGTTTTCTTTCTGCGATGTTCCATCTGGAATCTCCTGTAACGTTTCAATCTTCACCCTCTTCTTACTTAACTTTCTAGCCTTCTTCCTAGTAATATTCAACTTGGTCTGTCTTTTTATGTTCTGATTCCTATCTTCTCTTAGCATAGTCAGTGCACGTTGTTGAGATTCTCTCCGGAGTAATAATTTTTCTTTCTATGGGACAGGTGCTTCAGTCTTCTGCAAGCCTTGTGACATTCTTTCAGATTCGACATTGGGGTCTCTAGTGTCAAGGAGCTTCGATCTGTTCTTCTATTCTTCAATCAACTGTGCAATCTTCGTAGTCATAAAATCTTTTAATTATTGTTTCTTCAGTTCCAAAAATTCTTCTTCTTCCTTCCGTCTGTTAATACAAGGTTTTCCAAGTAACATAGTAAATGGGGCGTTTTCCTCAATAAATGTAATAACCTCAAAATATTCTTCAGTCAAAGCTCCATTAGAATTCATAGATATCTGAGTGAGCCTTCCACATAGGTTTACCAATTTTCTTCGGAAGAGTACTATTCCTCCTAGTGAAGGAATAATGGCATGCCTCCCTATAGCTTCCCACGTTCTCTCTGTCATGATATTCATCTATGTTTCCTCATCTAGAACAAAATCAATGTCGAATTCCCTTATCCTTACTTCGATGCATTCCTTTTCTTTAAAGATCTCTGATAATCTGACATGTCAGTGTTCATTCAGGGTTTCTTTCATCTGAATTAATACTTTCTCTGATTCTTTCTGAGGTTTTGTTAACTTTGGATATGTCCTAGGGTTTTCTTCATGCAAATTCATTCTTTCAAACTTAGCAATCATTCTAGGGAAATCCAATACTTCATGATCCAAAGCTTTGCAACAAATACAACTAGGTCCTCTACCAGGGCATTCCTTAGCTAGATGTCCCGGTTTTCTACAACTGTAACAGAGGGTTAATCCTCTCTTTCTCTTAAATGATCCCCAACTTCTTCTGTATTGTGCATCAAGATCATGGTAACTAGCCTGCAAAAATTTCTTTCTAGGATCCTGCATCCATTTGTTAGTCCAAATATTATTTCTATTCATAGGTATAACATATCTATCATTATGCTTATCAGATCTATTCATATCAAACTTTCTTTCTTCTATCAATGCCCTAGGTTTTAAGCTAGGAACAAATCTATCAAAAATACCTAGATCCATACTTTAGAAATAAAAAATTCTACTTACTTCTACAGGGAACAAAGATTTCACATCTAGAGATTTCTTATCTTTATCAGAGCACAAAGCTTACAGATCTTACCTATTTTCTGCAGATCTGATCTCTTTCTTTCAGAAATTTCCACTTTTACCTTTCTTAGAGCACGAAGCATTTGGATATTGCTTCTCTTCTTCAGATCTAATATTCCTTTCTTCAAATCTGACCTTTCTTTATTGGCACAAAGCTTCATAGGTTAAGTAGAACACTGCACACTAGGGCAACATATCTACGCATAGATCTTTCTTTGCACAAAGATTCTTCTTCTGTAGTTCCCAACAATCACAGTTTCAGGTCCCCACAATGGAACCATTTGTTGGCACAGGGGTAGACTTAGGGTTCAATGCTCAAGAAAGCACCAACAAAACCCTAACTACCATCCCTTTCGGCAACACCTTTGAAGCATATGAACTCTCACCCGAGGTAGAAGCCAGGGTGGTTGCAAGACTCAGGTGTCTACAACCTTAGCTGGGACACATATATGTGATTATAACACTTAAAGCGCACTTAGCATCAATCCTTCATCAATATTCAACCCTTATTATACTTTGCAGATAGTGTAGAGCATCGCAGCATTTACTTAGATCTAAGATATTTCATCACTTAGCAACAGTAAGCTAGATCATATCCAGTGTATTGGAACGAATCATCTTCACACATATTAGATATAACATTCATACACATCTAAGAAGTGAAAATCATAAGTAGATCTATCTAGATATATGGAAGCACTTAGTAAAGAAAGAGATAAACACATCAAGCCGAAGCACAAAGCATCACACACAAATTTACATGGTTCACCCCCACCCTGGGGATACGTCCACCAACTCTTCTTCTTTATTATCTTGGGCAAGAAGTTACAACACATAGCCTCAAAAATCCTTACTCCGCATAGGATAGAAGATCTGCGCAACTCGCTAGATCCTTCTTCCTTGTGCTTCAACACAAAGCCTTTCAAAACCTCCTATAATCACTTGCACTTAGCTCTGCAAGCCTCTTACAATCACACACAGAGCATTTACAGTCCACCTCCGATCACACAGATCTAATTATTAGCACTAAGCCATTGACTCTTCTTACATTGCCTAAGTATCTATTTATACATTACAAAAGTGGGCCTAAGCGTGGGTAAACCCACGGGCCAACATCCCTTTCCCATTACATTAACCCAAAACCCTAAAAGAGGCCCAAAGTGGACCGATATCCCACGATCTCTGCTTTGCCTGGTGCTCCATATTTGACAGGGTGTCGAAGTCCAAAACGGTCAATTATGACCAAGTGTTCCTCAAAACTTGGTCAAGGGCCAACAATATTCAATCTGAAATCTAGCCAATTTTTTCTTGAAATGTCTTTTAAATAAAGGAGAACTTTTTAGATGAAAACTAATCAATATGTATTGGTCTCAGAATTTTTTTTCTGGAGAAATTTTGATGGAATTATATTAAGGTCTTTAGATTGTCCAAAGTTTAGAGAAATACTCCAAGAATTTCATGGTGGGGTTTGTGGTGGACATTTTCATCAGTCATAATTGTGCACATAATCATTCAATATGGTTACTATTGGTTTACTATATTCAAAGAATCATATGAAATGATTCAAAAATTCCTTCGATGCCAATCATTTTCAGGGAAAATGAAGAGGGTTTCAATGCCATTATAGTCTATCACGATAGAACAACCATTTTCACAATGGGGCCTAGATGTGATTAGTCCAATAAATACAAATTCGGGTAAAGGAAATGCCTATATTATCACTGTGACTAAATATTTTACTAAGTGGCAATAATTTCTTGCTTTAAGAAATGTTGACTAAGAATAATTGATCCTTTTTTCTGAAAGAAAATATATTGTCTAGATTTGGTGTGCCGAAAAAGTTCATAACATACAATGGTTCAATATTCATCAGGTCAAAGTTTACAAATTTTTGTGGAGAATATGGAATAATCATGGAAAAATCATCCAACTATTACCCACAAGGAAATGGTTTGGATGAGTCAACAAACAAAACTTTAATTCATATTATCAAAAAGACAATTATATCTAACCATAAAAAATAGCATAAGAAATTAATAGATGCACTCTGGGAAAGCCACCTTAATCCAAAACATATCACCATACATTCCCCATATACCTTAGTATATGAAAAGAGGCAATATTACCATTACATTTGGAATTGAATTCCTTAGTCATAGCTAGAAGCAATGAATATGCAAAAGAGCAATCATCAATGCAAAAAAGGTGTCATGAAATTCTACAACTTGAAGAACAAAAAGAACAAGAAATAATGGAAATGAACAAAAGACAACAAGTGATCAAAAGATATTTTGACAAGAGAACTACCTCAAAATATTTTCAAAACAATCAACTATTTTTTTTGTGCAACAAAGCAAAAGAAAAATCATCTTTTCACACAAAATTTGAAGATATCTTGTTGGGTCCATACCAAATTGAGAAGGTCATTAGTTATAATTCTTATTTGTTGAAAGATATGAAAGAAATGATTCATCCATTTCCTATCAATGGGTAGTGTCTTAATCATTTATTCTATTAATCCCCCAAGCCAAAGTTTGTACATAGTATTTTTGTAATTCTTTGTATATTCTTCATCAGTTTACCTCATTTTTCCTTTTTTCTATTTTCTCTTATTTTTCGACTCCATTCTCCAAATGGAAGAAGATTATGAATTCTCAGCAACCCACAGGGGTCACTGTCCCATATTCGGAGTCAAATGTTGATCTACATTCAATGATCAATTTTGGTACATGCATATCCATCCTTAGTATTTTCCCTTTATTCCTATATTCCTTTTATATTCTTTAATTCGTCATTTTTCTCTTTGAAATTTGGGTTGCAGATTAGACTACCATCAAATTCCCAGGTCCGTAAACCCGCAAACATGTAATTCTATACTTAGTAACTTTTCATGAATCCAACACTTAGTCATTTTTATGTGTTGTGAGATTCCCATTGTGGGCGACCAATCCATCCCTTTCTCGCAAAATTTGCTTGTGTCCCACAACCTGAAATCACGCAGCACTCAGAATGAACTTCCTACTTATGTGTCCTCCAAATTGCATTATTTACCTTTTATACTTAACTAATTTTCTTGATTGTAGATGTGGGAAAACCTTCCTCTCCATTACCTTTTTCCCTCATGCTCGTGTCCCACAACCTATTCACACCCAAAGTTTTGGGTAAATATCACACTTGTGCATAAATGAAGTTGTGTGAACTCATTATAGTTTTGCATGCACTCAAGAAGATGTGCGAGGATTGAGAAGAAGCGCACATGATAGATCAAGTTTTATTAATGTGAATCATTTCAATTTTTTCCTATGTGTGTCGGTCTGAGTTTTGTGATGCATGCCAGAAATCAAGAAGACATTGCATGCACATCGAAATAAATAAAGAACATTTGAGAAATCTCCCTGAATGATTACTACAAGCAACATGAGGGATTGTGGGAAAACAAGAGGATGATATGGAAAGGTAGTTGATATTGAAATGAATCCAAAGAGGCTACATGGACTGGATGCAGGTGATATAAGTATGTGGGACTAGTAGTCAATAGAGTGAGTGGAGCAGAATTGAGAATTATTTAGCACCAAAGCAGAGAAGGATATTAAAGGAAGAAAGGACAACAGAGAAAGTGTTCATTGGTTCATTGGTTGATGTTGTTGTTTTTCATGAATTTCCTTGAGCTTTCTCTGAGCCTATGTTTTGTAATGTCTCTAGTTGTAAGTATGAGTCTGTCATATATGTAGAGTCTGAAAGGATGCACATGGTGCAATGTAATGTAATTATGGGAGATTGTCTAAGGAAAAGTAAGACTATGTTCCTGTCAAGGAATGAATTGTTTAATGTCTATGTGTATTTAATGAAGGATGATAATAAATCTACAATGATTATGATCTATTTATGTTACATGTGTATCGATTAGATGTGTTTTCTTTTGATGTCTCCTGTTAATTGTTAAAGTTACTAGTGATGGATTGTATGAATGTCAACCCAAATGGATATATGTGTGTTTATTCCTTCATCCCCGACATAATACTAGATGGTCTCTATGATCTGCATAGCGTCTCAGGTGAGACATTATTTATCCTTGGCTGAAGATTGATATATCGATGCTTTGTAGTTTTTGTTGGTCAATTATGGATGAACCATGGGTCTTAACCCCCTAGCATTAAGAAGAACGTATGGAAGTGTGAAATGGAACAAAAAATGGTTCTATTTTAGATACCTAAAGGTTTTTTATTGAGTGATGAAGGTAGAGAATGAGGTGGTATCCATCTGTTTTGAGATATATTACCTTGTAGATGGGATAAGCTCCCCGTTGGACCAAGACTCCTATACAAATGTTGTGATAAATATTACCTTGCACATAGGCTAAGCTCCCCTTTAGACCAATACTCATATATTTGTTCCAAAGATAAAAAAAGAACAAGTGGTTACTACTTTCCCTATAGATCTAACTCAATCAAGCAAGCAATAGAGAGAGGAATGATGTGGCGTACCTTGTTGCAATGTTCATACTCGTTGCTCCAATCCTTGGGCTTGATATCCAAGCTCCTCAAAACAAATGAAATCCTACAAATACTACAAAAGGAACTCTTCTTCCTACTCTATATTATTAGATAAATAAAATCTATCTACGAAGATTGAAACGTCAATAGACAAGAAAATGTGGAACACATGAGCTTGAAGGGAATATGCCAAGTTGATATTAATTGGAAATCCAAAGAAGGCACTTACAAAGAATGATTGATGACGGATTCAATTCTCTAATCTCTACTCGTCCATCCCTTGCATGAATCTTGGCACCAAATGTTGATGCTTCCTCTAGAATCAAAGGTTTGATACCTGAATTGTTCCCCCCTTCACCTTGGAAATACCTTCAATATATAGGATTGAGATGCACAAACACCATGATTAAATGAAGGATATGGTTGAGGATATGGATCCTTAAGGTTGGGATCATATCCTAAGATAAATCCATATCATATGGTTCGAACACAACCAACCTCATCCTAAGAGATCTGACCCTTAGAAAGAGGTGGAGGATCCCATGATTCCCTCTAACAAGACTAGCGCTCCCCCGGAGTTGAACACATGGAGCCATAATATAAATTGGTGCTCCGCTAACATGGAAATGGGGTGCCATTCCATGAAGTGGCACTCTCCCACCATGTTCAAGGGGCACCTCCCTTCATAAATGCCCCAAAAATGGTCGATTTGCCAAGAAAAAGGTGTGTTTTTGGCCTTGAAATGATAGGTTTCTTCCTCCAATATGACTTAGGGGTCATGGAAAATGTATTTCATGGTTTAAATGGTTTTTTACACTTATAAAAGTGAACGTGACACTTGGAAAGGTGCATACGACACTTGGAACAGTGCATGCAACACCTAGCAAGGTGTATATGTCACTTTGCGATACTTGTGACACATAGTGTGCGAAACTCAAGTGTGAAATTTTGATGTGTAATAGATGCCTCATAAAGTGTGAGATCAGAAGAGAAACTGAGGGTTGAAACACTTTAAAAATTCTTCAATGCAAGGGTGTTGGAGTAGGAGAACCTAGCAGAAGTTGCAAACAATCATCGTTCCATTTCTGGGGTAGGCATACCTATGCTCGGAATATGAGATGGCTTAAAGCATGGTCATTGACCAATACATTGTGGATCCATGAGAATACTGACCAAGGATATGGCCACCAGAGATACAATGGTGATCCATACCTCCATGGTATGAATTGATATTATCTGTGAAAAATACATAGTGTAGATACGAGATGACAAAACATAGCCACGGATCAATACAATGTGGATCTATATGAAAATACATATATCAGTGATATTTCCAACATGGTGGTTGTACTAAAATATTTTACATGCTTAAATGATCTCCATCACAGCCTGGGAAAATCACATAACAGAGTGAGCACCCAACCTAGGGTCTTCGTCCTAATCCAGATGTGGTACAAATATAGCCATTTGAATAGATGATTTGATGTTGAACATGGTAGAAACCACTTGATTGTCGTTCATTGATATATACCATTAACAAGCACAAGGGAAATCACCAATGATGACAATGAATCCCAAGGTACCCTAGTACATTCCAACGAATGTGAATAAATGAAATGAGGTTGAACATTCATGGAATCATCTGATCATAGGTCAATGATGTAAACCTATTGTTTAAAGTGAGGAGGCATGTCATTGAGGCATGCAGGTCCCAAGGTACTAACTGGTTTTCTAAGTGTAATTCCTGGATAATGTGCTAAATTTGACTGGAAAAGAGTCGTCAAAGAAGGGCCATGATGTTTCCCCCATCATAGACAATAAATTGACACATGAAAGTGATGTAACATGGTGGATTGAATGAGTATGGACTGACACATGAAATGGAAATCGACAATACTACAAATGGATGGTAATAATACAGAAAATGTTAAACTTCCCTTGAACATGATGCAGAACGAAACGTGACTTGGAAGCATTGAATCTACGAGGACAAAGAACATAATGTGATGGAAAATAAGAGCACTCTTTGATTGGAACAAAAACGTGTGGCAACACATGGAATTGGTATGAATAAGAGACAAGAAGATTACCCAACTGTAAGACAAGACACAAACAGGTGCCATGTTCAAGGGAGACAATAGCTTCCATAAAGGATTCCAAAAATCTTGACCCACTTCCTTCAATTTTTCCCCCATCCAGATAAATGAGTACATATTTCTTGTTTAAAAAGATCGAGGAGGATAATTGGTGCTCGATATATCTCATCCTTCATATGATTCCCTTGACATATGTTTAACAAACCTGAGAAAGGAGGGGTTTGGTCCTATATGTGTCTTGGAGATTGGAATCACATAGATTGGTCCTTCAATGCATAATTTTACAAGCCAAAGAAAGTAAAATTGATGGTTTTTCACATTTAGAGATTGTTAAAGGAAATTAAAGATGACTCCATGGATGACGTTTTCATAAATTTAGTCTCCCAAGCCCGAAAAAAGTGAAAAACAATACAAGGGAGAACTCTTTTAATCATATTTGACTAGAGTGTTATTTTTTTGTAATTAGTCTCACGAGGATGAAAAAGAGATAAAGTACGACTCGAAAGATTCCCTTTCATACATTTTAACAAGTGTGAAAGGAAGCAAGCTCACCCGACAATATTTTCATGTTTAGGGAGTCTAAAAGGAGCTTAAAGGAGACTCCAAAAAGTTATTTTTTCGTATGTCTTTTATGAGTTCAAAAAAGAGATAAATGTATACTCAGTAACCTATTCTCATGTTTTAACAAGCATGAGAAATAAAAAATATTGATCTCGGTAACCTATTCTCATGTATTTACGAGCACGAGAAAAATCAGACACTAAGCTCAATCTATAGAATACTACTACGTTACGATGGGAATGACCCCCAAAAACAAGGATCACTCCTAGAAGTGTGTCTCTTTAGAGGTGTTTTACCCACATCTTGTATAATAGAAGCTAGTGGATTCGCTCAATCATGATGTTTAGAGGCTGGAGACCCTCCCCCGAAACATTGTTTCCTCCGACGACTCTTCGTCCTTCCTCGTTTAGGTGTTTGGTTACTAATGGGAAAATTTTCACTAGGCAGAGGAAAAGAAGGTTCAAGTATTTAGATCCAGAGTGAGACTTGACTCTAATAGAGGGGGGTCTGTTTCATTTTTTAATGAGCTTGATAGAGAAAATGAACTATTCTCATAAGCATCTTTCTCATTTTTTAATGAGCTTGACACAGGAAACGAACTATGCACATCATGACTAGATACTTCCAAAGGATCAAATGATTATAGGGATTGTCTCACCTGAGTTGAAGTAATATTTAACATGGAAACCTACGTGATGGAAGGAGCGGGAAATAGAAAGATCCCCATGAGTGAGGAACACTTAAGAAGACCTACTTTTACACTCTCAAGACTATTTTTCCCTAGAAAAGGGGCATTATTCGTTGGAACATTGTGGAGATCTGGAGTTATATAGTCAAGTTGGTCAAAATTGATAATATTTCCTTGATGGGGAAATCGTAAGATATGAAACACTAAATATGTGATGATAGTCATCGCATAGAACCAACTAAGACCAAGTAACAAATTGTAATTCAGGGGTGCGCCAACCACTTTCATATCGAGCGGAACGGTTTTACCCTTCAATGTCATAGCGAAATATTGCAAGATTCCATGAGGTTAGAAACCACATCCATCAAATGTTGTCAGTGTGGTAGGAGATGGGGTAAGTTTAAGAGAACAAGGGGCAATGGATGTTCTTTACACCAACCAAAATTTGAATTTGGAATGCTAAGTGGTGGGAGAGTCTCTCCTTAAAATAATCCATATTAAACGTAATCAAGTTAGACTCCTCCTGATCTATAGCTCCAATGGTTGACAAAAAGGTTCTACGTTAACTTGGAAATTTTTTTAGAACTTCGAGGGTTGACATGGCATAAGGACCTTGCACCAAATCTTCAACAATGTTGTAGTTTTGGGCAGCATGGGCATTTTGATTAAATATCACTTTTTGAATTACGCTCTTGGGCAGGTGAAACACTGCATCATAGATTGGATTCTAAATCTAAACAAGATTATAAGATGGAGGAGGAGTGGATGTGGAGGATTGTTCGACAACCTTTCCTTTAGTATGATCACCTGGAGGAGTTTCATAAGTATTTTCTTGAGTCGTTATATTAACTACCTTAAACATATACACCTCATAGGATCTCAATGAAGCATCCCCATGGTGGGAATGACTTGCATTACTCCCTTGCGAAGGGGAAGGATTTTGTGCAACCAGATGTTGTTGTTGAAATGGTTGGGAGGTACCCTTTAAAAATTTAGAGAAAACCTCACAATGAGGGAAGTATTTCATGTAGTGATCTTCCTCACAGATCATGCAAGGAAACTTAGCCTTCCTATTAGGTTCAATATCAACAATCTTTGTATTATCCTTCTCATTAGAATATTTCTTGGATTTACCCTTATTTTTCTTCTTACCTCCTGGTTGTTGATATGAAGTGGATTGGACCTCATTCACCTCAGAAGTTTGAGTAGGAGCGGAAGTAGTTGTGGTGTTTGAAATGAAACCTAGTTCTAGGGCAGGTCTTGATGGATTGTTCGATGGACAAGAGCATGAGGGATCAGATCATAAAGTGTGTTGGATGTGGAGTATACTAAATCCAAATACTACGCATGGATGATAACCTGCTCCTCAATAACAGTGTTTCCCATAGAAACATCACGAGTGATGGGAGGTAAGAGTGACTTTGTAAACCAATCCGCGAGGAGTTGGTTCATAATTGGAGCTTTAATAAACCATACTTTTCATCTCCACTCATGAATATGATTAGATATGTGGGTGGAAGAGGATTTTTAGAGTGAGGTAAAAAGTTCTGTACCAGTATCATACCATATAGGAAACTGAAAATGTGTCAGGAAATCCATGGAAAGATAAGTAAATTTGACAAAGGAGTTACACGGAAACTAAATATATTATTTCATTGCTGCACCTGTAAGTGTTCTCTAAAAAAGTCTAAGAGTGATGGAATCATCCATCAAAGAATTGGAAGAACACCATAAATGGAAAGTCATAACATGATTGTTAGTATATTCTCCAGGTTTTTCATCGAATTTCAGGATGTCAGATGGTAATTTGGCAGGGATGGCAGACCAAAATGGGGCATGTTGAATGGGATCATTGGTCAAACATGACAGATCTGGCAGAGCTAACGTAGCCAAGAATGGAATAATTCAGTTGGCTTGTGGATACTGGTGGTAACCATATTGCATGGGAACACAAGTAGCACCATATCCAGTAGGACCCTTGAAAAACTAGAGGGTCGTCCCATATATGGTGGCTTCATAGGTTGTCCACCCATGTAAGGTGGTTGTCATGTTTGTCCACCCTTGTAAGGTTGTTCTCCTATTTTTCCACCCATGTACTGTGATGGACATCCTACATACTAATATTGAACTAATGGTCCCCCCATTTATTCTAATTGAAGGGACTGTTGCATCGAATTCATGGGGTTTACAGATTGATAGGGAAAATTTTCATGTTGAGGACTATCCAATGTATTGGATTGACCCCAAAATGGGTTAGCAATTCCTGAAAATGGTTGTTGATGATATAGGACAGTGGTAGTAGGGATAGAATGAATTTCAAGAGTGGCTTTCCTGTAGGCTTTTTGATGTTGCAACCATGTAGGTTTACCCCTAGTAAAAATTTTCCCTACGACTGAAGGTTTCCCCCCAGTTGAAGGTTTACCTCCTATTGAAGATTGACCTCCAATGTAGGGTGTAATAATATGTGATGTATGATATGGAGGATGAGTAGCTTGTGTAATCATGGTTGTGTGAAAAAATTGACTACCGGCCACATGACCGATGGAACGACCAAGTAAGGCACTTGGTGTGTGCATGTGTGGAAATAGTTAGGCAGGAATATTACCTGATCCATGTGAAAAAGGAGATGTATGTGTAACTAGTTGATTTGGGGTTTCCTAGGTCACTGATGTTTCTAGTAAATAAGAACCACCAACAATATTAACTACAGGAGTTGTGAAAAAATATGAGTTCCCAATTCCTGCAGGAAAACCAAAAGATGATGGGTTCTCGCCAAAAGATTATGTAGTAGTGGAACCAGGCGGTAATATGTATGAAGAATAGGCATAAAATTATCTTGTATATGGTGTATCAGTGAGTGTTTGGTTAAGTGGATTAGTAAAAATTGGATTCATGTAATATGCAAGGATTTCTATGAAGGTTGTGACTGGCTCTTCAACGTGATGACCACTTCTAGGACCTATTCTCCCGGTCTCAGAAGTGTGATCTATGATCATTCCTTTGTAAGAAAAGTTGTGTTGAGGTTCATGATCGTTAGGTTCCATACCTTGTATACTGTGAAATATCTGATCCTAAGGTCAACTACGAAATTCAAAGAAATTCACTCCTAATAAATCAATTAACCAAATAATAGTAGGCTCAAGTATCTTCTGAAGATGGGATATCAAGCCGCTAGAAAAGAAATGAGAAGCAATTACCTTGACCTCCATGTAATAGCCATTATCGGTGCTATCAACCCCCACTTTTGTGGGATCACCCTCGAAGGGTAATGAGAGTGTGATACAACGTCTGCCCTAGGTACCGTGGGAATCCCCCCATAGTCACCTATGTAGATACCTAGGAAAGGCCACTAAGGTTACCAACTCGCAATCAAGCTTCGATCAGATACAATCGATAGTCGAGACTGAACATATGGGAATGATATGAAATTCTTATATTCTTCCTAGAATGGATTCGAGGTTCATGAAGTACTGAGATAAAATGAGTAAGAGACACTTCAAGAAGATCCCCCAATGTACTCTTTTTCTACTAAAATTGGTCAATCTTTGGAGGGGTAATCTCCACTTCTCTTCCACATGCGATCTGCTATTTATCCCCTGTGTGAGATGGGGTTCCTGAATATTCATATACAAAATTTGGATTTGTTCACTCTTTAGTGATCTACAATCTATTTAGTAGTCTTGGATAATTTACTCACTCTTCCTAGCCCAAATACCCTAATCATGTGCTATTATTGGTGTTCTTAAACCAAAAAGTTTTCTAGTTGATTTTATTAGCACTTGGTTTATTTTGATGGATTTTACTCATAGGGTTCACAGAGATGAAATTGATAATGTGTGATACTCGACTCCAATAGAATGCAAAATCACACAAGGTTTTTATTCGTATTAACACAAGAAATCACACAAAACTATGAAACTTTCAATTTCTAGGATCAAGATGATGCCAAACTACCAATAAAATGTTTCCAAAAACTGAAATGCACATGCAAAACTATATTTTTTTTCAAACATATACCAAAAAAAATTTCCTAAAGAATGAAAAAATTTATTTGTTTGATTATGTTCGACACAAAGAAATACAAGGAAATAAGTCAATCAAACAAAGAACACTAAAAAATGATGAGAACTGAAAGAAAACAAATGTGAGATAACTCGTTCAATCAAGGAATCAAATATGAAAATGAGAAAGAAGACAAATACTCATGAAACTCCTCAAGCAATGAGTAGTAAGAAATAACAATCAAGGATGGGTTGTGGTAAATGATGTTGGCATGTTTTCAAATAGAGGCAGAGTATGCGTGTTTGTCATTGATGGTGATGTCATTGATGGTGAAGATCAGCATGATCAGTAGCACAGCGATAATGGCATGACAATGGCAAGACAAACAGTGAAGAGCAACAATGATCATTGGATCCCATTCAGATTTCCCGATGACCGTCAGATATGAATTCATATAGGAGGGGCGCACAGTAGAAGAAAATATATCTCAGGCGTCAGATCTAATCCCTAAGACTGACCATCGTTGGATCCATAAGAAGGAGAATGGTCTTTACATGAAATATGAAGCAGTCCTACAAAATCCTAAAAGCAGGAGGACCGTCCATCTTCAAGAAGGACACGTGGCAAGCGACTAGAATTTCGCTGACCTGCACATTGGAGGAGTCAATAGAACATGGTGTGGGAACTTGCGATATGCGAAATCCCGAGAATTGATCCGGACCTTTGGATCGAGGTATGTTGTGGAACGTTGGATGCAGAGGGAACATGGCGAGTGATTGGCATTTCGCTGACTGGAAAGTCAAAGAAAGGAGGTGCTCTATCCTATGAAATTGTGAAATGTGAAACCGCGACTTAATCTGAGTCGTTGATCAAAGGGATATCGTGGACCGTTGATCAAGCATGATGAAGGCCCGTGAAGTTGCAAAATCACGATAATATCTTGACCGTTGATCCAAGAGGGACATGTGGTGAGGGATTAACTTTTCGCTGACTGGAAAGTCAAAGGAAGGAAATGCTCTAACCTTGCAACTCACGATATGAGAAATCGTGATAAGATGTAGATCGTTGATCCAAGAGGGACACGTGGTGATAGATCAAAGCATGACAAAGGTTTTGTTTCTGAGTTTTGGATACCAAGAGTTGGAGGAGTCAAGAAAGCAACTCATGGCAAGAACTCGCGATATGCGAGATCACAAAAATATTTGGACCATCGAATCATCAACATTGTGGACCATTGATCTAAATCCATTTCGGAGTTTCAGATATTGGGAGTTGGAGGTGTCAAGGACACTCATGACAAGAATGTTGAAACTCGAAATCGCGAAGAAACTTTTGGCACAGCCTGTGGTCACTGTCGATGGTCACATGAGAGCGAGGAGCTAGCGAAGCTAAGCCCCTTCTCGAAGATCGCAACATGAAGAGTCAAGACTCTTCACCTCTACATTGCTGAAATGAGAAATGTGAAAGGCATTCTGATTAGGCCCGTGGTCACAGCCAGTGGGCATATGGAGTAGGCGTGAGATACATCATTGGTAATCCAATGGTGCAGGTTAATCAAGAATATGATCAAAGGGTCATCGTTTATTTTCATGATTAATAAGTTCAATTACAATTTAGTTTGAAAATCGAATCATGGTTCTTGATTGGTTGGCGATATAGTTGCTGAGAAGTTTTTGTCTTTGCCCAAGGAGATTCGAGGTGTAAATGATGAGGTTGATGAGTATAAAAGGCAAGATGCAGTGACTATGTAAGGTGAGATTTTCTAATAGAAACAATGAGATGAACTGTAAGAAGGATAAAATGAAAGAATGCAGAGCATAAGATAAAACTCAGAGATGAGTAACAGTCACTGAACAGATAGAAGCAATAGGAGAGTAGCATAATATCATGAAGCAAGAGTAGAATAGCAGAATAGCGTGAGGGAGAGCAGAACTATAGAACAGATTTTGAACCAGAGAAGAATTGCAGAACAATGAAGAAGGGGTAAGAATTGAAATAACTGTATTGTTTGTTTGTCAATCATTTATTCATAAACAGGGAGGAAGGGTGGTGCTAGGGAGGACTGTGGTCCTCTGATATTCAAGTTGATGCTTGAATATTGGGAGTTATAGCTTCCACCTAGTTGTGGCTAGAAAAAAGGGTGGCAGGGTGGTGCATGGGAAAACACAGAGTTTTCTGCATGCAATTTGGTGCTTGTATAAGTGGAAGTAGGTGCTTCCATCCAGTTGGTGCTGGAAAACTTAGGGAGTTGGTGCTTCCTTCTAGTGGGTCCTAGAGAAACTAGAGAGTTGGTTCTCTCAAACAAGTTGGAGCTTGTAAAACAGAGGTAGTAGCCTCACATTGAGTTCGTGCTCAACTATAGATGATGTACAGAACTTAAAAGACTGCCTATCATTTCAAAGAAGAAGAGGTTTTCTCCCTTTATGGTTTTCCTTGTGAAAATCTGTCTCTGTGTATATCTTATGTGTGATTGATGCTCATTATTTATGTTGTTCATATTTTGTATAATATTGATGGTCACTTTGAGAAAGATTAAAAATGGTTTAATTGACTTAATATTGTTTAAGCACAGTAACAACTGATTCACCCCCCCTCTTAGTTGTCTTAGTAATTTCAACAATTGGTATCAGAGTGGGTTCCTTTTATTTAAAGGTATATTTGTAAGCTTAAACATGACAAGTCATGAAGGGACTTCAGCCAGTAAGCCTCCTCTGTTTGATGGAACAAATTTTTCCTTTTGGAAGGTTAGAATGAAAACATACCTAATGGCCTTAGGTGCTGATGTTTGGGATGTAGTAGAGACTAGATATACAAAGCCTATTGTGCTGGCTTCCAAGGATGATAAGTTAGAATTTATATTTAATGCTAAGGGAATGAATGCTATCTTGAATGGACTTGTTGAAGATGAGTTTGTAAAGGTGATGCATCTTGAAACTGCTAAAGCTTTGTGGGATAAACTTATTAACAGTTATGAAGGAAATGAGAAAGTAAAAGATGCCAAACTCCAAACATATAGGTTGAAGTTTGAACAACTAAAGATGAATGAAGATGAAACAGTTAGCAAGTATTTTTTAAGAGTTGAAGAACTTGTGAATACCATGAAGGGTCTTGGTGAGAAGATTGAAGAATCATTTTTAGTTCAAAAGATTTTAAGATCTCTGCTTGATAAATTTAATCCAAAAGTCTCTGCAATAGAACAACTAAATGATCTTAAAACTCTGTCCATTGATCAACTCCTAGGAACTCTAACTGCATATGAAATGACAATCAACAAAGATAAATCCACTACTAGAGAAGCATCTTTTAAAGCAGACAAGAATATTGATTCAGATTTAGACGATATTGAGGCAAAATTTGTGAGAAGGTTAAAGAAATGATTAGGGAAATATCAAGGCAAGCTTCCCTTCAAATTCTTTAACTGTGGTAAGATAGGTCACTTTTCATCTAAGTGTCCCCACCAGAAAAAGGACCATAACTCTGATGATGAAAATAAGTACAAATTCAAGAAATATAGTAAAAAGAAAAGTTTGTGTGCAAACAATGAGAATTCCTCAGAAGACATAGATAGTGATTCATCATGTGAAAACAAAGTGAATGATTTTATG
>ML779016.1:125463-136341 GCA_009831015.1 Picea engelmannii | reverse complement strand
ATGTTGTTCATGGAGAAGGGTTTGATGCACATGGATCCTAACAGGATGGATGAGTAGACTCCCCTAGCACTGGGGGGATGAGACGAGAGGGGAAAAGGGAGAGAAAATATGGATCCATTGAGGAGGATATATAAGTTTTTGATATGAGGTGTGGAATAGGATGGACCTAGAAGAATGGATGAGATAGAGAGTCGAAATATACACAAGAAGAGTTGATTCAAAGAGGAAATTGGAAAAAATTAGTGGAAGGAAGGTAGCAAGGGGCACACATTAAAGGGTTAGGTCCAGGATGAAGAGGAAGGGGACCACACCAGGAGGAAGTGCATAAGAGTGTGGTGTGCCAGAGAGGAGAGCATATCAGGAAATGCCTATGAAGAGGCATGGCATTGAGAGTAGGGTATCTTGTGAAGATACTAGTAGTAGTAGGAGCAGGGTCCTTGAAAATGAGGTTTGAACCCCTTGGATTTTTTGGAGTGTCACATATTCAGAGGAAGATGAGGTGTGGATTAGAGGTGTAGAGGTAGGAGAGGAAGATGGAGGATCTCCTAGTAGTGGGGGAGATGTGTTAGTGATCATGGATGGTATTATGCTACTACATGTAGGAAATTCTCTAGGTCACATCACAAGAAACATTAGTAGAACATGGAGTTACCCCCCCTTTGAACCACCCCCCTTGCACATGTGTAACTAAGAAGAATAAACATTAGACAATGAAGTAATTGGAGTATGAGAAAGAGTAGAATAAATAAAAGAAGTGATGATTGAAGAAGAATATGAATTCAACGCTAATTCACGAGTAAGAGTATCGATATTGAGATATCCAGGACCCAGTAGTCAAGTAAGAGGATAGATTCTAGGATTGAATATGGAAAATAAAGATAGTACACTAAGGTTACCCATATTCCATGGGACAAGTAGATATGATGTACAATAGAACCGATTCACATGTGAAGTGATATGGTATGTGAAGAGGATCACTGAATAGGCGACGAATATTGCGCATCTAGAAACCACGTTCAGAGACAAAGACCTGATAGGGTACATGATGTATAAGGCCACTACGCTAGTGAGACAAGAAGGTCAGTGAAAAATATCAAGAGATATTTTCTTAAGGAATTCCAGGAGCCTAAGTTAGATTCTGATTTTATCATGGATATTAAAGATATTAAGTATAAGAAAGGAGAGACCACATGGGATTATGACCAACGGTTCAATATTTTTTTGCATAGGAAAACATTCCAGATCTAAGACATGAAACATAGAGAATGGTTCATCATGGAGTTGCTTCCCCATATCTGAGTCTCATTCATATAGAATAAGGTGATGATGTTGGAATACGTTGTGGAAATAGACATTCCCTTGGAACATACACTAGGAGGAGGAGAGACATTAGCAGGTTTGGTGCAGGTACAATCTCAATTGGCCAACTTGATGATGAAAATAGAATTTATGGAAAAAGAAAAAGTTGTGCACGAGTATGTATGGTGCACAATGTGTTGGTCTAAGGGGAACAATATAGATGAGTGTCCTATAATTGGAAAATATGCCACAATGGGTGCACCAAGTCCATTCCCAATTGGGCCTCGAATGGAATGGTGTGAGATATGAAATTAGTGGGGCTATGTACCACCCCATTGCCCAACATTGGATAAATATCAGAAGACACATCATAATCCATTTTTTGAATTTTGCAATTATATAGGACATGATGTGAACAACTATCGGTCACTATATCTAACTCAATATCATACCCATGATGTGTTCTTGGTACAAGGGGAACATAATGGTAGTGACCATGTGAGTGTTGAGAGAGGCGAATATCAAGGAGGTCCCCAAGGAGGATATGGATGCGGTTGTGGATGAGGCTATGGAGGAGGGGGAGGTAGACCCCAAAAATGTTTTAATTGTGGAGAGATTAGTCACGATTCAACATTTTTTACCAAACCATGTGCTCTCTATGGGTACCATTAAATCCTTGAGCACATTACGGAGGATTTTCTTAACTTATTGAAGAAGTGGGAACAAAAGAAGGCGCATTGAAATATGGTGCATGCAGAGCCACACGGAAATAAAAAAATGAATGAAGAATTTGATGTTTGGGTGGTAACCCTTGGTGGAGTGAAGATAGCAATGGACTTTGAGCATGGTGAAAACTCAGGTCAAAAGCCAGAGGGAAAGATAAGAGAGGCAGTGCAACCCCCTCCTAAATTTGTTGTTTCTTAGCAGAATTCATTTTTGCGTCATGCACAAAGGGCCATGAGAGAATAAAGGACATGAGAAGAGATGCATCATGTGACATAGAGGTCACTCCAAGAGACTCAAATATTTGAGGAGGTACACCTCACAACAAAGAGGTCTCTGGAAGAGGCCCATGCCTAGGAAGAACTACAACATGTCATGTAGAGATCCTTGGAGAAATATCATATGCACGAGGAAATACAACACTTGAAGTATAAATAATTAGAAGAAGAATGCAGACAAGATGAGTTGCAATGCACAAATAGAGGGCCATTGAAGAATGGGTGCATGAGAAGATGAAGCATGTTTCATGCGGAGATGTACTGCAAGACTTGGGTCACAAAATAGAAATTGAAGATCAACTAAGTAACTTCTTATGATGTTGTTTAATATTGTTAAATGATCTTTATGTTACATGAAAGTTGACATAGATGCTATCTACCTGCATGGGGGAAGAAGAGACCAATAGAAATATATCTTCCCCCTTGACAGAAAGAGATGTGTGTCAGGTTAGCAAGAAAAATCACACTAGAAGAGAGTTCAAGATGACAATTAAAATTGGTGGGTATGACATGGATGGGGTCATGTTGGATCTATGTTTTGACATGAACATATTTACTAAGAAATCAGAGGAAATGATGGGTAACCCTACTTTGGTCTAGTCACCCATCCAGTTGCGATTGGAAAAACAGTACATGATATATCCTATAGGTCAATTGGAACAAGTTGAAGTAAATATAGAAGGGGTGAAGATGAAGGATGATTTTGAAGTCGTAGATATGATGGATGATTTGCACCCATATCTTGCATTGTTTGGCATTAATTGGGACATATTCCCTGAAGATGTTGTTTGAGATAGACACCTTTCATGTGGTCACCCCTTTGGACCCTTATGAAGGGGATAGATATAACGAGCCAGTGGATGAAGATGCATAGAGTTATGTTATTGAGAATGTATACAAGATCACTAGGTGAATGGAGGATTATACCAATCCTACAACAAACGGGGAGTTGAGTTGGAGAACTGTGAATTTATATGTCATGGATTCAAAAGATTTCATAGAAAGGAAACAAAACAAGTTGTACGAGGTCTTTGTCAAAATATGCAAAAGGATTACTAAAGCAATGTGATGGATCAGATCTGAGTTATGCAGTACCTCACGATTCGATGGAACATGTCCAGTTGATACATTCCTAGTGTAGATGAAGAATACCATTCCATTCAAATGGAGGGTTCAAACCATGGATGTTATGGTATGAGGGAAACCTGTGCAATTTTGGGAGATGCATCGAGAGACTATCGAGGACTCAACGCAGGTGGTTGAGTTGATAAAATTCAAGTTCCAACCCATATTCGACTTCTAGTTGGATAATCAGTAAAAAGGAATTGAAGATCAACAAGAACACATTTTTTTTTTCAAATGACATTGGACTTCCAAGAATATTTCTCAAACTCAATGGGTCCACCAATTCGTCCATACCATGGATATGGTTCTAAGAAGTTGTAATATTCAGGAGGCACTCAGAAGGAAAACAATATATTGGATCAATGTAAGTGCACAATTTTTCTCGACATTATGATTCAAAACTAAAGATTTGGGTCAAACAGATGCACTTTTATGAATTGAGAATTTCATATTTCATTATCATCCAAAGGACACAACACCAAGCTAGTATGCTCATATCATCAGCCAATGGCCAAACTAAAATAGGTTGTCCATTGTTGGAAGGTTGACATTGAAAATATTGATGATGATGACCCCCAAGGAATAAAGATCAAATAATACAAAGTTGAGCGCATAGTTGAGGGAAAAGTGTCAGAGATGGAGGTGCCAAACTATGGTGGCTTCATTAAGACAAAGAAACATAAAATTGGAACTGAAGAAGTGCCAAAAATGGCTATCATTGGATATTATTGAGATAAGGAGAATGTTACCCAAGTAGTCAGCCTACTAAAATAATATGAGGACTTGTTTCCTCACAAATTATCATAAATGAAGGTAATTGCAGGCCCGTTGGGGCTGATGAAGATTCATCTCAAGCAAGATGCCAAACCTGTCAAGTAGAAGCCTTATCAACTACATCCTAAATCTAAATAAAAGGTGCACAAGGAGTTGGATCGGATGTTAGATGTTGGAATTATTTTCCCCATAGAGGAGTCATATTACATTAGTCCCATGGTGGTGCAACCCAAGAAAATGGGTGACATCTAAATATATGTGGATCTAATAAGTATTAATTAAGTATGTGTCAAAGACCCTTTCCTTACCCCTTTCATCGATGAAGTTCTAGAAAATATTGGAGGACAAGAAGCCTACTCTTTTACAGATTGATTTTTGGGGTATCACCAGGTACGGATTGTACATGAGGATGAAGCCAAAACTACATTTGCAATGGAGTGGGGTTATTTTTATTATATATTTATTCCATTTGGGTTGAAGAATTCACCCATAGCTTTTTTCAAGATTGTCGTTGCAGCCTTCAAGGATTTCATCCACAAGTTCCTTGAATTTTATTTGGACGATTGGAAAGTGATCAACTTGTTGAAGGAGCACATGAAATCCCTTAGATTAATGTTGGATCAATGTTTCTAACTCCAAATCTCCTTGAAATTAAAGAATTGCATATTATACACATCATTTGGGATGTTGTTGGGGCATGTGGTATGCAAGGATGGGTTGTTAGTTAAAATTGTTGGAATATCGGATATGGTGGCCCCTACATTCATTCATGAGATTTGTGCCACATTGGTTCATATAGTATATTATCGAAAATTTATCCATAATTATGCAAAAATCACTACCCCATTGGAGAAGTTGTTGTGCAAAGACACTAAGTAAATTTGGACACGGGAATGCTAGAAAGCCTTGGATACTTTAAAAGGGAAACTAGTCATTACACCTATTCTGTTTTTTTTTTATTGGTCTACGTGCTTTCATGTTCATGTAGATGCATCATCAATTTCACTGGGAGTATTTCTCATGTATATAAGAAAAGGTAATATTGACCATTGATCCGAAAAAAGATATTTTAAACGACAATGGTTGAGTTATTTTGCATGAGTTAAATTTCCATTTAGGAAATGAATGAAAGAGGAATAATTAAAGAGGAAACATATCAGCCATTAAACCATATACATATTTGAACATAAGCAAGAATAACAACAAACCATAACACTAATGTGATAACTGAGTTTGACAATCTCGCCTACGTCTCTGGGCCTTTGTCTCAGTGGGTGAGGATTTCTTATTTATGTTCGAAGCTTTTCAACTACATAATGAAAGTGCCAATGGATTACAAACTGATATGGTATTGTTCTACCAGATCTCAAGAACCCAAAAAAATGACGGCATTGAAAACAGATGACCAAACCTCCCAGAAATGGCCCGCAAAGGTGCTCTCCTCAATTGCTTCCCTGCATAAAAATGGCTTTGCCTCAACAATAAAACAACATTTATTTGTTATGAATCTCCTCCTTGGATTCAAGATCCTATGGTTTATATATTCCTGAAGTTGGTAACCATCTCCCAACTTCTCCCCAATATCTGGCCTTAAAAGGGGCCCAATATCTCCCAAAAATGGACAAAATCCCACAAATCTGCTGAGAATATCATATAATATAGTGTAAAAACCCAATATATGAAAAATATAGGGCGCATCCACCAAAATATATGCTCCTGGGCATATGGGTTCCCACCATGTGGCCAGGCGCTAAACTGTTGTGCATTGGCCCCTCCGTTCCTGGCTCCTAGTCACATTACAGGGCCATGTGGCCCTATCCTAGACCTCTGCATGCCCTCCTTTTCGATAGACCCATGATCAAATGGCCTCTGGTTACACCCCCTAGTCAGTGAGCTAGCCTGACCAACCAGGGATAACCTTTAACCTTTATGCCAACGTGTATGGTTTTGAGGAGTCCGGGTCACATGGCATAGGCAATGGAACCGAGGGTTGAACACTGGACCACGTACCAATCTCCTGTACCAACTCTCGCACTATTAGTAAAATGGAAGGAACACATGGGAGGGTCGTATGGTAGCACCCGACTACACCATTTTCACACCAACAAACAAAGGACTAGGGTCATATGCGACAGTCCCATGGTATGGTTCGATGGAGCATCCATCAAGGGCTGGGGCCTAGCCCTAGCCCTATTCGTCATTGAATGACCCTCCATAAAAACATAAATAGAGGTGGAACCAAAATATGGTTAAGTACAACCCTCTAGTGGGTTGGCTAGCCTAGCCTTGCCAAGTCATTCGCCCACACCCAAGTTCGCGGGTTCAAATCCCGTCGACTCCAAACAATTTTGCAAACCAATAATCAACAAAGGGGTGCCACATGGCAGCCCAGGACTGGGCCACATGGAACCTTCCCATTTGACCAATGAACTCCATGTGTCACTCAATCATTTGACCACCTACATATTCCCAATCAGCACCTACCCCTGTCAGCTGTCACCGCGTGTCGTATGGTCGTGCTACGTCAGCCGTACGGACGTGCCACATGTCACCCTTGCAGTGGTGACATGTGTCACTCCTAGATTGGTCCACCTGTACATGTCCATGTTAGCATCCATGTACCCTGCCATGTCAGCTGTATAACCATATGACCTGTACATTCAGCTTCCACGTGGCACTGTACGGACTGTACAATTAACATTTGTTTTTGCCTATTTGGCCAAATGAACAAATCGCAATATCTGGAGCATACGAAGTCCATTTGAGCCTATTCAAGTTGCGTTGGGTTCGTATCTATAAGTTCTATTCACATGTTCATTTTGAAGATATTCTGAGCACTTTGAGTTTTAGGCCTTTCTGAGCCCTATCTTGGCTTCGGGATCCATTTTGGATCACACCTCCCCACTAAAGACCTTTTGGTCCTCCAAAAGGTTACAAAATATACCTTACTGATTACATACTCCTAAGGAAAAAAACAAAAACACTATGTTGTACAAAAATGATGTTATAATAGGTCATCATTTCAACATGTGTGATTATATTAATGGAAGCAAAATACAATGAAGATGTGACATCCACATCTGGCAAAACCAAGTGGCCGGATTATTTCCTTCACGGTGTTCATATTTCTTCCAACAATTAGCCTTTTGATGTCCACCCCTGTTGCAATAACTGCAGTGAGTTTTTTGCATCTAGACTTGTTTTCCCTTCTCTTTCTTCCTTTGTGGAGTTGAGTATTTATATCGTTTCTCCTTCCCGGTTGACATAGATTTCCTGTACAAAGATTTTCTCTTCCAACACTTGGAAACATAATGCTTGGGTGAATGACAAAAAGTACAAGGATACATATTCCACAAGTTTCAGATTACATGATTATGTTTTTTATAATCAAAAAGAAAATTGTAAAAAACATGGCCATTATACCTTTCTTTCTGATCTTCACTTTCCTTTTGAGATGAATTTCATTCACTATCACCATCATGGAGTGATACATCACCACCTTTCGTGAATTTTTCCCAAAATGACTTAGGCTGGTCACTTGAAGAATAACTTTCTTCCGATGTTTTGGAGAATTATTTAATCTCCACTTTGCCATATCCCAATCCTAAATAACGAGGTATTTCCACAACCTCTATGGGATTAAGGATACCTTGGCCCTTATTTCCAAGTTCCTTTCTTTCATAACCCATATTGGTTATCAATTTCAAACCTATACCTCTTGTATGTTTTTCAAATGCACCAAAAGAACCATCTTGATGGGAACAATGAGAAATTGATGAAGGACCTCCATTGCATACCTCAGAGATGTTTTTTGAATTTGGTGTAGAAGGCAATTCCTTCAATTCTTCTTCTCTTTTGTTGTTCCTTGAAGACATCTCTTGAACCGATCTCTTTCGCTCCAAGTAATATTCATACAAATCTTTCACCATCTCGGACATGGAAAAGAGAGTTTTTTGCATATCCTTCTCATCTTGATAAAGTCCCTCTTTAGATGTTATTTTATCCATTGAGATGTTTGTTGAGCCTCTAAATTAACATCCCCACTACCCTATTATACTCCTCATCTATACCTTTTTGGCTTACCTAAGCTTGGATAAATGAAAAAAGACACTACCATTAGCCATTGATGAGGTCATAAGGTAAAGTATAATTAATTCATTCATTTTTGTGGTTTATTGAGCTAGGAGACTAAAGGTTTCATGTACTAATGTTTCAATTCGCCATGTATGACCTTTGACCTCTAGATGATTCCAGCCTTTCTGTACCAGCTCAGCCATCTGGTACCAAGTTCACCTTCCATCAGATCCGGCACCGAATCTCACCTATCGCGATCTGGTACCAACGGCTGCAGACTGTCACGATTCGGTACCAACCACTTGTGCACTGTTCGGATCCAGTACCATTTACCGAATCTCACCTGTCACGATTCGGTACCGATATAGGAAGTAGAGTATACCAAGTTTGGCTCCAGAATCCTACTATAGACAATTGTTGGATATTTGTTAAATCATCAAAGCTTTAGCAAGGTTATGATAAGCTTGTTTTCCTATTGCTTCATCCTCATACACTTCGTGTCATGCGGATGAAGCTTAAAATATGTAACCGAATATATTTTGACTGATTTGCAAAAGATTTCACCTCCTTTTGTTTCACGACTAAGATTGTTTAAATAGTCATGGCAAGGATGGTGGAGGTAGCAGAGATTTAGCATAACATAGTAGTTGAAGCAGTGTTACATATTGTAGAACACATTCTGAATTGAAGTTTTAATAGATGTCAATTATTTCTAGGTCTTGACTATTTATGAATGAATGTGAGTTGAGTTGTTAGCATAGTTTAATCCTATGTTTTGAAATCTAAGTAAGAGGAATGTGTGGATTGAAAGAAATATTACTGTAGACTCCAGTCGCTGACCTGTTGAAGTGGCAAGGGCCCATCACCCAACAAAGGTCAACATCCTTATAGATTAGTGCTAGTAGTTGATTTCAATAGTATAGATGTTAGATTAGTTGAATCTTAATTCTTTCATATGATAGCAGTATAGTTTAGTCTAGGCTTTGATTGCTTAGAGATCTTTTGCATACGCTCTGTTTCTGCTTTTATGAAGTTGATTTTGTTTCATGGACATAAATTTTGGCAGCAGTAGTCAGACATATTTGAAGGCGAACTAGTGAAGTTTACAACAGCACATTGTGAACCACAACATACTCAGTATATTGGCTATTGAACTACCCATGCTATGTCTTGATGATTGATGTGTGATTTTATTTTCAGAAGTGTGATTGCATAGTTAGTTTTTTGGGTCAAATAGTAGATTTGATCTATCAAAATAACTCCATCTCATACTTGCATGTTCCATAATGGAGTAGATAGCCTCTCTGTGAAAGACAACTAAAGCGTGTTTTGATTTGCTAGTTTTTTTTCCCAGCATGCTTAATCTAGAATAGTTCTATACTCATGACATTAGAATTACCTTAAATTCTTACTGGTGTCTTGTAACTCTGTTGATTACGAATCCCGGATTGATAATTAATGAGTGCATTATATTAAACATATAAGTAGCACAACATTTTGGTGTCGTTGTCGGGGAGTTGCAAACGGTAGGAAGTGATTTTTAGCTTAGATTGTTTGCATAGTTTTTTGAATGATTTTAAAGGCTTCTTGAGGGAGGAGGATAAAACATTTAAGACGTGAGTGAAGAGCCATGTAGCCACTAGAGTGGGGTTCTCTAAAGCCAGGTTACCTTCTTACCTTCTAGATAGAATTAGGATTTAAATTCAGTTAAGAATCAAATTTCCATTTTATGCATAGATATAGAGATAACAAGGGTAGATTTGTAAGCTCTAAAGATTCAAAAACAACCCCCCCACTAATCCAACTGACACTGGTGCAGGAAAAATTCCACCAGGAAAAAGTTCAAGGGGAGCCAGCAAGGCTCCAGAGGAAGAACCTAAAATGGAAGAATCGACATTGAGGCGGGCATAACGTGAATCTGTTGAACGTTCAGAAGACACACAAAATCTAGTTTCTGAACCATCTATCAGTGGAATGGCAGAAGAAGAAGAAAATGCAGCCACTAAAACTAAGACCTTTGGGTTTCCAATCTTGGATATTTCCAGAAACATCAACATGAAGAATATCCCACTATCATCACTACCCACTTTCATAGGTATGTCAACTGAAGATCCAAATTTATTTTTATTCGAGTTTGACATATTATGTAGAAGCTATAACTACTTAGACGATGCCCAAAAACTTAAGCTCTTGCCTGCTACAATGAAAGATTCAACCTTAAGATGGTTCATGAACTTAGGAGAAAATACAATCCTCTCTTGGGATCAGATGAAAGACACATTTTTACAGAAATACCAAGACTATTGTAGGGATAATGATAAAAATGTCATTTTTAAAATGCAACAAATAGAAGATGAAAGCCCTGAAGACTACTTAGAAAGGTTCTTATACAACTACCAGAAATCAAAATTATTCACCACAGACCTAGTTGTAGTAAGAACCGTATTTTTGAAGGGTATTATAGATGACTACATAGAAGTTTTAAATTTGTTAAGTTCAGGAGATGTACACCAAAATCCTTTTGTAGAGATTGCAGATTACTGTAGAAGATACTCAAGAGGACAAGCTAAAACAGGCAAAGCACCAAGAGATTCTTTTAGAAGAA
>ML779016.1:59671-108445 GCA_009831015.1 Picea engelmannii | reverse complement strand
CATGCTATATTGATGTTTGGTTCTTAACAGCACAACCCCCAAAATCCGTGCTCCTGTGGATATGGGCGCCCACCATGTGGCTAGGCACTAAACTGTTGTGCATTGACCCCTCCGTTCCTGGCTCCTGGTCACATTACAGGGCCACATGGTCACGTCCTAGACCTCCACATGTCCTCCTATTCGATGGAACCCCAATCAAATGGCCTTTGGTTACACCCCCTAGTCGACGGACTAGCCCGACTGACCGGGGCTAACCTTTAACCTTCACTCCAATGTGCATGTTTTTCGGAGTCCGGGTCACATGGCATAGGCAATGGAACCAAGGGCTGAACACTGGACCACATACCAATATCTCATACCAACTCTTTCTCTATTATTACAATGGAAAGGATGCATGAGAGGGTCATATGGTAGCACCCGAGTACACCATTTCTATGCCAGAAAACAAAGGAATGGGGTCATATGCGATGGTCATGTGGTATGGTTCGATGGAGCGTCTGTCAGGGGTTGGGGCCTAGTCCCATCCCTATTCGCCACCGAATGACCCTCCATACAAACATAAATATAGGTGGCGCCAATAGATGGTTAAGTACCACCCTCAGACGAGCTAGCTAGCCCGACCCTTCCAAGTCATTCACCCATGCCCAAGGTCGCAGGTTCAAATCCCGTCGACTCCAAACAATTTTGCAAACCAATAATCAATAAATGGGTGCCAAGTGGCAGCCCAGGATTGGGCCACATGTAACCTTCCCATTCGACCAATGAATGTCATGTGTCACTCAGTCATTCAACCACCTTCATATGCCCAGTCATCACCTGTCCCTTTCAATTGTCGCCACGTGTCATACGATCATGCCACGTCAGTCATACAGATGTGCCACATGTCACCCTTATAGTGGTGACAGATGTCACTTTTAGATTGGTCCACCTATACTTGTCCACTTCAACATCCACATACCATGACACATCAGTTGTACGACCGTACGACTTGTACAATCAGCTGCCATGTGGCACTGTACAGACTGTATAGACTGTACAGTCAGCATTTTTTCCCCTGTTTAGCCAAATGAATAGATAGCGATATCTAGAGAATAAAACGTCTGTTTGAGCCCATTAAAGTTGTGTTGGGTTCATATCAACGATGCCTACGCCCAATTCTGTTTTGAAGAGATTCTGAGCACTTTGATTTTTAGGTCTTTCTGAGCCCTATCTTGGCTCTGGGATCCATTCTGGATCACACCTCCCCACTAAAGACCTTTTGGTCCTCCAAAAGATTACAAAATGGACCTTACTGATTACATAATGATAAGGACAAAAACAAAAACACTATGTTGTACAAAAATGATATTATAATAGCTCATCATTTCAACATGTGTGATTACATTAATGAAAGAAAAATACAATGAAGATGTGACATCCACTTCTGGCAAAACCAAGTGATTGGTTTCTTTCCTTCATGGTGTTACTCTTGCTTCATTGGTAATGTCTCTTCCTTTGTGAGTACATTCACAATCCTTTTGTCCTTCTTTGGACGAAGCTCTGGATTAAGCTTCCAACAATTAGCCTTTTGATGTCCACCCCTATTGCAATAAGTGCAGTGAGTTATTGGCATCCAGACTTGTTTTCCCTTCTCTTTCTTCCTTTGTGGAGTTGAGTATTTATGTCGTGTATCCTTCATGGTAGACATAGATTTCCTTTAAATTTTGTCTCTTCCAACACTCGGAAACACAATGCTTGGGTGAATGACAAAAAGTACAAGGATACATATTCCACAAGTTTCAGATTACATGATTATGGTTTTTATAATCAAAAAGAGAATTGCAAAAACCATGACCATTATACCATTCTTGCTAATCTTCACTTTTCTTTGGAGATGACTTGAATTCACTATCACCATCATGGAGTGATACATCACCACCTTTTGTGAACTGTTCCCACAATGACTTAGTTTGGTCACTTGAAGCATTACTTGCTTTCAATGTTTTGTAGAATTCTCTAATCTCCACTTTTCCATATCCCAATCCTAAATAACGAGGTATTTCCTCAACCTATATGAGATTAACGATACCTTGGCCCTTATTTCCAAGGCCCTTTCCTTCATAACCCATCTTGGTTAGCAATTTCAAACCTATACATACCTCTTGTATGTTTTTCAAATGCACTAAAAGAACCATCTTGATGGGAACAATGCGAAATTGATGAAGGACCTCCATTGCATACCTTAGAGATTTTTTCTGAATTTGGTGTAGAATCCAATTCCTTCAATTCTTCTTCTCTTTTGTTGTTCCTTGAAGACTTCTCTTGAACCGATCTCAGTCGCTCCAAGTAATCTTCATATAATACTTTCACCATCTCGGACATGGAAAAGAGAGTTTTTCACATATCCTTCTCATGTTGAGAAAGTCCCTCTTTAGATTCCATTTTCTCCACTGAGATTTCCTTTTCCCTGGTAAACATGCAAACTCAAATACCAACCGTCAACTAGCTCTGATACCACTTTATCATAAAAAAGATCTTTTAAACGACAATGATTGACTTGTTTTGCATGAGTTAAATTTCCATTTAGGAAATGAAAGAAAGAGGAATAATTAAAGAGGAAACATATCATCCATCAAACCATATATAGATCTGAACATAAGAAATCAGAACAACAAACCATAACACCAATGTTATAATGGAGTTCGACAATCTCGCCTATGTCTTCGGGCCTTTGTCTCAGTGGGTGAGGATTTCTTATTTCTGTTCGAATATTTTCAAGTAGATCATGAAAGTGCCAATGGATTACAAGCTGATCTGGTATTGTTCTACCAGATCTCAAGAACCCAACAAAACTGACGACACTAAAAACGGATGATCAGACCTCCTAGAAATGGCCCGCAAATTTTCTCTCCTCAATTGCTTCCCTGCATAAAAATGGCTTTGCCTCAACAATTCAACAACATTTATTTGTTATGAATATCCTCCTTGGATTCAAGAACCTTTGGTTTATATAGGCCTGAAGTTGGTAACCATCTCCCAACTTCTCCCCAAGATATGGCCTAAAAAAGGGCCCAAGATCTCCCAAAAATGGGCAAAACCCCACAAATCTGCTGAGAAAAACAATAGAAAATCATATAATATAGTATAAAAACCCACTATATGAAAAATATAGGGTGAAACCCCCAAAATACGAGCTCCTCGGCATATGGGTTCCAACCATGTGGCCAAGCTCTAAATTGTTGTGCGTTAGCCCCTTCGTTCCTGACTCCTGGTCACATTACAGGGCCATGTGGCCATGTCCTAGACCTCCACACGCCCTCATGTTCGATAAACCCCCGATAAAATGGCCTATGTTTACGCCCCCTAGTCGGTGGGCTAGCCCAACCAACCAAGGCTAACCTTTCACCTTCACGCCAAGGTGTATGGTTTTTGGAGTCTGGGTCACATGGCATAGGCAATGGAACCGAGGGATGAACATTGGAACATGTACCAATGTCTCGTACCAACTCCCGCGCTATCATTACAATGGAATGGACACATGGGAGGGTCATATGGTAGCACCTGAATACACCATTTTCATGCCAACAAACAAAGGACAAGGGTCATATGCGATGGTCCCGTGGTATGGTTCGATGGAGCGTCCATTGGGGGCTGGGGCCTAGCCCCAACCCTGTTCGCCACTTAATGACCCTCAATACAAAAAAAAATAGAGGTGGTTCCAATAGATGGTTAAGTACCACCCTCCGATGGGCTGGCTAGCCTGGCCCTGCCAAGTCATTCGCCCATGCCCAAGGCCGCGGGTTCAAATTCCATCGACTCCAAACAATTTTGCAAACCAGTAATCAATAAAGGGGTGCCATGTGGCAGTCCAGGACTGGGCCTCGTGGCTCCTTCCCATTCAACCAATGAATGCCACATGTCACTCATTCATTCAACCACCTACATATGCCCAGTCAGCACCTGTCCCTATCAGTTGTCACCACATGTTGTACAGTCGTGCCATATCAGTCGTATAGATATGCAACGTGTCACCCTTGTAGTGGTGACATGTGTCACTCCTATATTGGTCCACCTGTACCTGTCCAAGTTAGCATCCATGTGTCGTACCATGTCATTTGTATGGTCGTATGGCCTATACACTCAGCTGCCACATGGCACTATATGGACTATACATTCAACATATTTTTTTGTCTGTTTGGTCAAATGAACAGATCGAGATATCTATAGCATACAACATCTGTTTGAGCCCGTTCAAGTTGCATTGGGTTCGTATCGATGAGTTCTACGCACATGTATGTTTTGAAGAGATTCTGAGCAGTTTTATTTTTAGGCCTTTCTGAGCCCTATCTTGGCTTCGGGATCCATTCTAGATCAACCATCCCATTTTCTTTGTCCAATGCTGAAAATAATTATACACAAACTGAGTGTGAGTGTTTCACCATGGTACATTCCTTGCAAAAGTTTCACCATTACTTGTTAGGGACACCTTTTAAATTATTCATTGATCATTCCATGCTCAAGTATTTGGTCAACAAGCCTATGTTGGGAGGGAGAATATGTCATTGGTTTCTTTTCTTTCAGGAGTTCGAGTTTGAATTTTTTGTCAAGAAGGGGAAATATAATGTTGCACCGAATCACAAATCAAGGATTGAATCCGGTGAATCCAGTGATAATCTCGATTGTGAAATCCTTGATGCGCAAATATTTTGTTTCGAAGAAGTTCCCGATCAATTGGTTGAGATCGTTGAATTTCTCACGTCAGGACATGATCCAACAGAGTATACCCTGACTCAGTAGTGTCAGCTAGTGACCTATAGCACCAATTATCAATTAATTGCTGAGAAATTATACAAGTTGGGAGTGGATAACATCCAGGGCCGATTTACATTAGAGCATGAACATAATCCTATTTTGTATGAATCACATGAGGGTATTGTAGGAGACATAATGCAGGTAATGCCACCACATAGAAATTTCTATGCGCAGGGGTTTGGCGGCCCTTACTCTTCATAGATGCCAAATAATATGTTAAATGTTTTGATGTATGTTAATGGATTGGAAATCCTTATTGAAGAGATGAGCTCCCTTTTTTTCCAGTTCGAGCACTAGAGTCATTTGAAAAATGGGAAATAGATTTTGTGGGGCCCATTAATCCCCCTTGAATGTCAAACAGGTGTGTGCTACATTATTATGGCTATGAAATATCTGATGAGATGGTTTGAAGATATGCCAATTAAGGATTTCACAACATAAACAGTGGTACGATTTGTTTTTAAGAATGTGATCACTAGATTCAGTTTCATAAAGGTGTCGATGAGTGACCAGGGTTCACATTTTCTGAATAAAACCATCCAACATCTTAATCAAGAATTCATGATCCATCACCAAAAGAGAACTCCCTATCATCCTCATGATAATGGTATGGTTGAAGGCTTCAATAAAATTTTAGAACATGCTTTAACCAAGGTTTTTAATGTGCAACATGATGACTTTGATCAGAGGATACCCATATTATTATGGGCATATAGTACAATGTGCAAAAGGCTGATGAAGTACACACCATTCAAATTGGTAAATGGTAAAGAAGTGGTCATGCTAGTTGAATTTGTTCTTACCAATATTTGATTTTCTCTCATGAATCATATGACAAACAAATAGTCCCTTCAACACAAGTTAAATGAACTCATGTAGCTAGAGGAGGACTATATGATGGTAGGATTAAGCTAGGTGGTTGAAAAGTAGAGGAAAAAGGAATGGAATTATCGCAACATCTACTACAAAATCCTCTAGCCTAGATATTTAGTCTTGTTATATGAAAAACATTATTTACAGCACCGAGGCAAGCTATGTATGCATTGGTAGGGTCCATTTCGATTGGTCTACATCAATGAATCTGGTGCATCCAATATGGATACATTACATGGATAACCACTCAAGTTAATTATAATGGTGGCAAGTTGAAGGTGTGTTATGTCCCGCAGGGGTCACCCATCACATATCTCTCTTTCTCCACCCTCAATTTATGTAGTGTATGGTTAGATTAGGATGTAAAATAGATATAAGAGTACATATTTGGAATACTTTCATTTTTTTGGTAGCACAGTATACACTTCAGTCACAAAGGTGGATTAGATAGATTGGCAGTTTTGCAAATTCCCTAGATTTCCAATTTAGGTCAAAGTTATGGCATATGTACAAAGTTTTGGCTCTGGCAGAGGATTCACATGGGACTGGGATGAACTACCTACCACTACATCACACTAAAGGGTTAAGAAACTTGATTTTGATAGATCGCCCATATCCTAGGAACGTAAGTACCGATGACACCACATTCCAAAAGGAGCATCACCAACATAGTGGATATGAACCATTGTCTCCTAACCTGTGGGGCTTCAATGGAACCATATTGTTATTATTTGATCAATCAACTTGGCCATTTCTCTTTATAATCCATCTCTAACCATTTTTCACTCTATATATATCCACTTCTTCCCATGCATTCATTGGAGAAATTATCCACGTCACATTCACTTTCTCCCCTTCCCATCGCTCATGTCTCATATTTCTTCCCACTCACTATTGTCTTTCCACTTTCCACTAGTCTTACCACCTCTTAGTTCAGGTCCCCTCTCATGGCCCACCTTGACAGACATCCTAGAACATGCAATTCCCACTTAGTCTAGACAGCCCGAGAACCCACAGTCTGGTTTTCCTGAAGGTTGACATTTTGTCATCAACTGCTAGGTAGAGGTCCCACCCTCTTATTCCCTAGCAAGACACAACCCAAGTACACACATTTCCTTGAAATTTTCTTCGAAGTTGAGGAAGTCCACCAACTCTCCTAGCCTGAATCTGGTTGGCCTTTCATCATGTATAGTCACCTTTGCTAAAGGATATATCCCAAGGTTGTATGCTCTCAACTCCACCAAGATATGAGGTCCATGTCTTCTGTCTTAACTTATCAGAACAAAAATACAAGTAGAGGATTATTCTCTCTCTTGATGGAGCTTAAGTTCATTTAGGAGGTTTATTCCTGGGTGATGTGCTTTAAACAAATCCCTCATTCATCACTACAAACACCTTCAAAGGGGAAGAGTCGAGCATATGGCCAATTGAAGTCCACAACCATCACTTACCTTAAGGCCTGCTCAACTCATTCCAGGACCTTTGTCTGGCTGCAACTACATCCTGGACAAATGATATGTTCTTACTCAAACCTTATTGTAACCATATCTTGGTTTGATTCTTTGTTCCATTAACTATGATTTTCTCTTACTCAATTATTACAACAGTTATTCCATGAGGAAGTTGTCTCAAGGACGAGAAAAATAATAGTGTCTTCTCATACTTAGTCTATTTTATCATTCTGGATCTGGGAGTACTCCCTTATTACCTATTCGATTCTCCATGTCTCGTATCCCACAATCCCACATTCACCATATTTCACTTCCCATTTTCCTCTTTTCACCTCCATACTTAATCATTTTTCATATTTTCCTACATCAAATCACCATTCTTAATGGAATTTAATTTCCCTCCACCATGTCAACCGACACATGTGTGAACCTAATAACGTTTTTAAAGTTGTGAAGATTTCATAAATATTTATAATAAATTCTAAATCTTACCGTGCAAGCCAACAACTTTGAAATAAGAGTTGTGGTGGTTAATAATCATGGAAGTAGGTGGTAAATTTAATAAAGGGTTAATACTCCATGTTGTAAAAAGTTTATATCGATAGTAACACCACCTATTCATAAGAAGAGAGAGAAATGTAAATATATGAAAAGTAGAAGAAATGAATTTTATTACAGAGACAAACTTAACACTCTTGGACAAGAACATCATCAGTTCCATTGATCACAAGCTTACAAGCGATATCTATCTCTTTCCCCCAAAGAGAAGGAAAACAAAAGTTTGGATTTCAAGCATAAAATTTGTTGATTGTGTGCCTGAGGTGATGGACTTCAAAGAACTAGTTCTCTGGTGTGTAGATAAGTTCGATACAGAAAGAAGAATTATGATGTAGGAGCATCGTTGGAAATCGTGCGGAGCAAGACCTATCAGTGTCTGGGAATTTGTACGGGAGCTCAATGCTGGCAGTTGCAACGGATATTTTTGAAGTCCACCTTAACTCAACGCCGAAATTAATATTTTGAGGCACGCTTGAACCCAACACCGGAATTACCCTTTGAGGCATGTCTAGACAATCGCGAGTGGAGCGAGAGTTTCCATTACGGCTCTGGAATGTGTCTTGACTAAGATAGAGTAGGATGAGTTTGATGTAGACAAGAAGTCAAATGAGGCTATTCAATCTAGTAGAAAGTAGTGTTTAGGGATTGAAAGAGGAGAGGAGATTTCTGATTTTTCATTTTTGAGTTTTGATCACAGTTGTAACCATTTTCACTTTTGAATATAACAAAGGAAAATTGATCCAATGCATGGTGTGGACACTAGTTGCAATCTTTTGTTATTTTGTTTTCATGAATGAAACAAATGAATTCATTATGAGGAAATGGAACTGTGAATGTTAGGATAAGTTTCAATTGTTTCTCTTCTATTGAATTAGTGCAAGGAATGCACACAGAGAGAAAGGAGTGCATTAACAAGATATTTTTCGATTTTGAACCTCAGAAGAGATAGCATGAAACTTTCCCTCTGTAAGGAGTGCAAAGAGACTGGTACAAGGCATGCACAATTGTCTACAAGAGATCAAAACCTTATGTAAATATCTAGTGCAAGGAGTGCACAGATCCAAGATTCGACTAAGGGGCGAAGGAGATTGCAAGAAGTTGGAGAATCTGAAAAGGAGAATGCTAGGAGGGCGAGAAGAATTTCTCTTCGAAAAATCCTTCGGATGTGAGTTATCGAAATCCATGAAATGTGAGGAGTGCACGGGAAATCAAAGTCTTCACGAGACCAATGTCAGGAGGAATAACACTTTTCATAAGTGTTAACGAGATCCAAGGAACGGACCTGCAGGAAGGAAAAAGGTCGAAGCCTTTGAATCTTTCAAAAATCTTCTAAGTCTGATGAAAGTGTAAGCTCATAGGAAAAGATACGGATCGTCTGATGAACTTCCAGACAACAAGGAGTAAGCGCACAAGAGGAAGGATCTTAGTTGTTCGGTCTAAGGGCAAGAGAATCGTAGCCATTCGATCAAGGTAAAGTGCACTAACATTAATTTTTTGAAAGTACACAGGAGGAACAAGGTCACAAGATTTTGAAATCATCGAGACCATCCATCATCAAGGAAGGTACGTGGAAAGAGACCAACATTTCATGGAATCGTGGTTCAGGGAAATCAAGGGTTGAGTCATGAGAAATCGCTACTTGATCTGAGTCATTAGATCAAGGAAGGATCTGGAGCGTCAGATCTGAAGGATCGACATTTCGACATTTCGAGGATCGGGAGAGCAGTGGTGGAAAGTCTTTTGACTCCACGATACATGAAATCTTGACATGATCTGAACCGTCAAATTGTGGGGAAAAGTAGGACCATTGGATTGATATATCCGAAATATCGACATTTCAAGAGTCGAGGAACAAGGGTGATTCGCATCGAGAATTCCTGATACACAAAATCCTGATGAGCTTGGAGGTTTGGCCCTAGGTCATAGCGAGGGGTCACCTGGAAGGAGGATAAGGGAGGAGCTAGCAATAACTAGACCCTTGTCGAGGTTTTGGAGATTAGGAGAGTCGGGGTGACTCTCATAAAAATACCTGACTCACAAAATCACGACGTCCCTTTTTTTAGGCTCATGGTCACGACCCGTGACCGCGTGAAGCAAAGGTATTAGCGAAGAAGAGCTAGCACCCGTTTGGCGTTCATATTCAAACAATGCTTCGGAGTGAAACCGCGGGACTCATACAACCTACACATTTGGGGAAAGGACCTGTGTAAGTGGGTTTGGGGTCTAGTAGAGACCCAGAGAGTCAATCAAACTTAGTTCTTGATCGATCCTAGATAGGGAGGTCGCTCAGCCCTTAGGAGAGAAGGGGATTCTGCACCAAGTGGTATCAGAGAGATATTTTTCTTACAGACAGTAGGAAAAGGAGAGGAGACAAAGAGAACTTGAAGTTGTACTCTGTGTGTGACAGATAGTCAACACAATGTCACTGAGGAGACAAGTGGAACCACCTTTAGCCAATCGAGTTGTAGAAAGTGAGATGCAAGAACTTCGTGCAAGATTAGAAGCGATGGAGGCAGCGCATAGATGAGCACCTGACACTGGATACATCAGTGATGCAGAGAGAAAAGAAGCCATGGGAGAGAATGCCATTGGAGAAGCTATAGGGGAGGATGTTTCCGAAGAACACTTTCTAAGAGAAGTTTCCAGATTGGGAGGTAGAGCCAAGATAGAGGTCTGAATGTATGAAGGAAATTTAGATGCAGAAGAGCTATTGGATTAGATAAGATCCATGGATAAACACTTCGACTATGAATAGGTCAATGAAGAAAAAAGGGTGAAATAGGCTGTCACCGGGATAAAAGGACATGCAACATTGTGGTGGGATGAACTATAGGCTGAGAGGAGAAGAAAGGGAAAACAAAAGATAAATAATTGGGACAGAATGATAGCCAATATGAAGGATAATTTCATACCCAAAGATTATCAAATCAATCTATTCAGGAAGATGTAGAACCTAAGACAAAGGGGGATGACAGTTAAGGAGTACACAGAGGAGTTATATAGTTTGAACATTAGAACTGGACAAAGAGAGAGAGAGACAAAGAAAAATTTGCCAGGTACATAAATGGCCTAATAGATGAGATCCAGGATGAGCTCAACATGATGTCAGTAAGGATAGTGGAGGATGCTTATCAGTTTTCGTTGAAGGCAGAGGAGAAGTTGGCCAGAAATCAAAGCCAACGAGGAAGGGGTAAAATCCCATCCCCCCCAAAAAGCAATGGAGTTACCCATGACAAATCCCATAAGTCTAAGGACGAGGATGAGAAACCACACACTCACTCGGAAAGAGGAAGAAGTTCTCGAAAAAGACAGGGTGGTGGAAGAAATTATTCTAGAGCAAGAGGAAGAAGAGGACAAGGAGATGTAAGATGTTATGCCTTTGGAAAGACATGACATATCTCTTGGGAATGTCATGAAAAGAAGAAACAAGGAGGAGGCAAAGCTCACATTTTAGAAGCACAGAGAGGAAATGTTGAAGCAAAAGGAGCAGAGGATGGAAGATCCCTAATGTTGAGGAAGGTTCTCTTAAAACCAAAGGTAGAAGTTGAGAAGCTAGTGCAGAGGAACGATCTCTTCAGAACAACTTGCACGAATAAGGACAGAGTATGCAAGGTGATAATTGACAGTGGGAGAACTAATAATCTAGTATCCATGGAGATGGTGGAGAAACTGGAGCTGGAAACAACTGCACATCCGAAGCCATACAAAGTTTCATGGTTGCAGAAAGGAGACTAGCTAATGGTCACTAAAAAATGCTTGGTTAATTATAAGATAAGAGGATATAGAGATGAAATTATATATGATGTAATTCCCATGGATGTATGCCATATTTTGTTGGGAAGACCGTGGCAGTTTGACTGGAATTTCATCCATGATGGGAGGAAAAATACATACACTTTGGAGAAGAATGGTAGAACACATATGTTGCTGCTAATAGAGGAGAAGAAAACAGAGGAGGAAGCTAGCACAAGCATACTTCTCATGAGTGGGAAAGAACTCCTGAAGGAATTCAGGGAAGAATAGGAGATGCAGTTTGTTGTGGTGAGGAAACCTAGGGTTATCCTTACTATTACTTCGATGGATGATTTGCCTAAAGATGTTCAGAAATTGTTGGATAATTTCATTGACATAGTGGTGAATGAGGTGCCTAAATCATTCTCGTCCGTCAGAAGTATCAGCCACCATATTGACTTGATACCAGGAGAAAGTCTGCCAAACAAAGAAGCATACAGACTGACACCTCAAGAGAATGAGGAAGTGAAGAACCAAGTCCAGGAATTGTTAGACAAGGGTTTGGTCATATAGAGCTTGAGTCCATGTGCAGTATCAACTGTGTTGAGTCCAAAGAAGGATGGATAATGGAGAATGTGCACAGACTCAAGAGCCATCAATAAGATCACCATCAGGTATACATTTCCTTTACCAAGAATGGATGATTTAATGGACTATTTAAGTGGAGCAAATTTCTTTTCAAAGATAGATTTGAAAAGTGGATATCACCAGATTAGGATGAGGKAAGGTGATGAATGGAAAACAACCATTAAGACAAATGAAGGTTTGTATTACTGKCTTGTTATGCCATTTGTCTTAAAAAATGCCYCGAGTACTTTTATGAGGCTGATGAATGAAATACTAAAAGATTTCATTGGAAAATTTGTAGTTGTATATCTGGATGATATATTGATCTTTAGCAGGACTAAAGAGGAGAATTTGAGGCACCTGACATTAGTGATGAGGAGGCTASAATAGGAGAATATGTTGATAAATCTAAAGAAGTCCTCTTTTATGAATACGAAGCTCATTTACTTGGGTTTTGTGATCTCTTCGAATGAACTGAAGATGGATCCAGAGAAGGTGAAAGTGATCAACGAATGGTCATCACCAAGGAGAATGTTTGAGGTAAGGAGATTTCATGGATTGGCAAGTTTCTATAGGAAGTTCATCAATGGCTTCAGTGGGATTTGTGCACCAATTATGGATACAGTGAAGAAGAAGCACAAGTCTTTTAAATGGATAGAGGAAGCCGAGAAGAGATTCAATATATTGAAGGAAAAGATAACAGAACGACCAATTCTGGTCTTGCCGAATTTTGAAAAGACATTTCAAGTGAGATGTGATGCAAGTGGAGTTGCAATAGGAGAAGTTTTGAGTTAGGATAATAGACCTGTTGCCTATTTCAGTGAGACGTTGAATGAGACCAAGAGAAAATACTCCACATATGACAAGGAGTTCTACGCCATAGTTCAAGCCTTGAAAAAATGGAGATATTATGTTGTCCCACATGAATTTTTCTTGTATAGCGGTAAGTAAGCTTTACAATTCATAACCAGGCAGGAAAAATTGAATCAGAGGCATGCAAAATGGGTTGATTTTATGCAGAATTTTACTTTTGAAATAAAACATATTGCTGGAAACACTAACAAAGTTGTTGATGCATTAAGCAGGAGATGTTTGATTCTACAGGAATTCCAGGTGAAGACCTTGGGGTTTGAACACCTTAAGAACATGTATTGTGATGATACAGATTTCAAGGAGGCATATGAAGCATGTGAAAATCCTGTGCTGAGAGACAGGATCCAGTGGACAGAGTATGTGATCCAATAGGCAGGGATGATTTTAAGGATGAAAATTTATTTTAAAATGTAGAAACCTTGGCGAATATCACTAATCCTTCATATGCCAACCATCAAAATTTGGCGATATTTTTGTCAAAATATTCAAATTTATAAGGGTTTTATATAGTTTGCATAAAATTTTGGCGATTTTCAAGGTAAAATAATTTTTTCCTATAGAATTTGGGCGAATATTTTTTAGAATAGCAAATATTTTTTTTGGAAAAACCATGGAAAATTAGCCCATGAGCGAAATTTGTCCCCTAAAATCATCCCTACCAACAGGGATTGTTGTTCAAGGGGAATCAGTTGTGCATAACAAAATTCTCAATGAGAGATAACCTTTTTAAGGAAAAGCATAGTGGAGGATTGGCTGGACATTTTGGCCATGATAAACGTTTGCACAGTTGAGCAGTTCATACTATCAGCCAGGTATGAGAATAGAAGTGATAAAATTTGTGAACAGATGTAGAATCTGCCAACATGAAAAAGGAAAAAGACATAACACTGGATTGTATCAACCATTTCCAATACCATAGAGGCCTTGGGATGAAATAAGCATGGATTTTGTGTTGGGACTGCCACAAACGTAAAGAGGATTTGATTCCATATTTGTGCTAGTGGATAGATTTTCAAATATGGCACATTTTATCCGATGCCATAAGACCAGTGATGCAACGCATGTTGCAAATCTGTTTTTCAAGGAAGTTGTGAGACTTCACGATCTACCCAAGAGCATTGTCTCGAACAGAGACACAAAATTTGTTGGTCACTTTTGGCGAACATTGTGGAAGAAGTTGTGGATAGATTTTTCCTTCAGCTCATCTTATCACCCTTAGACAGATGGGCAGACTGAGGTAGTAAACAAAAGTCTGGGAAACTTGTTGAGGAGTTTGGTCACTAAACATCATAATCAGTGGSATCATATTCTTCCATAGGCAAAATTTGCATGCAATGACTCACCAAATAGGAGCACTGGAAAGATCCCATTCCAAATATTGTATGGAATGCAACCCAGAGGAGTATCTGAGTTGAGAGACTTAGAATAGAGTGAKATTAGGAGTGTAGGAGAAGAATATTTTGCTACAAAAATGCAAAATCTCCATAGCCAGTTCAGGGGACAGTTGCAAAACTCTAACCAGGAGTATAAATGCAGAGTTGATCAACATCGCAGATAACATCAGTTTGAAGTAGGAGATCAAGTTCTGGCACATCTCAGGAAAGAAAGGTTTCTTAGGGGAGCATATAACAAGTTAAAGATAAATAAGATAGGGCCATGTAAGATCTTGAGGAAGTTTGATGCAAACACCTATGAGATTGAGCTACCAGATGATGTGGGCATATCGCCCATATTCAATGTTTCAGACCTGTATCCTTACAAAAAGGATGACACAGAGGGATCAAAATATCAAGAGAAAGTTTAGTGGGAGAAACAAATGCCTATAGCAGAAAAACCACAGATGGAGAAGATTGTTGATTAGAGGATTGGCAAGAAGACCAGAAGGAAGACCTATTTTGAGTATCTGGTCAAATGGAAGGGACATCCAATAGAAGATGCCATTTGGGAAAATGAAGTTTCCATCCAGAAACACGGAAATTCCATGTAGGATCTCATGGACAGGAGTCCATGAATTTTTTTCAAGGGGAGTATAATGCAGAAGAATCGTTGGCAATCACGCGGAGCAAGACCTATCAGCATCTGGGAATTTGTATGGGAGCTTAACGCTGGTAGTTGCAGTAGATATTTATGAAGTCTGCCTTAAATCAGTTCCAAAATTAATATTTTGAGGCATGCTTGAACCCAACGTCAGAACTACCCTTTGAGGCATGTATGGACAATCACGAGCGGAGCGAGAGTTTCCATTATGCCTCTGGAATGCGACTAGACTAAGATAGAATAGGATGAGTTTGATGTAGACAAGCATTCAGGGGGAACCCTAAGATCCCTCTGAGATAAATAGAGGTTTTGTACACCCAAATGAGGCTAGTCAATCTAGTAGCAAGTAGTGTTTAGGGATTGAAAGAGGAGAGGATATTTTCGAGTTTTCAGTTTTCAGTTTTGATCACAGTTGTAACCATTTTCACTTTTGAATATAACAGAGGAATATTGATCCAATGCATGGTGTGGACACTGGTTTCAACCTTCTGTTATTGTGTTTTCATGAATGAACGAATGAATTCGTTGTGAGGAAATGGAACTGTGAATGTTAGGATAAGTTTCAATTGTTTATCTTTTGTTGAAGTAGTGCAAGGCATGCACATAGAACACAAGTGCATTAACGAGATCTATTTCGATTTTGAAGCTCATAAGAGATAGCATGAAACTTTCCCTCTGTAAGGAGTGTAAAGAGACTGGTGCAATGCGTGCACAATTTTCCACAAGATATCAAAACCTTGCGTAAAGATCTAGTGTAAGGAGTGCACAGATCCAAGATTTGACTAAGGGGGAAGGAGCTTGCAAGAAGTCGAAGAATCCGAAAAGGATAACGCCAGGAAGGTGAGAAGAATTTCTCTTCGAAAAATCCTTCGGATATGAGTTATCGAAATCCCTGAAATGCGAGGAGTGCGTGGGAAATCAAAGTCTTCAATGTTCATGAGACCAAGATCATGAGGAATAACACTTTTCATAAGTATGAATGAGATCCAAGGAACGGACTCGCAGGAAGGACAAAGGTCGAATCCTTTGAATCCTTCAAAAATATTCTAAGTTTGAGGAAAGCGTAAGATCAGGGGAAAAGATATGGATCGTCTGATCAGCGTCCATAAAATGAGTAAACGCAGAAGAGGAAGGATCTCAGTTGTTTGTTCTGAGGGCAAGAGAATCGTATCCGTCTGATCAAGGTAAAGTGCACTAACATTAAATATTTGAAAGTACACAGGAGGAACAAGGTCACGATATTTCAAAATCATCTGGATCGTCCATCGTGAAGGAGGGTACGTGGCAAGAGACTAGCATTTCACAGACTCGTGGCTTAGGGAAATCAAGGGTTGAGTCGTGAGAACTCGCAAAACACAAAATCATGACGTGATATGAGTCATTGGATCAAGGAAGGATCTGGACCATCATATCTGAAGGATCAACATTTCAGCATTTCGGGGATCAGGAGAGAAAAGGTGGAAAGTCTTTTGACTCCATGATTTTTGAAATCTCGATATGATCTGAAAGGTCAGATTGTGGGAAAAAGCAGGACCGTCGGATTGAGAGCTCTGAAATATCGACATTTCGAGAGTTGGGGAACATAGGTGATTCACATCAGGAATTCCCGATACGTGAAATCCTAATGAGCTTGGAGGTTTGGCCCCAAGTCATAGTGAGGGGTCACTTGGAAGGAGGATAAGGGAGGAGCTAGCAAGAACTAGGCCCTTGTCAGGGTTTCACATATTAGGAGAGTCGGAGTGACTCTCATAAAAATATCTGACTCGCGAAATCACAACGTGCCTTTGTTTAGGATCATGGTCACGACCCATGACCACGTGAGGGAAATGGCTTAGTGGAGAAGAGATAGCACCTGTTTTGCATTGAGATTTGAACAATGCTCAGGAGTGAAACCGCAGGACTCATACAACTTGGGCATTTGGAGAAAGGATGTGTGTAAGTGGGTTTGGGGTCTAGTAGAGACCCAAAGATTCAATCAAACTCAGTTCTTGATCGATCCTAGATGGGGTGGTCGCACAACCCTTAGGAGAGAAGGTGGGTATGCACCAAATTATCCAAGTCTAGGGGAATCCACCCATAACCTTGACTCCTTCAGGTTTCAAGAGAATCTTTTGACTCCTAAACCCCACCATGTAGTTCAAGAATGAGGAAGCAGATGAATTTCTTAAATAACATCAAGGAGGAGAAGATCTCCTCGAGGACTATCTTTCCATCCCAAGAACTGATAGCATTTTCACTAAGGTTAAGGTAATTTCTTTAAAATACTCATACAAATAATTTTCCTGTGTTAGTGTAGGAATTTTTGGGAGAACAACGTAACAAATGAGGCAGATTGGACCGAGAAGGAGAGCGCACCACATTTTGAGGAAAAGCAGCATGCATGGAAATATTTACGGAAATCCAGCGTAGATGTGGAAAAACCTAACCATGTTAGGGTTAGGGTTTTGGGAGTCATACTGTAAGGGTTTAACCCATTTTTGTAATATAAATAAAGGCTATGAGGTATGTTATATGAGGAGGATTAGAAGTCAGTCTATCCTTTTGTGTGAAATATTTTGAGTAACTTTTTGAGTACTTGAAGCATATTTTTGGAGTTGAAGTATGTTTGAGAGTTGTGGAGCTCAGATGGAGTTAATCTGGATATGTAGTTGAGGGTTAGGTTGCAAGTTGTGGAGCTTGGTGTGATCTTGGTCCACCTCAGTACTCTCTATTATCCTATGATGTAATGCATGCAACGTCCTTTTGATGAAGAAGAAGAAATAACAGAATATCTTTGTGGATGTAGCCCCAGGGGGGTGAACCATGGTAAAACTATGTGTACAATGTGCATGCATGTTTTACTATTTGTGTAGTTATGATTGAATGGTTAGATAGATGAATGAATGGTTTACTTACATTGTGCACTAGAATAGATATGCAGAATAAATGTTATGAATGAATGGATGAATGGAACTAATGAACAATGTAATAGAATGCATGGTTAAGTAGAAATAAAAGTAAGAAGAACAATCCCAATCCCTTCCATGACTACAAACATATGCATTCTGCAATCCCTTATAAACCATCTCGGGTGAGACTGCATTGTGTATGGTGTATCCTTCTAGTTTATGAGAAGGGATGATGGTGATAAGGTTTTTTTTGGAGAACTAAGTTAGAACTCAGATCAGCCCATACGTCCAACAAATGGTTCTATTTCCGACTAGAACTCAGAAGAAGAGACAGGAATGGATTTGGTGAAGAATATACAGTGGTAAAAAGGGATGTTTAGGCCATGGAATCCTATGAAGAAAGAGATTGAAATATGGTTGGATACAAATAAGTTGGAGTTAGTGAAAAAAGATAATAATGGTTCCAGGTATACACCGTGCCAATACTCATAGAGGTATGTGTTTACTGATTTACATAAAGCATATTTATGTTATTTCCCAGATTTATTACAGTAATGGATATTAAGGTTTAAATATACCTATCCAAATAATCAAATTATCCTAGTGGTATGGACTTTTGGACTAATGAAAATATCACGCAGTTGGAAAGAGTTAATAACAAATTCATGCACGTAGTGGATTTCTGGTTTGATAGCATTACTGTGGGGTTTATCACTGGGTTTGCAGTAGATACAATGAAGTCATATACTGATGTAGAGAATGATTTCTTGAGGGGACCCAAAGGGAGGTACATCATATCACTCTACATGTCGATGAGGATCTTACTACATGATAAAGGCATCATTACTATGGAACCGGACATCTAGGTTACTCTATGGGCATGGGGGAGTTGGGGAAAGAAATAAGGAGGATCTGAGAAATGGATAAGGATTTGGATAGTAGTCGGAAGAAGGAGGCAATGGACCCCATCATGATGGATGATGAACAGACCAGAGAAATCATAAGGAATGCAAGTGTGGCATGCAACAGATGACCCTACCAGTAGTCGAGCGAGAGGGATTAGACAGTGATGAGGAAGAGGCAGAGGTAGAGGATATCTTCACCACGGGGCAAATTGAGGATATATTGCATGCCACATACGAGAGGAAAACCATAGGTATTGGGTCCAGTGTAGAATAATGTTATCCATTCTTGATCCAAATTAGTGTGAAACCCACAACCCCATGTGAGACTAAGACAACTGAAGAAGAAGTAGTTAACCAACAAGTGATAGTGGTTGAAGAATTTTTCCAGGACGTGGGTCCAGTAGTAGAAGTGCAAGTTCAACGAGTAGCAGTCAAGTATCTACACCGCGTCGAGGTGGTCGCTCAAAAAATTTCACAATGGAAGGACAAGATCCAACTATCAGGTTACCATGGTTCCAAGGGGATGGGTCAGACGACCCATAAAAACATGTGTTCATCTATGGGAATATATGGGAAGCAAAGAATATTAAAGATGAGGATACAAAGGTTGCATAGTTGGAAATCACTTTTAGAGACCAAACATTAGATTGGTACATGGGTCTCTCAACAAATAATACAACGAGAACACCTACAACTGTAGCAAATGTGAAGAGGCAGCTAATCAATGAATTTCAGAAACCTAGCTCAGAAGACTAGTTTATGAATGAAATGATAGAAATAAAGAAGAAACCAAGAGAATTAGTCTGGGAAGTGGACCAAAAGTTTAAGAGGTTAAAAGGTAAGTTAAAGTACACCATTATTGATACACAACATAGACATATGTTTGTTAATTCTTTGTTTCCACACTTGAAGTAGCCTTTGAGACAACAAAAATTACAAATTCAGGGTGAGGCCATGCAGGTATCCTTACAGCTTGAGGAAAACCAATATAAACATACAGATCTAGCTTTGGAAGAGTTGAAGAAATATCTAAAGAAATTAGCATTCCAGTTGAACTAGAAAAAAGGAAAGGAGAAAAGAGAAGATGTCTGGTGTACAATGTGTAGGACAGAAGGCCATCACAAGAATGAGTGTCCATTATTTTCGCAATATATTTTTGTGGGTATGCCAAACCCTTTAGCTTCAGGAGGAACATGGTGTGATATTTCCAAAACACATGGGCATGATCCCTATCACTTCCCCCTAATGTAGAAGTACCAGATAGTACCGAAGAGTACATTTTGTAACTTTTGTAAGTCAGTTGGACATGATTACAAGGACTGTAAAACCTTGGAGATGATGAAAGAAAGGATTATAGATACATATAGAGTTCAGGATGAAAATGTAACATGACAACATGTGAAAAAACCACAGTATAACACTGCATAGCAGCCACTTCACAATCTCGTGCAGTAGTTTGCAGCACAACCACGGTATAATGCACAACAATTTCAAGGGAAACAACAGTATACTCCTGCACAACAATGCACAGGACCACAATCGTACAATAACCCACAACCACAGTATCATCAAGGATCTCAGTATAAAACACCGCGTGGAGATAATCAAGGAAACAGAGGAGGATTTAGACGAGGAGGTCATGGAGGAGAGGCTTTGGAGGAGGTCGAGGACCTGTAGCATGCCATAAATGTTAGAAACTAGGGAACGATGCAAAATATTTTCCACATCCAATTGTGACATGTATGTATTGTCACACAATAGACCATGAAACAAAGGATTGCCCTACACTTTTGATAAATATACAGGACAAGAGGAACCAAACTAATCAGAATGTACAATGGATCAGGGTGGAAAAAAGAGAAGAAGACGGGAAGAATATTAACATAGTGACGAGAGGAGGAGATAAGATAGGAGAAGATGCATCCAAGAAGGATCAAGACCAATACCAGTGGGTCAGGAATAATATAGTGTTGGAACATAAGTTTGAGGGGAGAAAAGAGAAATAGATATTCAAAGAAGCTAGATGAGAGATCTTGAAGGAAAAAGTTGTTTCCACTTTAGGAACGAAGCCAATAGATGAGATACCAGTCTATGACATGCATTCATTATTCGATTAGACCAATCACAAAATGTCTTCAGAACAAGTAAGTAACTTAAGAAATTTCATGGGAGCTTGTGTCAAATTATTGATTGATAGAAAATCCTTACAAGTACTGCATAATTTGTTAGAAAAGTGTAATCATGGGAAAGAAGGGGTAAAAAGAGAAGAACCAGTAGGGAATTCACATTGAATGCTAGCATAGGAGACTTCAATATGGGGGGTATCATCCTAGACTTAGGATCTGAAGTCAATGTAATGCCAAAGAAAACCTGGGAAGCTATGGGAGAACCACAAATGGGAGGTTGAAGGGGATTCCAGTAGATCTAGATGGTGTGCACACCATGCCTGATTTTGTAGTCATGGACATAGTGGACAATACTTTGACATATCAATCATTGTTGGGTTTGGATTGGGCCTTTGATAACCAGGCTATTATTAACTTGAAGAAAATAAATATGATATTTGAATCAGGGGAGTATAGAGTTATTGAGCCATTATATCCCTCAAAAGGAGGAAGGTATGTGGAACCTATATATAATATCCTAACAAAATATGTGAATCAACTATACAGAACTACTTCATGTGAAGAGGATTATATCAACCCAACTGCAGATGGCATGCTCAGTAGGAGGAGAAGTATTTCTTGTGCTTCAGACTCTGACATGGGACTACAAAACTAGCAACAATGATTACATGAGTTATCTACCATGAGGTGTTCCAGAATGATGCGCGTGTTGATATGGGTTGGTACAGAGGTAAGAGAACCTCCTACTTTTTATGGATTGAATGAATTAGAAGAATTTTTAATAAAGTATGAGGTTGAAGTTATGGAAAATCATAGATTACCATCATTAGATATTTCTTTAAAAGATACAGTTTCAATATGGTGGGGTACACACAAGGCAGAGATCAACAATTGGTTTCAGTGCGAAAGGTTACTACGCATAAGATTTGGTGCAGAGCAGGAACACATATATGAGGAGAAATATGAGGGATTTGGACAACCCCAAGAGCATGTAGAAAAGTGAAAAGTTCAATGGATATTAGTACCACCAGAAGAATGGTCACACCATTTTATTCACACACTAGAAGGCATTCCTAAGAACTGGTACACAGAACAGGAACAATGCAGAGAAATTGCCAACTGGGAAGAGATACAACAAAACTTTGTAGTTACATTTTCCTTTGAGAACAACAACCCAAATATTGATACAATGCTAAAATTGGTAAGAGATGGGATATTTGAAGAACTAGAGTTTTAAATAGTTCCATAATCAGATGCAGGTTAGACAGACAATTAAAAAATTGCTACACTGTCATCATGTCGCAGAAGAAGAAGAACCAACAGAAGATAATCCGCACAACATAGAGATTCCAGAAGTAGAAGGTGAAAGGGAAGTAGAAGGCCCCAACCTAGATTCAGAAGATTATGCTCCACCACTAAATATTAAGAAGGTAAACATTGGAACTGTAGACAACCCAAAGATGGCCAGTATTGGAGATTATTATGATAATCAGACAGTTGAAATGATCACAGAATTACTATTAGAGTACAGTGATTTATTCCCATAAAATTTCTCAGAGATGAAGGGGTTAGCATGAGATATATGAGAGATGAATATCCCATTAAATCCATAAGCAATACCTATCATATAGAGGTTGTACAAATTGAATCCAATATACAAAGAGAAGGTGAAGAAAAAAATTGACAAGATGTTAGAAGCTGGTGTTATAGAACGTGTAGAAGAGTAATAATGGATCAATCTTATGGTGGTGCAAGAAAAGAAGCATGGAGGGATCAATATTTGTGTAGATTTGAGAAAATTGAATGATGATTTCCTACATGATCCTTTTCCTACCCCATTTATAGACGAAGTTTTGGATAATGTAGGGGGTCAAGAAGCTTATTTGTTTACAGATGGATTTTCAGGTTATCGTCAGATTAGGATCATGCCAGAAGATGGAAATAAGACAAAATTTTCTACAGAGTGGGGCTCATTTCATTATACAACCATGCCATTTGGATTGAAGAATGCACCAACCATTTTTTCAATGGTAGTAGTAGCAACTTTTAAGGACTTTATTCATAAGTTTTTGGAGGTTTACTTAGATGATTGGAAAGTGTTCAATTTGTTGAAATATCATGTTGAAGTACTAAGGTTGATGTTGGAAAGATCCAGACAATGTCATATATCATTAAGCATTAATAAATTTATTTTCAGCGCACTTTTGGGATTTTTTTAGGACATGTGGTGTGTAAACAGGGTCTACTGGTTGATCCTGCTAAATTGTTGTCATAGTTAACTTACCACCACCAAATTTAGTGTGCTAGTTGAAGAGTACATTAGGCCATATAGGGTATTATAGAAATTTCATAAGGGGATATGCACATATCACTGTGGAAATGGAGAAGTTTTTGAAGAAGGATACTAAGTACCAGTGGAACGATGAATGCCAGAAGAGTTTGGATATTTTAAATGAAAAGATCGTTACTGCATCAATTCTAGTTTTCCCATATTGGTTAAAGGAATTTCATTAGTATATGGATGCATATGCAATTGCATTAGGAGTAGTATTAACCCATCCAAGAGAAGGTGATATAGATCACCCCATTGATTTTTCAAGCAGGAAGCTGTCAGATTCAGTCAGAACTACAATACTATAGAAAGAGAAGGTCTAGCTATGGTTTATGCTTTGTATAAATACAGACACTACTTTTTGGGAAAACAATTTAATATGTTTACAGATCATTCAACTATGGGATATTTAGTTAATAATCCAGTGTTGGGGGGAAGTATTTGCATGTGGCTATTATTATTTCAAGAATTTGACTTTGAAGTTGTGGTGAATCCTGAAAGATTGAACGCAGGACTATATCACTTATCCAGGATAACGAATGGAGAAGAGCCAAGTAACTTGGATGAAAACTTCCCCAATGCATAGTTGTTTTCATTACATATAGTAGATGGATATTTTTCTTACATTATTGAGTTTTTGAGTACAGGATTTGCATCAAGAGAATTAAATACTGCGTAGAAGAAAAATTTGTTAGTCAGAGCTGCAGATTATCAGTTGATCGCAGTTCATTTATACAATCTTGGAGTAGACAACATTTTAATAAGATGTGTGATGGAGCATGAAAGACCCAATATTTTGGCAAAGGTTCATGAAGGGATTGCAAGAGGACATTACACGGGAAAATATACCACACAAAAGTTATTGCGCGCAGGATTATGGTGGACAATAGTGCACAAGGATTCAAAGGAATACTGTCAGAAGTGTGATGTTTTTCAAAGAGTTTGGAATCCATACAGAAGGGATGAGATGTCACTAATACTATAGGTTACTTTACAAGTGTTCTGTAAATGGGAAATAGATTTTGTAGGTCCAATTAATCGACCAACAAGAAGATTAGGAGCCAGATATATTATTATAGTGACAAAATACTTGACCAAATGGGTTGAGGAAACACCATTGCAGGATTGCAACACGCTTTTTATTTGAGAATACAATGTCAAGGTTTGGATGCCCAAGAATATTAATGAGTGATCAGGGGACTCACTTCATTAAAATTATAATTGAGGAAATGATTGAAGAGTTTAATATATACCACCAGAAGAGCACTCCTTACGATGCTCAAGCAAATGGAACAGTAGAAGCCTTAAACAAGACTTTGGAGAATTCCTTGACAAATATATGTAATGTGAATAAAGATGATTGGGATTTGAAATTACCAGTAGTACTTTGGGCTTATAGGACTACCTGTAAGAATTTAACAAGGCATACACCCTTTAGGATGGTGTATGGACAGGAAGCAGTAGTTCCTTTATATTATTTGATACCAAGTCTGTGCATAGAAGTAATCACATATATGCCAGAAAGAGGCACAACGTAGGAACTATTGGCCCAATTGATGGAATTGGAAGAGGATAGAGTCATAGAAGAATTTCATTAAGAGGTACAAAAAGGAAAGGATAAAGCATGGCATGATAGAAATATTAAGAAGAAGAATTTTAAGGTAGGAGATTTGGTTCTTCTCCATGATAGTAAGTATTTGTTGCACCCATGGAAGCTCAGAATGCATTGGCTAGGGCCATATCAGTTAAAGTTTGTTACAAATGGAGGTGTTGTACATCGACATACTTAGCAGGTAAGGAAATTCTAGGAAGGGTGAATGGTAGTCGACTAAAATTGTATAGGGACAGTCAACCCACTGACTCTCAATAGTTGTAGTGCAACAAGTAGAATTTTACATATTGTAGATAGTAGAAGTTAAAAGAAGAAAAAGGAAGACAAAAGTAGAAAAATGAAGAAAAATATAAAAAACCAGTTAAGAGGAATAAGTGATACATAGATAGTTGGGAATGACAACGCGCAACAAGTAGAGAATTGGTGCGATGTAATTCAGAATACTACGTGCAGGAAAAATAAATATTGCGTGACAGAACACAAAAATAACCGTAAAAATGAAAAACAAGATAGAACATTGATGACAGGGTTTATAAAAAGGTGAAAGCATGGGAAAGCTCGACACTTAGTGATTTTTTAGCAATAGATCACTTGACAGCATGAGAAAAGGGTGATTGAGCAAGAGGAAAATTTAGTCAATTGTGTGAAAGGCTAGTTAGATGGCACCCACAAAGGTTGGCGATCCTGACCAATTTGTACGAGTAACCCGACAGTTAGGAAGGAAGAAGGAAAGAATGGGAGAACCAAAAAGTTTTGTGGACATGGAGGATGTTACAACATCAGAAACTGAATCTATCAGTCCCACTAGGATAGAGGAAGAAATATCAAATGTAGAACATGTGCAAGTGGGTCAGAGCATGAAAAATCTAAATGACAGTGAAAACCCTAGTTCTGAAAACCGTGCAGAAACAAAGGAAAAGGACAAACAAAAGAATAAAGTCGTCACAGAGGAAGTCCTGGTCAAAGATATTACAGGTCGTCACAAAATAGAGGGAGAAGAAGAAGAAGAACCCAAGGATGAAGATGCATAAGAAAACCTAGCCGCAGGTCAAAAGAGGAAAGCACCAGGCGCAGTAGAAATCACTTTACCTTATCTACTAGACACTATAGTCATAGTGGAAGACATGTTAAGGAAGGTGTTGAAGCTAAAATATGCAGATCATGATGTAACATACATAGAAAATTTTCATGACTTCGTTCAAGAAGTGTACTTGGAAAACAAGGGGGAGGTAGGACCCTTAGGGAAACCTATTTTGGAGCCCACATAGTTGATCACATGTCTTTACAATTTAGGCATTATGAATCTTTTGGACATACCACATTTTGGATGCGGTAAAAATGTAGGCCTCTGTGTGAAGAAACTGCTAGCCATGGTACATGGAGGTATCTTGTGGATGGACAGGATGGACCCCATAGATGTATATCTCATAGACAAGATTACAGGATTTCCTACCAGCAGTGTAAAACCAGAAGATTATTTGGTTAGCAAGGCCAGGGATAAATAAATTGCATAGGAAGTTAAAATAAAGTTCGGAACAAATAGGGGAACCAGGGGTATAATCATAAAGGACATCAACGATCCTGCGAAAATTGTTTCTACAAAGATGATGGCTTGAAGTTTTTTGAGGAAGTGTAGGAAGGAAGAGACCCTAGCAAGAGTTATAGCAGTAGCAGCGCAATGTGAAAAAGGTGTAGTATTGAGCTAGGCGCCATACTTTTTGAATCATTTTCTGATAGATTGCAGAGATGCATAGGATAATGGAACAAAATTCCATTATTCGTGGTTTTTAATACTCATAGCTTTGTTAGGCTAGAAAGAGCCCAAATTTTTATCCTTTCTGGATTAAAAAGGGAATCTTGTGGAACACGGTATGAAACCTTGTGGTAGGAAAAGGACCCTAAGAACCAACAGGCGAACAACACAGCATTTTCCATGTTCTTGGAATACATGCAACAAAAGACAACCAATGTTTTGAGGATACCAATCGAATTAGTCCAGGAAAATGAATGGATTGCTAATTTCAAAGCGTCAAGAAAACATTTGTGGATTCAAGCCAAAACGGATCCAAAGAAGAAATGGTTGGAAATAAGGTATTGTACATCATGCGATGAAGTAGACCAAATCATGAAGGACTGGCCTCTGTAGTGGAAATTTCCAGCAACAAATAAGAAAGGAACAAAGCCTAAGGATMAAGAAGATGTAGGAACATCAAAGAAGACAATAAGTMTAGAAAACAATACAAGGAAATCTACAAAGCACAGTCAAGCCTCAAGAAGTGACGCAACAAGAAATAAGCCAAGGAAGAAATACAATGTGTCAAGCACATAAGTGAAGGGAGATAGCTCACAAAAAACAGAAKTACAGGATGAGGAAGCATAAAAGAATAAAACTAAGGCACGAACCTCAACCCCACCAAATAAGAGGACTGGAACATAGGAGGCAAAAATCAGGAAAAATATGAAGTATCACAAGAACCCTCTTGTTCTTACTATTGCAGAAGACTATGTAGAGTTCATCGCAGACAAAGTCCAGGATAGAGGGGAAAATACACTACTTGCAGTAGAGTCACAACAAGAGGATATTATGGCAAAGCTAGCAGAAGTTCATGAAATTTTATAGAGGCTACAGTTAAATACAATGCATCATTCAACAACGCAGTAGAAAGGAAAAGTACAGGAGGAACCAGCGCAGAGAGAACAAGGAGAGATAGTGCAGAAAATAGTCATAAGCAGAGGTTTAAGGTCACAACAGAGATGTTAGAGGTGGATGAAAACAAAGCGCAAAAACTAGTGAAGGACATGGAACATCTGGAGTTGGTTCTGGATAACATACCCACAAAATAATTATATGGACTACAAGCGAGGGTGATGTAAGAAGTACAGTCTAGAACTATGGTGGATTCCAAAAACCTAGTGCTCGACCGCGAGGTGAAGGATATTTTTGAAGTGACATGTGAGTATATCACATTGGAGAAGGAGGAGAAGAAACACACAGATAACTTAGAGAAGAATTTTGTAGAAGTATACAAGAGCATACCATACTGTGCACAGTCACATGAGGTTACAATAGAAGAGAAGATACAGAAGATTGCGCAGACAATGGAGAAGTACAAACAAGATATAGTGGACCTAAAAGAGAAATTAACTCTGAGAACACCTCTATAAGTATGGGAGTAGAGAGATTAGGAGGCTATTACACATGTAGAGAGTATAGAACATGAAGTTAAAGAATTTGAATAACTATATGACAGGACTGCACATATTTGGACCAGCCTAGAAGAGGATGAGAAGATCCAGCACTTAGAGAAGAGAGAGGAAAAATTGAACGTTGTGGTTCAGAACTTGAAGAAAAGGAAGAATACCATGGACATATCCCTAATATTGAAGGTTGTGCAGGAGCTAAAAATTTTTTAGTCAGAGTTAAAGGTTGTGCAAGAGGAGAAACGAGCAAAGCAGGCTCAATTGGAGCCATTTTAGCAAGAGGTCAAAATGATGATAGAGGAACTGTAAACAGAGAAAGCTAGATTGACATAGGTGCATGAAGAAAGCAGGGAAGTGTTGAAATAGCACGTGATAAAGAAGGTTTTGGAGACACTAGTAGGAAGGAGCGCAAAGGCCAAGGAAAAAGCAATAGAGTTGGAAAAGAAGTTTCATCCACTGGAGGTAATGCTCCAAAAGGTGAACTAAAGCTAAGTGGATCAGGATGAGCCACATGTTAGTGTTGGGGGACTGTTGGGGCAGGAGTTTTTGGGAGAACAGTGTAGCAAATGAGGCATATTGGATCGAGAAGGATATTGTGCCACATTTTGAGGAAAAGTAGCACACGTGACAGGATTTGCGGAAATCCAACGTAGATGTGGACAAACCTAACCATGTTAAGGTTATGGTTTTGGGAGTCATATTGTAAGGTTTTAACCCATTTTTGTAATATAAATAAAGAGTATGAGGTAGATTAGAGGAGGAGGATTAGAATTCATTCTATCCTTTTGTGTGAAATATTTTGAGTAACTTTTTGAGTACTTGGAGCATATTTTTGGAGTTGAAGTTTGTTTGAGAGTTGTGGAGCTCAGATGGAGTTAATATGGAGATGTAGTTGAGGGTCAGGTTGCAAGTTGTGGAGCTTGGTGTGATCCTGGTCTACCTCACTACTCTCTATTATCCTATGATGTGATGTGCGCAATTCCCTTTTGATGATGAAGAAGAAATAACAGAAGATCTTTGTGGATGTATCCCCAGGGGGGGTGAACCGTGGTAAAAATATGTGTGCAATGTGTCTGAATGTTTTACTATGTATGCAGTAATCATTGAATGGTTAGATATATGAATGAATGGTTTACTTACATCACACACTAAAATAAATATGCAGAATAAATGTTATGAATGAATGGATGAATGGATCTAATGAACAATGTAATAGAATGCATGGTTAAGTAGAAATAAAAGTAAGAAGAACAACCCCAATCCCTTCCATGACTGCAAACACCTACATCCTACAGTCCCCCATAAACTATCTCGAATGAGATTTTGTTGTGCACTTTGTGCGCGGTGTAGCCTTCTGGTTTATCAGAAGGGCCGATGGTGATAAGGGTTTTATTGGATAAATAAGGTAGAAATTGGGTCAGGCCATATGTCCAACAACCCAGATTTTTTCCTAGATAATTGGACTAGATTCCACGACCTCTGTGTCAAAATATATTTTTTATATTCTTCACGAAGATGCCCTAATTGACTGGGGCCGAATTATTTCAAATGAGATATTTGTTCCAACTTAGTGGTTTGAGAAAAACCCAATAATTCTATATGACTTCTTATTAGGTATATGTTATACCTACTGCGACATATTTGAATACTTTTTGAGGACAAGGAATGTTGATTTCAAGGTGGAACCAATTTTTATCTAGTATCCATCTTTATGGAGATAGAAATTCCAATACAATTTTTACATGGTCCACAATAGTTTTATTTATGGTTTCAAAAGATTAATTTTTTATCATACTGCATCGATGTTGTCACTAAAGGTTTCCTCCTTTCTTTCCAAGAAAGGAATTTTTGAGGCTATGGAAGATTTTAGTTTTCTAAGACTATTTGGTTTCTAAGGGAAACCCTTCTTGCTCCCCTTTTATGTATATGATAGACACTTTGTCATTGAAGTGTGAAACAATATAAACACTAGGCACACTTCTTCAATGAAAAAAGGAAGAAGAAGTTCATTCCACTGCAAAAAATATAAATACTAGGCACACTGCGAAAAATCCCCCACCAATATTATTTGGCTCATCCTCAAGTCAATTGTAGCATATACGTGAGGCATATGGTTTGAGTAAGAGTAGAGCAACGTTCTTCAAAATAAGTTGTGATTGCGGCCAGTTTCTCGACCATGAACATTCTTTTCTTTTCTTGTTGTTTTAGAATGCCCATATCGAGAAGTACAACTTGGCCACACTAATTCGAGGGGGGGGGGTGTGTGGGTTGATGACGAGATGAGAAAGTAGGGCTATTAGAAACATAATCAAATAGATGAATTGGGCCCAACCTCACTCACTTGGGGGGAGGGTGGATGAATATGGATGGGAGGAAGGCTCTAGGTGAGCCATTGAGTAGGGTCTCATCCTATCAGCAAAGGGCGTGAAGCATGGAAACAACTCAAGAAACTCTTGGCTTAGGGGCATGGGGAGTGACCTTGAGTACAAAGAACAGTTCATAAAATTATGGGGTACTAAGATGACACTATCAAGAAAAGGGAGAAGACTAATCATCTTCTTGAAGACTACAATGTAGGCCCTTGAGTGTCTCTATCGAACTGATGATAAGAGAGTATGTACAACCATCTAAGCCACACCATGATAGGGGAGAAGGAGAATCCCAATGAAATGAGGAAGGAAGTATTGAATGGATTTGGTGGTCTCTCATTGTATCCCTCCTGTAGTAGAATTTAGGGAAGGTTGACAGATGCATCCCTCCTGCAGTAGAATTAAGTAATGTTGGCATCAAATTTAAGAAATGTAATGGAGGCATCAAGAAAATTATTTTGATTAGAACAAAGCCACAATTTATCTTCCTCTAATAAATATCGCAGAATTCACAGAGGTACTCTTCCATAACTTAATCGCTTTTGACCTATGAAAAACATCTAGAATGAATTATGTTAGATGTTACTTGAGTTTGATGAAGAACTTGATGGATACAAAAAAAGATGTGGTCGTGCTAAAAAATAGTGCAATCATTAAAAACTACATTGGGAGTGACATGGAGGTTGTCTTTCTCTTCCATGATCTATGCAAGGGACTCACCCTACCCCGGGAAGATGCGTTTGAGAAACTGCAACATGATGTGATGGAGCACTACGGAAGTAACTTCAAAGTCTGGTTTTCCCAATTTATGAAGGACTATTTCTCACCACCTTGGAAATATCTAGCTCTGGTGGGGGGAATTCTAGCAATGTATATCACGTTGTTGCAAACCATATCTCCATACTCCAAGTATATAAGTAGCATCTCCATTGTTTTATCTTTTCCCATGTAATTTATTTTATAAGAGTATAGGATAGGCATATTTCTGGTCATTTATAAATGATTTGTATCCTATTGTATCCTTCATTATATGACTTTATGTGGTAGCCTTCATGTGTATCATGTTTTATCCTTCGTTAGATGACTTTCTATTGTAGCCTTCATTTGTATCTTGTTGGACATTATTTATGCTATTTTGATGATTTTTTTTTCACTACAGCTAGATGCCTTTTTGTCAGGCATTATTCAAGATGACTCTCTGTATGGAGTATTTGATAATTATGGAATTGATTTTTATTAATTGTTTATTTCTAGGAATGGGAGTTTGGTTGATTTTACATGTATTTTCTATCCTATTTTTTCTTAGGTAGAAGAGAAACACGAAGATTTAGAAAATCTTCCAAAAGTTGGGTAATAGCCAGTTTGAGTTATTAATTATTAATTGGTCAGAAATGTTGTGGTTTTGAGATCTACGATTAAAGTAAGAGATTTTTCAATTAGTTCTTCGTTAGGGGTTGTCCAAAAAATTGTTTATGTCAGTGAAATTTTGCCTTCTCCATAAGGACTATGGTAGTTGATTTTTCAATTATTTTTTCCCTACCCGGGAGTGCCTAAATTTTTTGCCAATGTGAAGCTAATCAATAAGTTTTTTCCGTGAAGAGTTTGCCTTTAAAATTTTCCTATGCCCTGCTAAAGTTTCCTACTCCATAGAGAATATAGTATTCGATGTTTTGAATAATTCTTTGAGAGATTGTCCAATTTTTTCTTTACCTATGTCAATCTAAAGTCACGGATATTTCCCTGTTAAAACAAATTATCAAAATCTCTCAAAATCGAGTTTTATTTTAAAGTACTAATTTTATATCTATTTTTTTATAAACCGAGAAGATATGATTTGACACGTAACCTATTTACTTGTCATAGCTTTTGGAATTATTTTGGAAAAATACCTTTTCTTTGTTAGATGTTGTTTCTGTAAGATTCGAACACTCCACCGCTTAGAGAAGCTTAATGCCGGTGTTTCGAAACCCTGGGGAGACTCCTCAATAGGGCCCAGAGATGATGCCAGGAAAAGTGAAGCACAATCAATCGAACATGTAATGTCAATGAGGAAGGTGTTGGAGCCTAGAGATTTTTTCTATGTTTTATTTAAACCTTGCAAAGACCCATTGTTATAGTACATTATCATTGCTTGGATAATTTGAAAATTTGGACTACTTCATGCAAATCAGTGTGTTGTTTCCTTTCTCTTAATTAACAGAGGTTATTATCAAATATACATATATGTTGGTAGAAGTTGGATCATCTTATGGATGTCATGGATTAATATTATAATTACAATATAGAATATGGTATAATTAATAATATTGCATTATAATATATAATATAAAAGAATAATTTATAGAAAAACATTTTTTTAATTTAAATTAAAAATAGTGTTTAGTTTTATATATGATACTAAAGTTAAATGTTATTAAAAAGTGCATGATTTTATTGGAGGTATCCTAAACTATAAGGGACATTGATTTTATTGTGAATATTATATACACTTAAATCGTCTTTTCTATCTTGAAATAAGACCTAAAATTTCTTGTGATTGACTAAGAGCTCATGGTAATGAAATAAAATCTAACCTAAAACTGCTTATGATTGGCTAAGAACTCATAATCATAATGGTGATAAGCTAGATAGCATTTATGGATAAAAACCACCTATAAGTTTAACTCATTCCATATTCAATTTGATGAACACATAGCAAAAGTTGAATGTAAAAATCACCCTACCAATTTCGACAGCCACAAGTACACTTTGAAAGTCTAGTCATCTTATATTTATGAAGGGTCAGATTCATACCCATCACACAGATTGACTGCAAGGGTAGCTACTTCCCAAAACACCAAAGAATAAGCATTGCTCCTATTCTCGTGAAGGTGACCATGCCTAGATTCAAATCAATGATAGTGATGGTCAAGGATGTTTCTAAATGATGTAAGGCTGCTAAATGGAAGTGTTTGAATGCCATTGTCCTCGCATCTAGGAAGGGAAAAAATTCTTCACCTTCAAGTTTAAGTCCGTGAGGGGAAGTAGTAAGCGATTTCTCATTGTCGAGTACCTTCATCTTTGAGCATATATAATGAAGAGGATAAGTCTCATTTCCATTTAATTTCATTGGAATGAATAAGGTATTCACCCATGGGCTTCCTAATTGTAGTTGGAGTGGCGAGTTAAGCCCTTGGTTAACCATTGTCGATAGAGGTTGAAGTTTGCATATTTTTTAAGAATTGATTAATCATATTTTCAGTTATTAAGGGTTTCTCCATCATTTAGGTTATGACCACAACCATGAATCATAATGTTTCATATTTTTTTTTGTAACATATTCATTTTGACCTCTATAAGGTCTCCCATAATACCTATTGAGCATGTGCTCTCTTTGGGAAAATTCAACCACAAAATGAACGAAGAGCATAAGGAGGAAGCGATCAATTGGATGAACGAAGACATTTGGGTGTGAGCAGGAGCACCTTGGGTGCACAATTGTGATGTGTGGCACCAAGGGGGCACACACCATACTTTCCTTAGAAGATTGATGAAGACTTGGGTTGCATTTGGGAAAGAGTGGGGAAACTTGGGAGCATGCCCAAGGAGCAGTATCGCTTGATCTCGGCAACATGGGTGCACCGAAGAGGTTGGACAACCCCATCAACACACCCACGAGGAGTCACAAAAATTGGTAAAAGAGAGCGTACAAGGCAGGGGGTTGGCGCCCAAGGACGGGGTGCGTTGGTCCAAGAGACATGAAGATTGATGGGCATGCAATTTTGTATAGGTGCATCAGGTCCACAGAGGGGCATGACGAGCTGTTTGAGTGTGGCTTCGTGAAGGGGTGTGCCACACCCAAAAGACATGATGTTTCACATAAGTTACCCTTGGATTCCCTATAAGAGCACAAGGGTGCAAAAATAGAGGAGGAAACAAGATTGGCAAGATATTTGGAGAACAAGTTTGAGGTAAGTATGAGGCAACGAATCAAGGCAGGACAACCAATATGGAAGAGAAGTAGCCAAGAGTGGGATGCTATAGGATATTTTGGGGAATTTTGGAAATGCAAGTCTGTTGGACACATGTGTGAGGCAAAATTGAAATCTATGTTAACTTGGTGAAAGTTTGTGGTAACGAAGGGACAATAAGTCTATGGTTGTGGGCACACCTAAGGTGCATCACAAGAGGTTACAGAGACAGTTGCAATAAATATTCTTGGTGTGATGAATCTATGCATGTGACTCCCAGTGAGGTGAGGCAAGTCATGTGACTCTTCCAAGTTGTAAACCAAGTTGGTAGTGCTCCTATTGTAACTATTTTTGTAACACACCCAACCCCTAAGTAACCTTTTTAGGGATGGGGAATCAAAAATTTTCTTAATTTAATCTTCTCGAATCTTGTTTCTGAGGTCTCCATCCTCTTCTACACAACCATAGATTTCTAACAATTGCTACCAGGCTCAAATCTGAGATCTGGATTGCAAGTTATGACCTCTGGAAGCTCTTCGGGTGTTATCAGTCAAGGGCCATGTGGCGCTCACGTGGGTCCATATCATTTGTACCATACCAAGTTCCCCGAAGTCTTGGATATTCCCCAGCATTCCTACATCCATGGTGGAAGTCCATCCATTGTCCAATCCAATGGCAGGACTTGATCCTCGTTTAACACATAAGCTTAAGGGAAAATTCGACATTCGGCACTTCAGCATTGAACACCCATTTTTCTTTCTACATGCATATCCTCCAGAGTCCCGAAATCATGATCACTCGAAGGGTCCTGAAATATCACAATGTGGCTCCATCCTTCGGTCCCTTTGGATTATCTCTGACACTTCACCCCAAACCTTCGGAGTTTTGAAGTCCCTGACTCTCGAAGGGTACACACTTACACGTGGTGGCATATTAAACGCAAAGGAAAGGACATGTGGGTCCTGAGTACTCCACCTGCCAAATGGACCAAGCGAATATGTGCCAGGGGGGGTGACATGCGACAAGGCAGAGATGACATGTGGCCCAATCCATGGGTGACATGTGTCATGTTTTGATGGGTACATAGGGTCTGCAAAAAGAAAGAATCAAGGTGACACGTGGCATGTCAAACGTGGGTCCACGTCACCCTAGATGACATCAGCATGCCACATCACTCCAGACTGATATCCCTCTGACGCCCTTAGATCTCATGGTCAAGATGCATCCATGTAGATACATTGATCTATGGCCTATGTCACTTCGTAACTTCGATGTTCGGGGAATCCACTGTGTGAATTCACCCTTTTTCCTGGAGTAGTTAGCGACGAGTTGAACACGATATAGATCTAACATTCATGGGAGATCCTGAAACGTCCTCATATCTACAACTCTTATCACTTCGCGAATCCAACATTCAGGTGTTTTTCTCGCTTACCACCCCATTTCTCCTGTCGTGGTCAATGACAGACTGACCTTGGCATAGATCCAATGACTAGGGAATATATCGAAGCGTCCCTAGATCTATGGTTCTCGTTAATTTACAGCTCCAGACTTCAGTGGTTTTGGCATTATGACAACTCCTCTCTCCTGAAGTTTGACTTCGTCGAAGTGTTGTACATGAGTCCCTCCACTGGTTGATCAAATGGTTAAGAGGGGTTCTCAATGGACTCCCCAGATCCACAACTCGCATTAATTCGCAACTACGACATTTGGGGAATTTGGTGCTATGACACCTCTATTCTTCTGAAGTAGTCAACACTGGACTGACCTCGACATAGATCCAACAACCAAAGAGACTCCCAAATACCCTCGCATTTGCGGCTCGTATTACTTCATGATTGGTAAGTGGGTTAGGGTTTAACGATGGGACAGTTACATCAGTCACGGTTAGGGAAACCACTAGATGTCAGTCAACCTTGTTGGTAACCGAACCAATGAGATTCCTTTGGCTGGTTTGAGAGTGGTAAGGCCATAACACCCTAGAGCTCCAAACTCCTCGAGTTATGAAGCCAGAAACGCTTAGCTCCTTTGAAGCCTAGCGCAGGGTTCCCAAACCCTGGTCATATGGAATCTTGGACTAGCCTCAAGGATACATGCTCAACACTTAACCGTGTTTTGGTTAGAATCATGGACATAACCCCTCAATCACACAGGTGAAGGGTTTGAAGGAGGCGCCCTTCTTCCACAAAGTTCAAACTTGTTGACTTGCGAAGGTAAATTTGAGAATTCAAAAAGACTTAGGTATTCCAGTTAACTTTACTCTGAATCTCTTACATACCCATATCCCATAACTCTCTAGCTGCTAAGTTGAGGCAAACAGAAGACAATCTTTTGGCAAGTTATAGATATATTTAAAAGTTGAGGGAAACATGGGTATTACAATCCCCTCCCCCTTAAAGGAACATCGTCCTTCTCTACCTATTGATGTGCTCTGTATATATAGAAGTAAACAAAAGTGGGTATGCATGTTTCATGGCATCCTCCATTTCCCATGTAGCTTCATCTGGACCAAAGTACTTCCACTGCACCTTGACTTGTGCAATGGTTATGTTTCTGAGTGGATTTCCTTCCTGTCTATTATGCATTGTGTTTCTAGCAAGAATTATCCCTCTAGTTCCACCTGAATCACAAACGAGTAAATTATATGATTATAATCATGTACATATTTCTTTAATAACGAAACATGGAAAATATTTTGTGCCTTCACTATGGGAGGAAATGCTATTCTATATGCTACATGTCCCACTCTATCCAAAATTTCAAAGGGCCCACAATACAAAGGTGACAACTTGTCACAAAATCCCATTCTCAAGGAGCTTTTCCTAGGTCTAACTCTGAGATACACATGATCCCTTGCTTTGAACTCTCTAGGAGTCCTTTTTTCTATCTGCATAGCTTTTCTGTCTATCATGAGCTATTTTCAGATTCTATTTTATATGAAGTACTTTTTCTTCCATTTATTTTAGCATATCTGGACCGATTGTAATTCTTTCTACTAGGCTATCCCAACTTATTGGAATCTTTCATTTTCTACCATAGAGGGCCTCAAAAGGGCTCATCTTCAATGACTCTTGATAGGCATTGTTGTAGGCAAATTCTACTAGTGGTAGGTAGTTGTCCCACTTCTTAGGTTGATGCATTACATGCATCCTTAACATGTCCTATAACACTTGGTTTACTCTCTCTATCTATCCATTAGTTTGAGGGTGATAGGTTGTACTAAATAGCAATTTAGTTTCAAAACCAAAAAACAACGATTTCCAAAAGTTTGAAGTAAATTTGGTATTTTTGTCAAATATGATTTCCTTAGGCATGCCATGCAGTCTAAATATTTCCTTCATGAAAATACTAGAAATATATATTTCCTTGCAAGTTGATTTGATGGGAATAAAGTGGGCATGTCATTGTTTCATGGAAACCTGCACAGGAGACCTAGTTAAAGCAAACACAAACAAAGCTTATCAAGACAAGGAAGAGAGATACAATATGAAGAATGAGAATCAATGTATATTATGATCTGGTGAATGAGTGAGTGATATTCACTCATATAGGCAATGACATCGAATGATTAAGAAAAGCGAAGAAGCAGTGAGCTACAGTATGATTTTCTTAGGAATGCATGTGTAATAGTGATGGTCTAAAATTAGAAAGTATAAAATAGAACTAGTCAGTTAACTCCCACTGAACTAGTGTGTCGAAAATATAAATTTCTCCAACACCCCCCTGAACATCACTATGGAGTAAAAATGAGTCCCTGCTACTAGGCCATATTAGGTACTCATGTACAATGCAACTAATGAACACTGAATACAAATAAGGAAAAAGGGAAAACCATGTGGGCACAAAACCCCCCCTCAAAAGACAATGCATCAAAAGAAGAAAAGACATTTTCTAGGAAACTATGTTCTTCACTGCAAGACGATCCCGCAAAGTCTGAAACTTCTTCTCAGTGAAGGTCTTGGTGAATATGTCGGCAGTTTGTTCAAAGGAAGGACAAAACTGCAAATCAATGATCCTACCATGTACTGAATCTCTGATGAAATGCATGTGGACCTCAATGTGTTTGGTTCACTGTCGTTGTACTAGATCTCTGCAAAATCTCAGTGTACTCTGATTGTCACACCATATGATAGTCAGACAGTGAAACTAGATACCAAGCTCAGTAAGGAAGTGTTGAAGCCAAAGTGTCTAAATGACATAGTTGACTACTCCTCTGTACTCAACCTCTGTGGAAGATAAAGAAATAGTTGATTGCTTCTTACTTGACCAACAAATTGGTCCTAACCCCAAACTGAGAGTGTATGTAATATTCCATATATAAAAAGTATGCATAACAGAAATAAATAGCTAGAAATGGCAGATGAACAACAATATAACTAGAACAACACCACAATAATACCAAAATGATACTAGAATAACACCAAAAAGACAACTTTGATTACTGAGAGCAATGTTCACTTGCCTCTTCGAGGGGGAAACCTCCAGTAGAGCAGATCTCTATTACAATAATATCCAAGACAAAAGTTATCATATCCTCTATTAGCGATCAAATAATTCATTCTGAAATTTGTTTGAAAAATGATGCCTCATCTTGTGGAGGACTTTTGACTACCTTTCAAAGATATAAAAATAGATCTGAAAGTGCCATTGGAAAGATTAGGATTTCTAGATGTCAATCGACTATTCAAGCATGTAAAACGGACTCTCCACGGTTCAGAAATTTGATTTTTCCCAAGGCAGTTTTCATTAAAAAATATGCGCTTTCACCAGCCCATTGGTTCGGAAATCTGCTAGTTGGCTGTTGAAAGATTTCCTTTTCACCAGCTAAAGGGGAGGATTCAAGGAAAATTAGCTGGTAAAAGCACAGAAGAGTCCAGAAACTTCTTCTTTCTGCCCAGATCGTGATTTTTTAATTCCTGAACACGTGGGAAAGGTGTCAAATGATGGATAATAATTAGGAGAAGCTAAATCATCTTTCTCATCCATCTTTAAAGACATGTGGTGAGGAAATAACACCAAATGGCACAATAATTCTTGACAGAAAATCTCTCAATCATCAAAATCAGATTTCTGAATCTATGATTTTCACCTACAGACTGCCAAATAATGCTTTAGTTGTCAAATTCGACTTGTAATGATCAGATTAAATTTATTTGGTTAAATATTAGGTTATTTTATTGTATTAAGTTTTGTACTCTGTTTTCCATTTTTAGAAATCCAGATCCATGTTTATAGTATTTGAGTTCTGTTGTAAAGATATAAATACCTATCATTTGATAGAAGCAGGGGTTCGATTCTGGATAGAGGACTATATTATGTTGTAAACAAACTTTTACTATGATAATACAAATCACAGTTTTCTCTCTCTATTGATGTCAGATTCTCTTTTTCCTTCTGTACTTTCTATTAAGTTGTTCTAGCTACAGAATGATGGTTATCTCATTGGTTAGCTCATAACTTGATATTAAGTTTCTTATCATTGTTTATTAAACCCTACACTTTGTATTTGGTTTATAAACATTGTTTTCTCACCCATTTAAAGCTATCATCTGATCATCAATCCTTGAGAGCACTAGTTTATTTGATTTTCATTATATTTTCTGAGTGCCATACTGTAATTGATTTATCCCATTGATCCACACATACATAAACACAAAAACAAGTTTTCTTCAAGTTACCAAGCATCTTTGACCTACAACCTCAAAGATTTTCTTGGAGTGCTAACAAATTGGCGCCATTGTCGGGGAGAGGAGATTGAAGCTTAGCTTCCTTGGGATACAACATAGATCCAGCTTTGATGATAGACAAATCCTAGAAATTATATTGGTTTTAATCATCTATCTGGCGACTCCATGAAAGACGGATTCTGTGGCAGCTCCACAATAATCAAATGTCGAAAGCATTTGTTGCCCTTTTGGCTCGAAGGTTTGCACCTCTTGACTTTTCTTCAATTCCTGGTTTCCCACATCCTGTACTTGATATGTCAGAATGGGGAGATTTTCTACCTGTCTTCAAAGAGAACAAAGAAGACAATCCTGCAAAACACCTCCTCAAATTCCATGAGTGCATGTATTTATTAGATCTACAACATGAGGATGTTCGTATGAAGATGTTCATGCATTCATTGTATGGTGATGCACGTCAATGGTATTTTTCTTTACCTCCTTCCAGTATTTCATCATTGAAGGATTTTCATAGATTATTTAATGAGAACTACAAAAGGTTCTTTCCAGATAAGTTTTTATTCGATAATTGTTGTGTAGAATATGAATTGCACAAAAGAGTTGAAGATGTTAATAGGGAACAATCGTTTTCTCAAAATTTACATAATCTTTTAAACGATCTTCGTTGTGATGTCTCCTCATAAACATGAATTAGGAAAGACTGATGAAGAATATGAGGGTTTTCCTATTACCTCTATTTATGATTTTCATGAATCTAAAGAATTAGATTCTTTAGCTACACATGCAGATGATACACAGTTTCCAGATTTGCAGATCATGGGAATTTGCAGTAACCTTGAGAAACAAGATTTTCAAAGACTATCTTATCTCCAACTAGAGTATCAGAGACATTCTTCTTGTTATGAATATGTTATTTCAAATTATGATAAGGAAGGAGATGTTGAGATTTCTGAAAGCTTGTTGTCTACTAGAACTTTATCTAATTCCATTTTTCAAAAGATAGATGATCAAAAATGTGTGCATGCTGTAATTGATGTGTGTTACCAATCTGTTTTTCAAAAGTCTGAAGAAGATCTTTTTAATTTTGATATATCCTGTAAAGATATTATTGTTGAAGAAGAAATTGTTATTTGTGATAAGCCAGCATACCATCATGATGAAATCAGACTACAGAGATATGGTGAAGAGGAGCAGAAAGGTTCAAATCAGCAGTTCAACTTGCATTTTTCTCCGACAAAGGTTGAGCAGTCCACTTTCAGCATTAAGATCAGTGAAAGCAATCGACAGCTGCAATATAGTCAGTTAGATCAACAGTTCAAAGAGGTATTCTTTTATGGTTTTAATGACCCTATCACAAACTATTTAGAATCTATGAACAACATACATGTTAAAGTATTTTGGGCAGATGAAAATTGGCTTTGTCATCAGTTCAAACTACTTTTCTGTTGGTTATGCATTCAATTATTTGTCGGGTCAATATCAAGAACAGGTTCAGTAAATCGGTATCTGATATGGCTTCTTTGGAAGCATGAGTTTACATGATTGAGCATCAGTACAATGGTTAGAGCAGGGGTAGGCAGTGAATAAGCTTGTCATATGAGAAAGTAGATCATGTTCAGTTGTTGATTTATGAAATAAATAGGCAAGCTGCAGGCAGAGAATGTATGTGTAGAAAATTTGGTCTTGTAAAGATGTAGGTGGCTCGAGCAACGAGTTGAAAGCTACCATTTTCAAAGGCAACACAAGAGTTTAGTGTTTTTTCAAATACATAGTGCATTTCAAGTGACAGCGCAAGAGGAATTTTCATTAAATTCCTATGCTAAGAGATCATATAGAGATCGATTCCCATATCTGAATATTACAGAGATTGAATTTATTTCTTCCAAGTTGTGAATGTTGAGTTATTCACCATTCAATAAACCCTCTGTGAGTTCATATGCCATGCAGGCATAAATATTGTGGACAAAAGAATTTTCTACAAATATTTAGCAAATATCGGAACACAAAAGAATGTTTGATTGTGAATTCATCAACATTTGCATTTTGGGAAATTACTTCTGCCTTGGGAAAGCAATCCAGAGATGATCGGTAATATGATAGAAATTTTTCTGTTAAAGGAACGCTTATTGCTGGGATCATCTATTTATGGAAACTTCAAATGGAAAATTTATGGGAAGTGTTTGCTAGTACCCAGGTCATTAGTAACTTGCTTTCACTTACCCTATTGAAAATTGGAATGAAAGACAAAAAAAAGATCTGGCACACATTACTATTAATTGTGTGCCTTGGAACTGATGACTGAGAGATCTCTAAATAGGTTTCCATTTGAGAATTTCAACTGTGAATTCATTGTTGATCAATACGGAAAATTATAGACAGTTTTCAGTTTAGCAGAAGATTAGGTGAACAGGCCAAATTTTTTGGAGATAACATGATCATAAATAGAGTTCCATACATTTTTTTTAGAAATTTAAATGTAAAAGTATAGGATATAACTTGTTTATTCCTATAATAAATTTATTGTCAAAAGGTATTTCCAAAAATCAAAGAAAATCTTTTCAACGACTAATCTTTGTTTTGAAGCTGAAGTTAGCCGGTGAAAGTTCAAGGTTTCAACAACTAAATGGCATTTCTGAAAACAAGTGAGCTAGTGAAAGTGAAGCCCTCAGTTTTCTTATTTGCAGACACAGGAAGATTTTAGAGAGGATGTTGATGAGATGAAAAGTCCAGATCAATAGTTCATCATGCATTTTTCTCAGACAGAGATTAAGCAATCTGTATTTAGCATTGAGATCTGTGATTGATTAAATGAATAAACAAGCAGGTTACAGGTTTCTATAGGTTTTCAGATGATAAATTGTAAAGTAAAAATGAGTCCATGCCCAATACTAAAGGCACAAGGTCTTCTAGGTTCTTGGAAACCTCGCAGGGAGGTCTCCATCCTAGTTGGAGCCAAATGTTAGTGATCAAATAATTCATTCTGAAATTTGTTTGAAAAATGATGCCTCATCTTGTGGAGGAATTTTGACTCCCTTCAAAAGCTATAAAAATAGATCTGAAAGTACCATTGGAAATCTTAGGATTTCWAGATGTCGATCGACTATTCAAGCATGTAAAACGAACTCTCCACAGTTCAAAAWTTTGATTTTTCCCAAGGCAGTTTTCATTAAAAAATATGTGCTTTCACCAGCTCATTGGTTTGGAAATCTACTAGTTAGTTGTTGAAAGCTTTCCTTTTCACCAGCTAAAGGGGAGGATTCAAGGAAAATTAGCTGGTGAAAGCRTAGAAGAGTCTAGAAACGTCTTCTTTCTGCCCAGATCATGATTTTTTAATTCCTAAACATGTGGGAAAGGTGTCAAATGATGGATAATAATTAGGAGAAGCTAAATCATCTTTCTCATCTAGMTTTAAAGACATGTGGTGAGGAAATAACACCAAATGGCACAATAATTCTTGACAAAAAATCTCCCAGTCATCAAAAACAGATTTCTGAATTTGTGATTTTCACCTACAGACTGCCAAATAATGCTTTAGTTGTCAAATTCGACTTGTAATGATTAGATTAAATTTATTTGGTTAAATATTAGGTTATTTTATTGTATTAAGTTTTGTACTCTGTTTTCCATTTTTAGAAATCCAAATCCATGTTTATAGGATCTGAGATCTATTGTAAAAGATATAATTACCTATCATTTGATAGAAGAAGGGGTTTGATTCTGGATAGAGGACTATATTACGTTGTAAATAGACTTTTACTATGATCATACAAATCACAATTTTCTCTCTCTATTGATGTCAGATTCTCATTTTCCTTCTGTACTTTCTATTAAGTTGCTCTAGCTACAGAATGATGGTTATCTCATTGGTTAGCTCATAAATTAATATTAAGTTGTTTTTCATTTTTTATTAAACCCTACACTTTGTATTCGGTTTATAAACATTGTTTTCTCACCCATTTAAAGCTATCATCTGATCATCAATCCTTGAGAACACTGGTTTATTTGATTTTCATTATACTGTCTGAGTGCCATATTGTAATTGAGTTATCCCATTGATCCACACATACATAAACACAAAACCAAGTTTTCTTCAAGTTACCAAGCATCTTTGACCTACAACCTCAAAGAGTTTCTTGGAGTGCTAACACCCTCAACTCCTATTTATACTAAATATGTCTATCAAAAGAACCATCTAGAGGAATATCCTTCTAGAAGCGGAAGCTTCTATTAGGTATTCTTACATTGGACTTATTCTTCCTTATTGCTAGGCCATATTAATATTGACCTTTATTACATCGGAATATATTATTCTACCTACGTGAGGGGTTAGGTCCCTAACATTTCCTCCCCCTTAAAAACAACCTTGTCCTCAAGGCTTGAGATGTGGAAATTGTTGCAGAATGGTAGCTGGTTCCCAAGTGGCATCTATTGGAGTTTTATCTTTCCACTGGAATAACAATTCCTTCATGGTTCACTGACGAAGACGACACCCACATTGGTCCAAAACTGCTTGTGGTTGTAGCCAAATGGAGCCTTCTTCATCCAACTTGGGAAGGTTGGTTTGAGTTTGGCACTTAGTTCCAATCACCTTCTTTAAGCAAGAAACATTAAAAATAGGATGGAGCTTAGAATGACTGGGAAAAGAATGGTATAAGGACCATAAAATTTGGGTGCTAGTTTCTGACAATGGTCAGCCTTGAGGGAATTTTGCTTGTAAGGTTGTAGTCAAAGAAACACTTTATCCCCTTCTACAAATTGATATTCAAAGAGACCTTGATCTTCTTGTTTCTTCATTCCATTCTGGGCCATGACCAAATTCTCTTTGAGGGTACAGAGAATAGACTCTCAAACTATAAGAATTTGGTCAACCGCTTGGACCTTCGAGACACCTGGAAAATATGAGAGAACTTAAGGTGAATTTTGTCCATATACCACTTCAAAAGGAGTCATGTGGGTAGTTGTATGGTATGAAGTGTTGTACCACCATTCAAATAGTGGTAATCATTGAGCCCACTGATTTTTCCTTTTCGAGGAAAAACACCTAAAATATGTTTCCAAACACTTGTTGACAAATTTAGTTTGACCATCAGTCTGGGGATGATAAGTTCTGTTGAGATGCAATTGGGTGCCTTGTACCTTGAATGGTTCTTGCAAAAAATTGTTGGTGAAAGTTGGGTCGCGATCAGAAATAAAAGAATGCGTCATGCCATGAAGCTTGAAGACTTGATCCATGAAAAGTTGAGCCACAGTGGATGCTATAAATGGGTGTTGAAGAGAACATAAATGAGAATACTTGGAAAGACGATAAACTACCATCATGATGACTAATTTATTGCCTGATTTAGGTAAGCCCACAATAAAATCCATAGAGATATCCCACCAAATAACAGGTGGAATTGGAAGCGGTGGTAGTGTGCCAAGACATTTGACTATTTCTCCCTTGTTGCATTGACACACATCACATTCATCCTCAAAATTGTGAACGTCATGTTTCATACCATCCTAGAAAAAAGAACGTTTGACCCTGTCATAGGTTTTGGTAAACCTGGAGTGCCCAACTGTGGGTGTAGCATGAAGCTCAGAAAGTACCACGGATTTAAGTTTTGACTGTTTACTTAAATACAAATGAACTTTGTATCAAATCTCATCATGGAGCCAAGAGTACCCTGGGGAAGCTGGAGAAATGGATTGCAATTGTTGTATCATATGTGAACCTTTTGGATCGTGTAGCCATTCTTGGCGAACAACTTGGAGCCAATCTGGTACAATGAAGGAGAGAGAAAAAAGGGACCCTTCATCTTCATATTTTCAGGAAAGTGCATCTGCAACCACCTTGTCTTTTTCTTTCTTGTAAATGATCTCATAATCATATCCAAAAATCTTATTCACCCATTTTTGTTGCTCTGGGGATGAAATTCATTGTTCTAGAAAATAATTGAGGCTTTGATGATCTGTCTTAATTTGGAAGCATTGCCCCAATAGATAAGGGCACCAAAGATCAACAACATGCAGAATAACCAACATTTCATTTTCATATATTGATTTTCCCAAATTTCACTCAGACATTTGTTTGTTGGTAAAGGCCAAAGGTTGACCCTCTTTCATAAGGAAAACACCAATTCCTTTCCCTGAAGCATCACATTCTAGGAAAAAGGTCTTTATGAAATCAGGAAGGGCCAGGAATGGAGTGGTGCACATGGCCATCTTCAAGGTTTGAAAATCCTAAGCAATTGTTGGAGTCCAAGTGAAATAATTCTTTTTAATGAGTTTAGTGAGAGGTTCCACAATCTTTCCATAATTCTTAACAAACTTGCGATAATAACTGGTTAAGCCCATAAATCCATGCAAGATTTTGAGATTCTTTGCATGAGGCCAATCTTTCATAGCTTCAATATTTTTAGGATCCACCCTGACACCAGCCTTGCCAATAAGATGACCCAAGTACTCGACTTCTGAGGCGCCAAAAGAAAATTTAGATTGTTTCATGAAAAGTTGGTGCTGAGAGAGTAGATGGAGAAATCGATCCACATGAACAAGATGGTTTGTCCAGGTTTTGCTATAGATGAAGATATCATCAAAGAAAACTAAGACACAATGATGGATAAAAGGCTGAAAGAGATGATTCATGAGGCTTTGGAAAGTGGAGGGAGCATTACACAAGCCAAAGGGCATGACCAAAAATTCATAGCGGCCCTCATGAGTTCTAAAGTAAGTCTTAGGAATGTCAGCCTATTTCATATGGATCTAGTGGTAGCCAAAATGAAGATCAAGTTTATTAAAGAACTGGGCGCCACTCAATTCATCCAAGAGGTAATCAATGGAAGGAATGGGAAATTTGTCTTTAATGGTGGGTTTGTTGAGGGCGTGGAAGTTAGGACACATGCACCAAGAACCTTCTTTCTTAAGGACCATGACCACGGGAGAAGAGCAGGGGATCATACTAGGGAGGATAACACCTGCGTTGAGCAGTTCTTGAACCATTTTCTCAATTTCATTTTTTTGGGAAAAGGGGTGACGATATGGACGAATATTGGGAGGAAGGCTTCCTAGGACAAGGGGAATGGAATGATCATGAACACCATGGGAAGAAGGGAGTCCCTGGGGAGTGGAAAAAACCACTTGATGTTTAGAGAGGATGGATTGGAGGTCCTACGGCATAGAGGGTGTCTTAGTTTCCTGTATGGCATGGAGTTGGGAAATAATGCTAGAATGACCTTTTTTGAGCAAATTTTCCATGCGATGGGAACTAATGATCTATGTGGAACCAATGGTGATGCCTTGAAACTTATATTGTTGGACCTCCTGGTCAAATTGCATGGTTAATTCCTTAAAATCCATGAGAATGGGACCCAAATTCCTTAGCCATTCTACACCCAACACAATGTCACAACTGCCCATGTCGATAGCAAACATATGAGATTTCAGGTGGTAGTCACCAATTTGGAGATAGACATTTTCACAATGCCCTCCACATTTCATGGACCCACCATTGAAAATCATGTTTTGGAAATTATTGACTACACATATATAACAATTAGTTTCTTGGGCAATGCGGTGATGAATAAAATTATGGGTGCTTCCACTATCAACAAGAATGATGAGCTTCCTATGCTTTATGTAACCAATTATCTTGAGGGTTTGGGGAGCATAGAAGCCAGTGAGAGCATTTAGGGAAATGACCAGTTCTACTTCAGGAGGGTCTGAGGGAGGGGTTATGTCAGTGGGTTCAGGTGACACAGACATAAGGGGAGCCTCAACATCCTCTTCCAAAACATCCTCCGAGATGGCCATAAAAATCTTTTTTTCCTTACATTTGTGTCCCGGAAAATATTTTTCATCACAATTATAACAAAGGCCTTTGAGTTGGCATTCAACCATTTCAACCCTGGTCAATTTTTGGATCTTTAGTGGACTAGAAGGAGGAGTTGGATTTACTGGTTTAGTGAAAGGAATAAAGGAGGGTTTTCGGTTTTGAGAAGAGACAACCTGTTGTACTTCCTTAGCTCTTTTAGTAGCCTCCACCCAACTTTGAGGCCGAGCCATGAGGACATGGACACAAATCCCATCCTTGAGGCCACTGATAAAACATTCTCGGAAAAAAAACATCAGACATGCCATTTGTATGAAAATCTAGTCACTCAAAAGTAGCTATAAAGTCTTCCACTATGCCAAATTGTTTCAACTTTGTCAACGGCCTAAATGGTTGGTGTCAATGTCAAAGTGTTCATAAATATTTTCCACAAAGTGTGTCCAATAAACATACCCTTGGCAGAAATTTTTTCTCCATTTCCACCATTGCCAACATTCTTGATTTAGATGGAGAACACAATACTAGAGTTTGGCCAACTCATCTTTAATGACGTACAAAGAGAAATAATGTTCCATTTGAGTTACCCATCCAGTGGGATCCGAGCCATCAAATTTGGTCACATCCAAACACGGAAGGTGTAGGTCACGATGAAAGTGATGGGGCTGAAAATTATGGGAATGAGAGGAAATTTCACCATCGGTATGAAAAGGTGGGTCAGATATGGGAGGATCTGCAGGGATATGCAGCTTGGTGCAAATCATCGTAGTGACATATTCAAGATGGGTAGTAATTCCTTATTTGAGGTCTTGTTTGAGTTCCTCGATTGAGGCAGAAATGGAGGAATGCATGTTTTTATTGATGGTGGAAATATTGGTGTTTGCACTCTTTTCGTCGTTGTGTGAGCAAAAAGTGAGTGCTTACATGCCTAGTTGGGCTCTGCTAGTCATGACAGCTG
>ML779016.1:17743-59571 GCA_009831015.1 Picea engelmannii | reverse complement strand
GAGAGCTTCCAAGTCTTGGCTATGAGTATGGGCTATGATGACGAGGGAACCAAAAAGGGGTGGGTGGGGTCAAAACAGTTTCTGAAAAATGATAGGTATGAATGTGATAAGGGCGAAGAGAAAAATCCAATGGAATAGGTCTCAAATAAAGGTGCCAATAGGATCCATAATTTTTTTTGTGTTTACACCTACGAAGTTATACTCCGATCTGAAGAATACTGCAGTGATGAAATGCCCAAATGCTTAATTAGGAAGAAATGTGTAGTAATTTGGAAACTCGAATGCAGGAGACACAGTTGCGCGAAAATAGATCTTGTATGTTCTATTTTTTGTTTTCGTTCCCAAAGGTTAGGTATTCAAGGGTTCTACAGACAAGGGTTTACCCAGTGCTATAGCTCTCTGATATATGTGTGGGATCCAACAATAGTACTCAGCCCAATATCTCAGGGCACCAACTAAAGAGGCTATATCGTGCCCTTAGTCATTTTTATAGACCTAAATTTCTCTACACATGCATACATGGCCTTTGGCCCTCTTACTTGCATTTTTTGCCAAGCCATCACTGAGTTACTCTTCTAAAAACCCCATTTTTTGAATATGTATGCGCCCTGCACCATTACTTCTAGCATACATATGCTTTTTGCACCACTACAACCCGCATACGTATGCATGTTGCACCATTGCACCACTACAACCCATGTATGTATGCATGTTTCACCACTACAACCCACGTATACTTGCAAAATCTGCAAAAAATAAAAAGTTGCAAGGAATTCGTTGAGATTATGGGCTATTGGGTAGTTTCCCAACTAATCCACTGCCTATAGCCCGTCACCCAATGGAATAACCATCATTTTCCCATATAAAAGGAGGTGTTGGGGTCTCATTTTACATATATACATAAGAACAATGAAACTCTTCATGTCTCACATCCCCTCCTTGCCCCAAGTAATTGTAGCCCTTTTGTGAGAATTTCCCCTGCATTTCCCAACCAGCCCTTCTTCCTCCATCAGAAACCCATTCACTTCCCAAGAAGAGATCTGGAGGTTGAGAGGAGAAGCCAGAAATAGGTGCACTTGGAGCTTGGTGAAGAGGATCTCGGACTAGGTTCGTGGAGCAGTAGCCAACTTTGGTTGTAAAAGGTATAACAATTGAATTATCAATAAAAGAAGTACCTTTCTTGTCCCAAATCATGGTGTATTGAATGTTTGTAATGGTTTATGTTTTGATATTCTAAAACCTAGTCCTTATCTGTATATGAATTGCATGCTTGTAGCTTTCTGTTTGTTTGTGTTTGAATGCAGGCCATCCTTGGGAGGAGGCATTCAGTCAACAAATATTTCAAGTGCAAGAGGATCATCATCGGATGCGGAGTAGAGGTACAGTTACCTAATCCTTCTCATCTTTGATTTTCTTGTATGAGTCTGGGGTATGTTTGGGGTAGTTAGAGAAGTAGTTGACTTTTAGACAGTTGTAATATTCCTACATTATGAACCCTACTATAGTCTTAAGGGGGGTTTTTCCCGTTAGCAGAACTGGCGACCATATTGGGGAAGCCTCTAGGGTTTTAGGGGATTTTTTGGGTGTTTGATTGGTTTTTTGTACCTTTTGAGTTTCTTTTGAGTCTGTTGAGTCTTTTAAGGGTTTTGGTCACTAGTTGGTGCCATACCAGTTGTCCCTACCCTTTAAGTCTGTCTGTTTTATTTATTTTTTGAGGAATTACAGAGGTGTACGTGCCCTATTGTGGGCCATCCCACATACATACGTGCCCTGTATAGTAAATTGATCCATGTTTTATGAGTAGAACAAAATGACTACATATTATTAACCGGTGCTTAACACAAAATAATAGAGCTACAGTAAAACTGGTTTTCTATTCAATAAGGAAATACGTTGAAACTATAAATGTAGTGGAAAACAACCTTGCTGGAATTGTGGTGGCTTATCTCTGAGAAGAGATGTGACAGTTGTGCTCATTCGCAAGAAGATGGTTACAATGAGGCTTTGAAGGCATTTTTCCAATAAACAGGAATGTAAAAAACGCTAGACATCCAAAAACCTAACCCTAGGAGATGAAGCACCAAAAGTCATGTGGGCCCCATTTGGGTAAGTTAGTACATCAACGTCCTAGGGTCGTAACTTTTGCATACGATCTTCATTTGGCACGCTCAATACCTCGTTAGAAATATCTATCCGAGGACTACAACTTTTGTTTGAACCACATGTAGGAATAAAGATGTTTCTCCTCGTTTTCCAAAAAAACGTCGTTTAGGGCCTCAAAATGGCTCCGGAAGTTTCAGGACCCGAAAAACTGCTAAAAATAGTAATTTACCAAAATTGCCAAAAAACTGTTTTGAGCCAGTTGGAAAACGTGGGTGGCCACTGATATCCACCTGAATCATAAATATCCTGTGTACATACGCAGCCTACTGAAACAACAATAGCATACCTAGTTCAAGAAACTGTTTTTGAAGAAGAGGCAGTCAACCTCTTCTCTGATTGAGGTTTATACTTCTCAAGGTTTCTTGACAGAGTTCAGTGTCTCTGTTTTTACATTCGTAGCTTGGGTTAGAATTCAGTTTACTTGTATTTTTGGAGTTTTATGTGTTTCCTATCTTTTTTAACTTATTTATGCTTTGATTGGAAGAAAATAAAAAACTTACTTTATTAGGTCTCTTTCTTTCTTTGCATTTGCTTTGCATTGTTATTTGAAAAAGAAAAAGAAATTAGCATAGTGTTGTGTTTTCTTCTCATCTTAAAATCATTTCAAAAGAAAAACAAGAAGATAATCCTTCTTTTCCAGTGTTCTTATATGTTTATTTTTTCGCAAGAGTCTTAACAACATTAGTTGCACTACAACACCATTATTTAGTAAATCAAGCCATTACAATTAATGCTAAATCTAAAATTAATTAGACTTTTATGTTTGTAGGGTAAACCAACTAGTTTAGGGTTAGATCCTTGAATTAGCTTGGAGAGGAAACTCTTCAAGTCTTTTAAACAAACATCGGAGTCAGAGCTAGGGAGTGTAAAAGTCCAGTGACATGAAATTTATCCGGGACCCCCCTCTAACATAGTGGCTAAACATGAGGTCGGGTGAGGAAAGGCAGCGGAGATAATCCCTCCAAAAACAAACTAAACGTAGTGGGGAACACATATTGAGGATCTTTTGTGGGAATACTATCGCTCGCATTTTCCTATGGAGATTCGTGGACCTCAAATCCAGTCGAGGTCCTCTGTTGTCTTCCAGACCACTTGCTTTCAATACCCTTGATATGTTTTGGACTTGTTATCCTACTCATTGCAGTCCACCCGACTATCGACTGTACCTTCTTGGTGACTGTTTGAGAGATGGAAACTTAGTTGCCCATATTCTAGGGATTTACACATGTGACTGTGGGGGTATACTGCAGTACCTAGGGAAGACGTTGAGTCACACTTTATAGAGTATACTCGTAGGGTGCTTCCATGTTCGAGTTGCACTTGCATCGGTAAGTTTCTCTAGGTTTGGCTGGCGTAACTGTTCTTCCTACTAGATAGTGGTTTGCTTGATTTATCTTATAGGAATTTTTAGTGTGTTCTATGTGCTCCTTAGTTTTCCATAGTGATTTAGTCAGTCATTTCTTTGGGTCTCTGACCTAAGGTGGTATACCGCCCACTCTGTTGGTCATGAGGACTTTTTGGTCTTCCACTTAGAAACGTGGAGCCACCTCTTTATAGGCGTTGTTTTTATAACACTGGTTTTCCAGAGTCAGTGTGTGAGAATTTTACGAAATTGAAAGATCCCGCAAGGGGAGAACCTGTGCATAATATCTTCATGGCTAAAGTTACCGATGATACCAACCAAGGAACCCCTTCACAATGGGATTCTTGTGCTTTTCCTTTCTTCAAAAACATTGGTGTTCCTTTGTTTACCACTTTGTACATTCTTGGGTTTAATGTGGGACTATTGGTCTGGTTGGGTACCATTCCAAATGTCCTGAATGCTCTTGATGCTTCTTAGTTAAGCACCTTATGTCATGGGAATAATGTTGATGTTCCTTCATAAACGAAGTCTTCTCCTCCTCCTTCTACCTTCTCTTGTGAAAGTATAGATACTAGTAATCAGAAGTCTAAATGAAATAGAAAGAGGAAGAATAGGAAGAAGAAATCACCAACCTCTATGAGTCATGTTGGATATAGGTCACCAACCTCTGCAAGTCATGTTGGAGATAGTTCCTCAACCTCTGCAAGTCATGCTGGGGGCAAGAAACCATCCTTTGCAAGTCATGTTGGGGGAAAAATTCCAGTCATTGCTAGTCATACTGGCAATAGGTATGTAGCCTCTGTGAGTCATGTTATCGACCCATCACCAACCTCTGCAAGTCTTGTTGGAGATGTGAAACCAGCTACTGCTAGTCATGTTGGGGGGCATTGATTATGTTGATAAAGCTATATGGATAGGATGTAAGCCTAAGTTCCCTTGTAAACTTTGCAAGGGAGATCATCTTACTCATTTGTGCCCTGACATTCCAGAGGTACAAAGATTGTGGTCCCTATCTGCAAGATCTTATGATTCTGAGTCTTCTAAGGTTTCCTCGCAGTCTATTCATCTAATGGTTGAGAAAGTGGTCGTGCTGATGCAGTCCTCGGCTGATCCCACTCTTCTCTTGGAGAGTTTTGAGTCTACCAATGTGGTTGTGCCGATACAGTCTTCGGATGATCCCACTCCTCTTTTGAGGGGTGATGTTCCTGTAGACCATGTTGTCTCATAGCCTATTCAGCCAATGGTTGAGAAAGTGGTCACGCCAATGCAATCTTCGGTTGATCCCACTCTTCTCTTGGAGAGTGTTGATTCTACCAAAGTGGTCACACCGATGCAATATTCAGCTGATCCCACTCTTCTCTTGGAGAGTGATGTGTCTACCGACTATGTTTTTAGCATTTCTAGTTTAGTACTTTTAGAACAAGGGGGCATTATGATCACTTCAAGCAAACCCCCTCCAAGCCCTAGGATGGTTTCCTTTGATTGGAATGACCTTGTTGAGCCTCGTCTTCCTTCTTCTACACCCTTTCAAATAAGGGTTGAATTTAATTCAAATTTTTTTTATCGATGTATTGTGGATGAAGGAGCCTCTACAAGTATTTTATCCTCCTCGGTTTGGAAAGTCTTGGGATCTCCCAAGCTTATGTCTACTTCGCATGAACTATTGGATTTTGACAGATGTCCTAGTGAATATTTGGGGGTTCTTCCTCAGTTGCCTATCTCGTTAGGTGGGAATATTGTCCTTGTTGATGTTATAGTGGTGCAAGGCCCGTTAGATTTCAATATGCTTCTTGGGTGTGATTATGTATATGCTATGAATGATGTGGTATCTACACTCTTCCGGGTGATGCATTTCCATCATAATGGAAGCATTGTCACTATTGACCAGCTAGCATCTGATAATCACCATCCTAATTCGGTTTTATTTTAGGATACCTCTTTATATGTTCCTAGTGTTTGTGTAGACTCTACCCCACCATGGGTTAATTATGTGGCGTCGTATCCTCGGTGTTCAACTAGTTTTGATTAGGAACCTGTGCAATCATGTTTGCCTTCTTGAGACTTGGTCTCGGTAATTTATCCTTTGGTTTATGCAATGGGGGCATGGGATCCCTTGCTTCCCCCTCTTGGTACAAGTGATATCATCTGGATTACTTGAGAAAATTAGCCTCCTGGAGTCTTCTTTAAGCCCTTTTCAGACTCTCTAAACATGAAAATATTGTTGAGCAATCTTGTTTCCCTTCATTCTCGCCAAACTAAAACTTGAAGGAATGTTTTTCTGGCAGTAGTTTACCCCTTTTTTCAGTCTGGATGGTCAATTGTATGAATAAAGGTATACTCTAGGAACTTCAGTTCACTAGAAGAGTATTCTCAGGTATAAGTTTAACCCTTTTTCGGGCCTGCGGGACTAAATTTATGAAAAAGGAACATTCTTCTTGGTTTTGGTTTATCACCTTTTTCGGGCCATGGAGATTACTTAAGAAAAAGGAACCCCCATAGAGTCCATATTTAAGACCTTTTCATACTCCCTAAAATTGAAAAGATCGTCAAGTGACCTTGTTCCTTCACACTCATTAAATTGGCCCAGAAGAACATCTACTGGCATGAGTTTACCCATTTTTATGGCCTATGGATTATGGAAGAAAAAGGTTCACCTCGGGAGATTCGTCTCGTTGGGAGAGTTATCCTCGGTAACTTTTATACTTTTTCGAGCTAAGGGGACTAAATCTAGAAAAAGGTTTTCAGTCCATAGTTAAGCTCTTTTTAGACTCCTTAAAATTGAAAAGATTGTCGAGTGATCTTATCTTTTTCACACTCGTTAAAATGGTTTTGGAATAAATGTCTTTTTCAGTGCTAGTTTACCCCTTTTTCAAACCGACTAGACTATTTCCAAAAAAGGTACCCCAGTGGAGTCTTCTTTTACATTTTTTCAAACTCTCTAAAACGTGAAAAAACTACTGCATTTACCTTCTCTGGGATCGTTAAAATTACATTGAAGGGGGTTTCATTGTGTCTTTCTAATGACATTTGCATCTCTGCATTTTTGTCCTAATGTCATCTCCATGTTTCTCTCAACTGAACCTTTGAAGCATGCCTTATATGCAATCCTTGTAGCACTTTGCCTTTGCGACCTGACACCTTGACCCATGGAAGAATTTTCCCCGAGTGTCATTTTCTTACACATGTCTCCTTTCTTTGAGCATTAGTGTGTTCCTTGTGCCTAGAACTAGTATTATTGTGACACTCGTTCCTCCTTTGTAACGTAGCATTCTTTTATTATTTTTCAAAGCTCTTTAAAAAATTGAAAAAGACAAAAAAATAAAACAAAATAACCCAAAAAGAGGGGACAAGAAATATATATTCTTTTTTGGCAGCACAATGAGTCACCCTTGGACAAAGCACATTCTTTCCATTTGTTCGTCAAGCATTGGGATTTAGTATGACCTTAGGAAGTTGTTCTCGCTGCATAGAGATGTGTCCTCCTCTGTTTGGTTACTCTTCCAAACACATGGAGAGTTTGCATTGCCTCCTGCATCATGAACTTACGTCAATGTCATGCTTCCCGAGTCTGATAATCTTTCGTGATTTTTTCCAAGGGAAGTTTCACCCAACCTGAGTCATCCTTTCTATAGTTTTTCTCTTGACCTCATGCCCGGCCATCCCAAAAGTCCAATCAAGTCCTTGTTCAAAATCATTGAAGTTCTCTGCGTGATAATAAAGATCCTCTTGTCTTTTCCTAATGAGTTGTCGAAGACCTCTAAGTAGTGAAGTCATGCACTCACATTGTACTCCTACCCGAGGTTTGAAGATCTTGAATTTGGTGCTCGACCTCCAAAGACCTCATCTCTAGTCATCAGGTGGTATCGACTTCTTGAAGATGGATACTATACTTGTAAATCTTTGATTTTGAGATGTAGATCCATTGTGTATTGCTCGCGGCTACACTTTGTATAGTTATATGAAATGGATTTGTAGTGTATTTGATTGGAAACCATGATTTATTTCATTCCGAGCATGGGTATGCCCACCTCGGAGAGACAATTTTTATTTTGTAGATGGCACCTCCCGAACTCTGGTCCCGGGCTCACTCATTTCGTACATTGGCAAAGATTTTGTAATGTATTTTGGCCATCAGATGCTCTTTTGACCTCACACATTAGGGGGCATCGTTTATAGCCATAAATTTCTCTACACATGCATACTTGGCCTTTGGCCCTCTTGCATTTTTTTCCAAGCCATCATTGATTTTCTCTTCTAAAAACCAATTTTTTGAAGATGTATGCGCCCTACACCTTTACTACCCGCATACATACACTTTTTGCACCACTACAGCCCATGTACGTATGCATGCTACACCACTACAACCCGTTTATACTTGCAAAAGGTGTAAGGAATACATTGAGATTACGGGCTATTGGGTATTTTCCCAACTAATCCACCACCTATAGCCCATCACCCAACCGAATAACCATCCTTTTACCATATAAAAGGAGGTGTTGGGGTATCATTTTACATCTAGACATAAGAACAGTTAAACTCTTCCCGTTTCACATCCCCTCCTTGCCCCAAGTAATTGCAACCCTTTTGTGAGAATTTCCCCTGCATTTCCAAATTATCCCTTCTTCCTCCATCAAAAAACCATTCACTTCCCAAGAAGAGATTTGAAGGTTGAGAGGATAAGCCAGACAGAGGTGCACTTGGAGCTTGGTAAAGAGGAGCCCAAACCAAGTTCATGGAGTAGTAGCCGAATTTGGTTGTAAAAGGTATAACCATTGAATTATCAATAAAAGAAGTACTTTTCCTGTCCCAAATCATGGTGTATTGAATGTTTGTAATGGTTTATGTTTTGATATTCTAACATCTAACCCTTATTTGTATATGAATTGCATACTTGTAGCTTTTTGTTTGTCTGTCTTTGAATACAGTCCAACCTTGGGTGAAGTCATGCAATCAACAAAGCTCTCAAGTGAGAGAGGATCATCACCGAACGCAGAGTAGAGGTACAGTTACCCAATACTTCTCATCTTTTCTTTTCTTGTATGAGTCTCAAGTATGTTTGGGGTAGTTAGATATTAGTTGACTTTTAGACGGTTGTGATATGCCTACATTCTGAACCCTAGTGTAGTGTTAAGGAGGGGTTTTCCTGCTAGCAGTCGTACTACCCGACTACCCAGGTACTAGATAGTATATTCTTGAGTGTTGTTCTTGGTGGCACTATAATAGTCAGGCGATCGATCAATTTATCTATGGAGGGCTTCAGGAAATCTAGGCCGATCCGTATACAGGTGTTGTTTGATGCACTACCACTCGAAGGGGTACCAACAGGGGTTACAAGGGTGGACAACAGATGTGAGCTTAAGTACCACTTGTATTTCTTGCATGTATGAATCCCTGACCGCAGGTTTATGCGCATAACAATAGATATTTGTAGCTTAAAGACGTCGGAATACGTCGCTACCCTAGAACAAATTAACCCATAATTTTCTATCGAGGAAGGTGCAAATTGGGCATGACCCCAAACTGAGAGTTTATGTAATATTCCAGATACAAAAAAGTATGCATAATAGAAATAAATAACTAGAAATGGCAGATGAACAAAAATATAACCAGAAAAACACTACAATAATACCAAAATGATACCAGAATAACACCAGAAAGAGCACTTTGATTACTGAGAACAATGTTCACTTGCCTCTTCGAGGGGGCAACCTCTAGCAGAGAAAAGATCTATTACAATAAGATCCAAGACAAAAGTTCTCATACCCTCGACTCCTATTTATACTAAATATGTCTATCAAAAGAACCATCTAGAGGAAGATCCTTCTAGAAGTGGAAGCTTCTATTAGGTAATGTTACATTGGAATTATTCTTCTTTATTGCTAGTCCTTATTAATATTGACCTTTATTACATCAGAATATATTATTCTACCTACATGAGGGGTTACGTCCATAACAGTGTACCCGGACATGGACTTGCGATCTGTGTTATCACCAGCCCAATCTAAATCTGTGAAGCCTATGAGATCTAATGCACAACCAACTCCATAGTGAATCCCATAACTCATGGTGCCCTGAACATATCTAAGGATGCACTTGGAATCCTTCCAGTACAGATCATGGGGTTCTTGCATGTATCTGGAAACTGGTCCTACTGCATATGAGATATCTGGACAGGTGTGGGTGAGATACATAAGACTCCCACCAACTATCGATACAAAGTGCTTTCGACTAATGGTGTATCCCCGCCATCCTCAAGTCTGATCCTAGATAAGAAGGGCGTAGGTGCAGACTTATAGTCTGTCATGTGGAATCTATATAGAAGATCCCTGACATACTTAGCCTGAGAAAGTTTGATTCTGGAAGCATCCTGACTAATCTCAAGACCAAGAAAGAAGTGTAGTGGACCCATGTACGTCATAGAGAAATTGTCATGCAAAATAGATTTGACCAAAGAAATGATTGAAGCAGAGCTACCAGTGATCAAAGGATTATCAACATAGAGTACTAAAATCATTAGCGAGTTAGTAGTCATCAACATGTGAACATTGGAATCAAATTTATATATAACAAAATCATGTGAAATCAAGTAAAAATCCATATTTTCATACCATGCTCTAGGTGCCTACTTGAGGCCATAGAGAGACTTCTCCAGTTTGCATACTAAAGATGAGTTATGAATGAACCCCTATGGATGCTCTATTTAGATCTCCTCTTAAAGGTCACCATGAAAAAAATAATTCTTCACATCCATCTAGTGAACTTCCCATCCTTTGGTTGTTGCAATGGCTAGAGCCAAGCGAATGGAGTCCATCTTTGCTACAAGAGAAAATGTCTCATCATAATCTATCCCATGAATATGCTGAAATATTTTTGCAACTAATCTGGCCTTGTACCTTCTCACCTTACCATTTGTTGTTCTCTTGGTCCTATAGACCCATTTGCATCTGACAAGTTTCTTCCCTGGTGGAAGTGGAAGCATATCCCAATTCTAATTCTCTAGGAGAGATTCATGCTCCTCCTATATGGTTGCTTCCCATAGTGGATTGCCAACAGACTCACTATAGGTATGTGGATCGGAAGACTGAACCATATAGCAATGCATGGGCATCGCTGGTTCAAAAGCTGAAAGTACATGAGAAGGATCCACATGCTGAGATCGAGTCCTCCTCGAATCCAATGGATCCCCTGCAAGGTTTCTTATTTCCTTAAGTGTGGAATATGTCCACTTGGGAATTTGTTGAAGCTCCGATGTTGGCTCCTCATTTGGTTGTACTACCTACTCATCTTCATGTACATAATCCTCTAAATCTGTGTCTGAAAATGTAGCATCAAAAGAGTGTGTGGAATCATCGTCTTTGATGTCTAGAACTGATGGAAGCACAAGAGTCTCTGCATGTTTCACTAGGATGCATGCAAAGGACTCTCCTCAAACTGAACACTACACTCAATGATGAGCCTATATGTAGAGGGATGAATCAATCTATACCCCTTCACATCATCTGGATATCCCACAAAGATGCAAGGTGTGCTATGTGGATCTAAGGCTTTCCTCTTTTCATAAGAAACATGGGCCCATGCTCTGGATCCAAGATGCGAAAGTTTGTGACATATGGTTTGTCACCTGTCTAAGCCTCAAAAGGTGTCCTATCCTCAATGGATCTATGAGGTTCTCTATTATGTATGTAAGAAACAAAGTTAAATTCCTCGTCCCAAAGCTTGGAAGGAAGTGATATTGCATGCAACATGCAACTGGTCATCTCCTTGAGAGACCTGTTCTTCCTTTCAACAACTCCATTTTTCTATGGAGTGTATGGAACTGTTTGTTGCAAATACACACCAGCTTCATGACAAATATTATAAACATCTTTGTTGATATACTCCCCCCCATTGTCTGTACGAAGGATCTTGATTTTCTTCCCAGTTTGTGTCTCTACTAGATCTTCAAAGTCTTTGAGATGCTCAAAAACTTTAGACTTTTGTCTCAGAAAATAAACCCAAGTATAGCGTGAGTATTCATCAATAAATGTAATAACATACCTTGTTTTTCTAATGTACAGATGTGGAAATGGACCTTTTAGCACTAGAAGTTGCTCTTGGACTACTCAAGTGCAAGCCTAGCACATCATGAATAAAAATGTTTGATTGGATAAATTGGGTTTTATGAAATTATGAGAGTGGTTAAATTAATCAAGAAAGCAATGAAACCATTGGGCATGGAGTCCATGAAAACAAACTGTAATCCTGAACTAACATTCTATGTGTAGCAAATTAGGTCAACAAAGTTGGGATCAGTTATAATGCTTATAAAAAGATGGAATGAAGAAATAAGAAAAACAAAACTGAAAAATGATCAAAGAGAATCCTGATCTTCAATACATATGAAAACAAGAGGAAAAAACTTAGTTTACATAAAACCTTTCTAAATATGAATTAAAACTCAGATAAGCCTGTGGCAAGGGCTAGAGCATATCCTATACAATAACCCTCTCAGCATAGAAATTGCATACATATAACCTATAGCAACAACACATATCCAAGAAGATCAAAGATGGTAAAATGATTTACACAGAAAAGAGAAAAAAAATTGATACATAAATTCATTGTCAGCTGAGGTCTTTTACATAAAAAAGAAGCACAGGTCTGCAACTTAAAATCAGATAATTTTCATGTCTTTCTAGCTCCCTCACGGATCTTGAAATTTTACCCAGACCTCTCGAGTCTCTCTCTTATCCAAGAGATATTTCCTTACTTAAATAGAAAATAGCATCCTCATAACCTTAATAGGTCAAATCCCATCTCCTCCATTGGATTCTAAACCTTGGAGATAGGTGGCAACAATCAAAGAGACAAAAATCCAACAAACTGCTAATTTTCAGGAATTTGTTGGAAGTCATTAATAAAATGTCTCCATCTCATTGCATGAGGCCTTTGTTGGAGATAAATATTAGTTGAAAGTGTCCCTTGAAATCTAACTAATCCTTGAGAAGCCATTCGAATCCTCCTTGATAGTTGGCAACCTCCCAACAAGGAGAATATCAAAACCGTGACCACTACAAAAAATTAGGTAGAACTGTTGTAAAACAGATGGTAGTGCCACTTCTATGTCTAATATCTCTCAAACCATAACACATTTTGAAAACCTGAGAGAGGTTTTTTTTATTTGGAATGTTATAAACAAAAACCTCCTCCATTTTTCAAAAATACCTTCTCAAATGTTCACAATCCAATTTTTAAATTAGTGACTCAAAAATGGCAAAATAACTCTGCACAATTTAGCCTCTGCCAAAATTTTAGTAGCGCCTTTAGGTAGCACCCACCTGTGTGTTTTGCATGCAATTCGGTAGAATAAATCCATGGGTTCTTTTGATTCTTGGAACCTTGTGAGAGTGTTTTCAATGCTTGTTCTGGACACTTGGCACCTTAACCAATCTTGTACTAACATAGGCTCCATGGGGGATATAGTCCTCCCTGTGATGCTCTAAGAACTCTTGTAGTTTCAGTGCCTTATCCTTTGGGCTTCTGGATTCATTCTATGATGCATCGTGTTGAAGACAACATGCTGACAACTTATATTACTCTACTTTCAAACAGAAAGAAAAAACACCTGCTCTTGATGGAGCTTATTTATGTGAAAAACCTAAGCTAATTGTCTTTTACAATGGTCTAGGTGAAGGCAAACTTCCACCAAATCCATTCAAGCAACTTGTTGAAATGATTCTTTATAATTCCAATTATTGATAGAAAACAAGAGGAATATAAAAATGGTTTGAAAACATTTCCTGTATCTCCTCTGACTGCTGCTGACACAATAAATTTTACAGGTTCCAAAACATTTGAGAAATACAACTCCATATACACCCCTACAGGGTCATAAAAATGGTGACAAAACACATGGGACTGATAGCATATTTCTTTTTCAACTTCAAGTTTCTTACTGTAAACTGTGGGTACAAGTGGAAGAAGGATTGACATAGGTGGTTGTTGATCCACTGATGACTGTTGATTTACTTCTGGCTATGTATAAATGATCTCTTCATGTGCCTCAACTAAGGCTTCTCCTGGTCAAATCTTTGGGTTATGTCTTATGTGACAAGACCAACCTCTGCATCATACTCCCTATCTTCATAGTGATCAAATATAAGATAATCTTGATTCTGATCATAACTATAATATTCATCAAAAACAGGCTGCCCTTCATACCTATGATCAACCTCTAAAACAATAATTTCATCAAGAATATAATTGTTAAAAATATCCATTTCAGGAACAACAGTAATTGTTGCTTCTAGTTGTTCATACACATGATTTTCATATGAAACAAAGTTATGAATGTTTTCCTCTCCGAATACAAGAGTATTCTTTATGCTTTCATTTGGACAGTGAACAAAATTGTTTTCATCTTTATATTCAGCAGAGCAATCTAACAAATCTTGAGCACATTCTACATATCCCTCACAACAGTTATGACAAATACTTTCAAAGGGATAAAACCTTTTGCAGTGTTCATTGAATACTCTGTGGAAATCCTTCAAGGATGAAATGATGGAAGGGGGTAATGAGAAATACCATTTACGTGCATCCCCATCCAATGAATACATGAACATTTTCGTCAATATATCTTCATGATGGATGTCAAGCTGTTGCCTCAAAGGATGAAATTCTTGAACATGCTCAACATGGTTGTCATCCTCACATTCATAAAACCTAGGCAGGAGATCTTTCCATTCACCAATAAGAGGCATAGGATGTGGATAATCATTTATGGTTGAGAAATTGAGTGGGGCAAACCTCCTAGCCAGGATAGCCTTCATATCCATTTAATTGGTCTCATCCCCAATGGAGTCACCAACAGATTCTGAACAATGGAGTCGCCATGGTGAATGTGCAGTCTTGAAGGTGTCCAAATTCAGTCACCATCTAAAGTTGGAGATGTGCAATGTAGTTCTCCCCGGGTATCTTTTCAATCTGCTCAACTCCGTCCCTGACAATGGTGCCAAAAATGTTAGCAGTAGAAGTTTCTCTTGGACTGCTCAAGTGCAAGCCTAACACATCATGAAAAAAAATGTTTGATTGGATAACTTGGGTTTTTAGGAAATTATGAGAGTGGTTAAATTAATCAATAAATCAATGAAACCATTGGGCATGGAGTCCATGAAAACAAACTGTAATCCTGAACTAACATTCTATGTGTAGCAAATCAGGTCAACAAAGCTAGGATCGGTTATAATGCTTATAAAAAGATGGAATGAAGAAATAAGAAAAACAAAACTAAAAATGATCAAAGAGTATCTTGATCTTCAATACATATGAAAACAAGAGGAGAAAACTTAGTTTTCAGAAAACCTTTCTAAAGATGAATTAAAACTCAGATAAGCCTATGGCAAGGGCTAGAGCATATCCTATCCAATAACCCTCTCAACACAGAAATTGCTGACATATAACCTATAGAAGCAAAACATATCCAAGAAGATGAAAGATGGGAAAATGATTTACACAGAAAAGAGAAAACAAACTGATACATAAATTCATTGTCAGCTAAGGTCTTTTACATAAAAAAACAACACAGGTCTGCAACTTAAAATCAAAGAATTTTCATGCTTTTCTAGCTCCCTCACGGATCTTGAAATTTTACCCAGACCTCTTGGGTATCTCTCTTATCCAAGAGATATTTCCTAACTTAAATATAAAGTAGCATCCTCATAACCTTAAGAGTTCTAATCCCATATCCTCCATTGGATTCTAAACCTTGGAGATAGGTGGCAAGAATCAACGAGACAAAAATACAACAAACTGCTAATTTTCAGGAATTTGTTGGAAGTCATTAATAAAATGTCTCCACCTCATTGCATGAGGCCTTTGATGGAACTAAATATTGGTTGCAAGTGTCCCTTGACATCTAAATGATCCTTGAGAATCCATTCAAATCCTCCTTGACATGTGGCAACCTCCCAACAAGGCGAATATCAAAATCGTGACCACTACAGGAAATTAGATAGCATTGTTGTAAAACAGTTGGTAACACCACCTATATGTTTAATATATCTCAAACCATAACACATTTTGAAAACCTGAGATAGGTTTTTGTTATTTGGAATGTTATAAACAAAAAAATCCTCCAGTTTTCATAAATACCTTCTCAAATGTTCACAATCCAAGTTTTAAATTAGTGACTCAAAACTGGCAGAATAACTCTGCACAATTCCGCCTCTGCTACAATTTCAGTAGCGCCCGCCTGTGTGTTCTGCGTGCACTTCGGTAGCGTAAATCCATGGGTGATTTTTATTCTTGGAACCTTGTGAGAGTGTTTTCAATGCTTGTTCTGGACACTTGTCACCTTAACCAATATTGTGCTAACATGACCCATGAGATCACTGTGAACAAGCTCCAAGGAAGAGGAGGCTCTCCTTTCCTTCCCCTTTTCAAACTTCTTTTCAGGATGCTTGCTAAGAATGTGTCCTTCGAAAACCCCTTCAGAAAAGTGAATTTATGGCAAGCCTTTGACCATTCCTATCTTGGAAAGTTGTTGCATGTACCTAAATTTTAAATGACCAAATCTCTCGTGCCATACTATACTACCATCATTAGCATGTGTAAGTAGCAAAGAGGAGTCATAGTCAGTAAACTTAGTGAACTTATACAACCATGATTTTTTATCTACCTCACCAACTACAATAATGTAACTTCCATGCATGTCAAGTACAATAACTGAATTTGATGTAAATTCAACCCTTTTACTTGTTTGAGTGATCTGATAAACCGAGAGCATATTTATAGAAAGATTTGTAACATGTAAAACATTCTCAAAAGTTCCATTAGGGTGTTCCATTCTTCCCTCTCCTACAACTTCTATTGGAGTATCATCCCCCATGAGAATAGGAGGTCCAGAGCATGAAATCAAAGAAGTAAAAACTTCCTCTTTAGCTTCCATATGATGTGATGCACCAGAATTAATTGCAACCAGATTATGATGATTACCTTTCTTAGGCACATGGTCTTCTTCCTTCTTCTTCTTAGCTCCTTCAGGAATGAAGTCTCCAAGGTTATTATTTTGAAGTACCTATGTCATAATATCGATATGCTTCTTCATGCATGTGGATTCTTCATGATCCGGTTTATTTCAATATGTGTATTGATTTCCCTTCTTCTTCTTCCCTTTGGAATTTGAAGAATCTTTGGAACCTGAAGAATCATTGAAGGTGTTGGAATATCCCTCCTTCTTTGACTCTGGATGTAATAGCTCCTTTAGTTTCTACTTCGATTTCTGATTAGATGACCCTTTTCCATCATGCATGGTGAGTGCATGTGATTTGGGATCTTTCATGAGGCCCATCTATATGATTTTTTTCTTCTCTTGTGTGAGAGACTCAATGAACTGAGCCATCGTAGGCATCTTCCAATTTTCTCTCAAAAGACATCTTCCAGAATGGAAATTGGAGACATATACAATGTATTTTGGTCCTAGCTTGGCCAAGATTGTTAGAATAAGTTGTTTCTCTTGTGTAGACTTGTCAATACCACATTCACCCAAGCTCAATATCAGAGATTTAAATTTACTAAAGAAATCTTGTATATTATCAAAACTTTTAAGGTTTAAGGTATTCAACTCTACCTCAAGCATATGATCTCGCATCTCATCCTGCTTTCCAAAGAGTCCTTCCAAGGTGGTCCAGATCTCATTTGGAGTCTTGAATGTGGCAACATGAAACCATAAATCAGTGGATATTAACTCAAGAAGTAGTCTTATGGCCTCATCCTTGTGGTTCTCCCATCTGGTCTTCTCAAGTGCTTATGTAGGTTATGTTTTTGTCGCCATCGTCAAATTGTACAGTCCTTTTCTCTTGAGTTGGAATGTGGCCTTCAGATTCCATTCAAAATAGATGTACAGTGTGAGTATTATCACCAGACTTGATTGAATAACTTGCATCGTCTCCATCCCTGCTATTGATTCTGAAGAGATCTTGAAAACGCAGATCGTGGATTCTGAGATATGACTGATGGTTCTGTGGCAACTATAGATATGATAAAACTGCTATATCGCCTAAAATATGATGTGGGTTTTGGAAATTTTTGGTGAGCATGGCATCCCTATGTTATACGTCTCTTGTCCAAATTTCAGCCCGACCCAGATTGTGAATTTTGAGATATGGCTATGTTACTGCAGAAAACCAATTTTCTAGAGGGCAGATTGAATCGTCGCACCCTAGAGAAGGATACAGTGGGACTATGTCGCACCCTAGCAATGGATAGCATGCGTCGATGTTGGAAATACTAAATGTCGCACCCTGGTGAATAATACAGTGTGACGATGTTGCACCTTGGATGTGTAGAAGCTGCATTGATTGACCCTCGCATCCTAGCAATGGATAGATTGTGTTGATTGACCACTGCACCCTATAAATGGATAGACTTCATCGATTCCAATTGTCACACATTTCAATAGGGATAGGCTGTGACTCTGGTAGAATCTAGGGTTACTCAATAATTAAATCCTCTTTCGCTCTTCTTTGGCTTGTCTAGGTTTCTCAAAGTAGCTCGGCTCTGATACCATGTCAGTGTTTCATGGAAACCTGCACAAGAGACATAGCTAAAGCATACACAAACAAATATTATCAAGAAAAGGAAGAGAGATACAATATGAAGAATGAGAATCAATGTATATTATGATCTATTCAATGAGTGAGTGATATTCACTCATATAGACAATGACATCCTATAATTAAGAAAAGCGAAGAAGTAGTGAGTTGCAGTGAGATTTTCTTAGGAATGCATGCATAATAATGATGGTCTAAAATTAGAAAGTCTAAAATAGAATTAGTCAGTTAACTCCCACTAAACTAGTGTGCCGAAAATATAAATTTCTCCAACAGGGCAACCTTGCTCAGTTTGTCCACAACTACCATGATGGCATCATTCTGTTTGGTTGATTTTGGTAACCCTGTGATGAAATCCATGGAGATGGTTTCCCATTTCCATTATGGGATTGGTAGGGGCTGCAACAACCCTGATGGATGTTAGTGCTCATCTTTAACCTGCTCACATTCTAGACATTTGGCTAAGTAATCAACTATGTCATTTTTCAGTCCTGACCAATAAAATAGTTTCCTAGTGGTTGTGATCATCTTCTGATAACCAAGATGACTCGTATATGGCCTTTTGTGTAGTTCATCCATTATGAACCTCTTAAAGTCATCACAATTTGGAATATACAACATACCTTTGTAAGTTAGAAGGTCGTCATTCAACAATTGATAACACTCATACTTCATCCCCATGGGCTCTTGTTCTAAGTATGATTTTACAGTCTTGAAAAATGCATATGTTTCTTGTGCACTTTTGGCTCTCTCCCTGAAATTCGTTTCACATGTGCTTACAGCTACCAAGTGAATCACTTTCATACTTCTAATAAGGGCATCAACCACCCTATTTTATTTTCCTTTGATATGTTTGATTTCAAATTCAAACTCACTAAGGAGACCCATCCATATAGCTTGTCTAGCATTGAGTTTTAGTTGATCAAACAGATATCTCAACCCACTATGGTTTGTCATAAGCACAAATCTCCTACCTAGGAGGTAATTCCTTCACATTTTTAAAGCATGTACTATGGAAGCCAATTCTAGATCGTGGGTCACATAATTGATTTCATGCTCATTCAATTTTCTGGATTTGTAGAAAATTACATGTCCTTCTTTCATAAGGACTCGTCTGAGCCCTTCCTTGCAAGCATCCATACACATAAGAAAGTCCTTGTTTTGGTCTACAATCTTCAGCATGGGTGCATTGGTTAGAAGGAATTTCATCTCTTGCAATCTCTCTTCACATTTTGATGTCCAAATGAATTTAACTCTCTTTTTCTGAAGGGAGGTGATTGGGAAACCAATCTTGGAAAATTCCTTTATGAACCTCCTATAGTATCCTGTTAGGCCCATAAAGGATCTGATATCAGATACATCCTTTGGTGTAGGCCAATCCATAATTGATTTGAGCTTGGAAGGATCAACTACCACTCCTTCATAAATAACATGGCCTAAGTAATAGACTTGTTTCTGGAAAAAGTCACACTTACTAAACTTAGCATAGAGTTGATGTTCTCGTAAAACTTGAAACACTAACTTGAAATGTTATCCATGCTCTTCCCTATTCTTGGAATAGATTAGGATATCATCAATGAAAACCAATACAAATCTGTCCAAGAACTTACTGAGGACATTATGCATTAAGAACATAAAGGTGGTTGGTGCATTGGTAAGCCCAAATGGCACCACTACAAGTTCGTAGTGACCATATCTTGTCCTAAAGGTTATTTTGTGGATGTCTTCATCCTGAATTCAAATCTGATGGTATCTAGACCTCAAGTCAATCTTAGAGAAAATTGTAGCACTCCTTAATTGGTCAAACAAGTCATCAATCCTTTTCAAGGGATACTTATTCTTAATGGTCATCTTATTGCATTGTCTATAGTCTAGGCACAACCTGAGTGTTCCATCCTTCTTTTTCACAAATAAGTTTGGTACTCCCCAGGGAGACACACTAGATTGAATGTAGTCTTTGTCCATCATATCCTTTAGTTGTAGTTTGAGCTCAACCAGCTCTGGTGTACTCATTCTATAGGGTGTTCTAGACACTGACACTTCTCCTGGTACAAGTTCTATTGAAAATTCAATATCTCTTCTTGGAGGTAGACCTAGTACCTCTTCTGGTAAAACATCTTTATACTCTTTTAATATGGAATGGTCCTCTAGGATTGGTTTATTGTTATCAACCAAGTTCAACACTTGTATTGCATACAAAGGGAATCCTTTTCTGCAATACTTTTTCACTTGAAGGGATGATATTTGTCTCACTGAGACATGCTTTTGAATCCATTATAGGGTTACCTTTCTCCTTGTTTCATATTCACAAACCAAATTTTTATTTTAATAGTCCAATTTGGTTTTATGGGCAGCCAACCAGTCAATTCCAACCAACAAGTCATAATATCCTAAAGGGAGCATTTTTAGGGTTTCTTGGGTGGGTAATCAATTCATAATGAATTGGCATGCTGGTATGACCTCTGTTACTTTTCTTTTTCTTCCAGTGGATAGTTGTATCAACCATGATTCAACATGTTTAACTTGTTGCAATTTACATTTCTCAATAGTTTGAGGGGAAACATAACTCAAATTGGAACCAGGGTCAATTAAAATGGAAACTATTGTCAGTGTTCCATGGAAACCTGCACAGGAGACCTAGCTAAATCATACACAAACAAATCTTATCAAGAAAAGGAAGAGAGATACACAATGAAGAATGAGAATCAATGTCGATTATGATCTTATCAATGAGTGAGTGATCTTCACTCATATAGGAAATGAAATTATATAATTAGGAATGCATGCATAATAGTGATGGTCTAAGATTAGAAAGTCTAAAAAGGAACTAGTCAGCTAACTCCTACTGAAATAGTGTGCTGAAAAATAGAAATTTCTCCAACACCCCCCTTGAACATCACTATGGAGTAAAAAATGAGTCCCGAATACTAGGCCATATTAGGTACTCAGGTACAATACAACTAATTAACACTGAATAAAAGTGAGGAAAGAGGGAAAACCACGTGGGAACAAAACACCCCCTCAAAAGATAATGTATCAAAAGAAGAAAATGGCAGTTGTTAGGCAATTGTGTTCTTTACTGCAAGACGATCCCGCAAAGTATGAAACTTATGCTCACTAAAAATCTTCGTGAAGATGTAGAAATATTTATGGATCTGATGAAGTCCTTTGGCAACCTGTCAAGCCTTGTACCTCTTGATCTTGTGGACCCATCTGCACCTTAAAATATTCCTTTCTGGTGGTAGTGAAACCAGATTCCAAGTTTGATTCTGTAGGAGTGATTCATACTCCTTCTGCTTGGTTGCTTTCCATAATGGATTTCCCACAACTTTATTGTAGGTATGTGGATCAATATATTGAACCATATATCAATGCATGGGCATCGCAAGTTCTGAAGCTAAAAATACATGAGAAGGATCCTCATGCTGAGATCGATTCCTCCTCGAATCCAATGGATTCCATGAAAGGTTGCCTGCTACCTGAAATTTGGTCTATGCCTTCTTGGGCATCTACTGAAGCTTCGACAGGCTTCTTATCTGGCTATACTACCTGCTTATTTCCATGTACAAAATCGGAGTGTATGGATTCATCTYTGATGTCTGAAACTGATGGAAGCACAAGAGTATATGCATGTTGCACTGGAGGTGCATGCAAATYAATATCCTTATGTGTAAGTAGAATAGAGGAGTCATTGTCAGAAAACTTAGTGAATTTATACAACCTTGACTTGTGATCCACCTCACCAATTGCAATGATGGAATTGTCATGCATGTCAATTACTGAAACTGAATCTGATGTAAATTCAACCTTTTTACCTTTCTAAGTGATCTGATAAACTGAGAGCAGATTCATAGAAAGATTTGGAACATGTAGAACATTCTCAAAACTGCCATTGTGGAGTTCCACTCTCCCTTCTCCTGCTACTGTTGTTAGGGTATCATCCCCCATGAGAATAGGGGGTCTTGAGCATGGAATCAAGGAAGAGAAAACTTCCTCTTTCGTTACCATATGATGGGATGCACCAGAATCTATAATCCATGAATTAGATGAGGAATTAATTGCAACCAAAGTATGATGATTACCTTTCTTAGGCGCATGGTCTTCTTCCTTCTTCTTCTTGGCTCCTTCAGGAATGAAGTGTCCAAGGTTATTATTCTGAAGTACCCGTGTCATAAGATCGATCTGCTTCTTCCTGCATGTGGATTATTCATGATTTGGTTTACTGCAGTAAGTGAATTTCTTTCCCTTCTTCTTCTTCTTGGAATCTGAAGAGTCTTTGGAACCCGAAGAATCATTAAAGGGTTTGGAATATCCTTCCTTCCTGTTATGTTTGGATGACCCTTTTCCATCATGCATGGTGAGTTCATGTGATTTGGGATCTTTCATGAGGCACACATATATGAGTTTTTTCTGCTCTTGTGTGAGAGAATCAATGAACTGAGCCATCGTAGGCATTTTCCAATTTTCTCCAAAAAGACATCTACCAAAATGGAAATTGGAGAGATATACAATGTATTCTGGTCCTAGGTTGGCCAAGATTGTTAGAATAAATTGTTTCTCTTATGTATACTTGTCAATACCACATTCACCCAAGCTACAAATCAAAGATTTAAATTTAGTAAAGAAATCTTGTATATTATCAAAACTTTTAGGGTCTAAGGTATTCAACTCTACCTCAAGCATATGACCTCGCATCTCATTCTGCTTTCCAAAGAGTCCTTCCAAGGTGGTCCAGATCTCGTTTGGAGTCTTGCATGTGGCAGCATGAAACCATAGATTAGTGGAGATTAAATCAAGAAGTAGTTATGTAGCCTCATCCTTACGGTTCGCCAATCTCATCTTCTCAATTGCTGATGTAGGTTCTATTTCTGTCTCCATCGTCAAATTATACAGTCCTTTCCTTCTAAGTTGGAATTCTACCTTGGGCTTCCAATCAAAATAATTGTATGGTGTGAGGATTACCACCAAGGCTTATTGTATAATATTTGTCCTATCCATCTCTCCCACTATTTCTAAGAACCCCTAAAAATTTACTCTCAATCTGCAAGTGAAAAATTAAGAAATCACGACAGAAAGGGCACTTTAAGTGAAAATTCGTATCAGTTTCAAGAGACAATCTTCCGACTTACTTTCTGAGCAAACGATGAGGAATCGCACCAAAATATTGAAAACCCACTTTCATAATGGGTCGATTTATTTCTCTTGCGGGTCGTTTCCTCAAAAACTTAATATTTTGGGAGCAATGAATGTAGAAAGGTACGACCACGGATTCGTGTCAGTTTCAGGAGGCTATCTTGCGGCTTAATGTCTAAGCAAACGGTGAGGAATCTCGCCAAAATGTTGAAAACCCACTTGCATAATGGGTTGATTTACTTCCCACGTGGGTCGTTGCCTCAAAACATTAATACTTTTGGAGAAATAACTGTTGAAAGGTATGACCACAGATTCATATCAGTTTTAGGGGGCTATCTTACGGCTTACTTTCTGAGCAAACGGTGAGGAATCTCACCAAACGGTTGAAAACCCACTTGTAGAATGGGTCGATTTACTTCTCTAGCGGGCCATTTCCTCAAAACATTAATACTTTTGGAGAAATAACTACTGAAAGATATGACCATGGATTTAGCTCGTCGAAACTCCGATTTTCCTTATTCTTTGGCTTGTTTGGCTTGCTCCAAGTAGCATAGCTCTGATACCATGTTAGTGTTTCATGGAAACCTGCACATGAGACCTAGCTAAAGCATACACAAACAAAACTTATCAAGAAAAGGAAGAGAGATACACAATGAAGAATGAGAATCAATGTTTATTATGATCTTATTAATGAGTGAGTGATCTTCACTCATATAGATAATGAAATCTTATAATTAGGAATGCATGCATAATAATGACGGTCTAAGATTAGAAAGTCTAAAAATAGAACTAGTCAGCTAAGTCCTACTGAACTAGTGTTACTCCAACTAAACTAGTGTGCTAAAAATAGAAATTTCTCCAACAACTATATGGTTGGCAATCATACCTTCCATTTCCACCACTAAAGCTCAATGGTCAGCTTGTATATTATCCAAGGATGCATAAATTTTTGGCATGCTCCTATCCACATCATTGAGTGTGGTAGCCTCTTGGACATTGTAGACCCTCCTATTCTTATGTTTCCTATGTGGACAGTCCCTCAACAGATGTTATTCTCCATAACCCCAACATTTCAAGGGTTCTCTCTTTGTGTTATCAGTCTTACCTAAGGTTATTTCAAAGGGTTTATTTCCACTCTGAGATGGGAAATTTTGTTCATATACATTTTTAGTAGGAAGGCTCATATTATAGCCTTTCCCACGGTTCTTAAATATTGAGGGTTTAAACCCCTTCTTCTTGAATCCCGAACTACTTTTCTTCTTCCAGTCCTCATGAGGTTTTGTCTTATTCTTGAATTTCTCATAGCAATACCTTGCCTTCCGGATAGTGTTTTCTAAAGTCTTTGGCTCAAAAAACTCAATTTTGTCCTGAAAGGACTGAGGTAATCCCCTAATAAATCATTGCATCTTGAATTTTTCATCCTTTATGTAGGGCACGTACCTTATCAGCTCAAGGAATTTGTTGATGTATTCATCTATTGTGAGTTGTCCTAAATTGAGTTCATAGAACTCCTTGGTCTTCCCATCAAAGTATTTATCTGACAGATACTTCTTCTTGAATTATTTCTCAAATTTTTTCCATGACAAGTCTTTTTCATGGATTCCTTTCACATTCCTAAGGTCCTCTCACCAAATGGAGGCTTTTCCATTCAGGTTGAAAATGGCTATTCGAGCCTTTAAGTTTTCAGAGTAGTCATGGACTTTGAAGTACTTATTCAAGCCAAGCAGCCAAACTTCTACTTCTTCCCCCTTCTTAATTTCTCCATCAAAAGTGGGGGGTTTGGCTTTGTTAAACTCTTCAGGGTCATGGCTCTTGGAATGTTTCCTCTTATTTATTCTCCTCTAGGAATGTGAACTATTTTTTCTACTAGAATGTCCCTTGGAGTTGTCAGTTTCCTCACCAGAGAATTATTTCTATGAGTGTCTCTTGACTCCATGTTGGGACTTCTTTGAGGTGATCCTCCTTGTGTGGCCACTTTCAGGACCATACTTTCATATCTCAGGTGGAATCTAAGTTTTATTAGTATGATGTATGTCCACATTGCTAGTTGTTGGTCCATGTTGCAGTTGCCTTTGTATATCTGATAAGATTTGCAGTAAGACTGTGTTAATTTTAGTTTGTTTTTCCAACTCTTTTATCAACCTTTCATTGTCGGCCTTACAACTGTGTAATTCTTCCACGAGGCTTCTTATGGTTTCATCCAAATCTAGAAGGGTTTCCACTTCCCTCCTCTCATCATATTCTTCCTCTTTGTGGTGGGAGCTTTCCCCGAATTCATGGTGTGTTACCATCCTTCACACTGTAGTTTTCCCGTCATCTACTAATTGCTTAAGTGATGATAAAACATTTTATGTTAGTTAATGATCTACTAGTTTATGAATATCACATAGTTCAGATTTTTAAAAACATATAACAACAACATAAAGTCTCATTCCTCTCTTCAATAGTGTTTATGTAATCTTCTCATGAAAGGGGTAAGATAGGGTGTCACCCCTAAACTTCCTCTAATAATATTTTCATGTGACTCGTTCATGAGCCCAAACAGGTCAAGTGTTGTTGCTTGTGCTGATACCAATTTGTAACACACCCAACCATTAAGTACCCTTTTAAGAGATGGGGAATCAACATCTTGCTTACTTTAATCGTCTCAAATCCTTTTTCTAAGGTCTACATCGTCTTCTACTCAACCATATCTTTCTAACAACTGATACCAGGCTCAAATTCGAGCTCTGGATTGCACGTTATGGCCTCCGGAAGCTCTTCGGGCGTTATCAGTCAAGGGCCACATGGCGCCCATGTGGGTCCATCTCATTCATACCATCACAAGTTCCCCAAATTCCCAAATATTACCCAACATTCCTACATCCATGGTGGAAGTCCATCCACCATCCAATCCAATGGCAAGACTTGATCCCCGTTTAACACATAATCTTAAGGGAAAATTCAGCGTTTTACACTTCAGTGCGAAACGCCCCTTTTTCTTTCTATGTGCATATCCTTTGGAGTCCAGAAATCTTGATCTCCCAAAGGGTCTCGAAATATTTCCACATGTCTCCGACCTTCGGTCCCTTCAGCTTATCTATGATAGTACACCCCAAACATGTGGAGTTCTGAAGTCCCGGATTCCCAAAGGGTTCACCCTTACACGTGATGGCATATTAAATGCATAGGCAAGGAAATGTGGGTTCCGAGTACGCCACTCACCAAATGGACCAAGAAAATATGTGCTAGGGGGTGACACATGGCAAGGCGGAGATGAAACATGGCCCCATCAATGGGTGACATGTGTCATGTTCTGATGGGAACATAGGGTCTACGAAAAGTACAAATCAAGGTGACACATGGCACGTCAAACATAGGTCCATGTCACCCTGGGTGATATCAGCATGCCACATCACTCCAGACTGATATCCCTATGTCACCCTTAGATCTCACGGTAGATCCATTGATCTACGGCCTCCGTTACTTCGTAACTTCGGCATTCGGGGAATCCACTGTGTGACTTCCTCCTTGCTCCCGGATTTATTATCACTCGGATAACCACGGTCTAGATCTAACGGTCATGGGAGATCTTGAAACATCCTCAAATCTATGGCTCTTATAGCTTTGTGAATTTGACGTTCGGGTGTTCCGCTTGCTTACCACCCCCTTTCTCCCGGAGTGGTCAACATCTGACTGACCTTGGAATAGATCCAATAGCTAGGGAAGGTATTGAAGCGTCCTTAGATCTACGGTTCTCATTAATTCGCAGCTATGGCCTTCAGGGGTTTTGACATTATGACAAATCTTCTCTCTTGAAGTAGGAATTCACTGAAGTGTTGTATGCGAGTCTCTCCACTGGTTGATTGGAAAGTTAAGAGTGGTTCTCAATGGACTCCCAATATCCATGGATTTTATTAATTTGCAACTCCGACATTCGGTTAATTTTGTGCTATCACACCTCTATTCTCCCAAAGTAGTCAACGTCGGATTGAAATCGATGTAGATCCAACGACCAGGGAGACTCCTGAATACCCTCGAATATGCAGCTCGCGTTACTTCACAATTCGTAAATGGGTCAGGGTTTAATGGTGGGACAAGTCCATCAACCACGTTTAGGGAAACCACCATATGTCGGTCAACATTGTTGGTAACCAAAACAATAGGTTGCCTTCGGTTGGTTTGAGAGTGGTAAGGCCATAACACCCTGAAGCTTTGAACTCCTGGAGGTCCGAAGCCAGGAAATCTTATCTCCTTTCAAGCATAGCACAGGGTTCCCAAACCCTGGTCATATGGAATCTTGGACAAGCCTCGAGGCTACATGCTCAACACTTAGCCACGATTTGGTTAGAATCATGGACATAAGCCCTCGGTCACATAGGTGAAGGTTTTGAAGGAGGCACCCTCCTTCCACAGATTTCAAACTTGGTGACCCACGAAGGTAAATTCAAGAAGTTGACAAGACTGAGGTATTCCAGTTAACTCTACCCCAACTCTCTTGGAGACCCACGTCCCATAACTCTCTAGATACTAATCTGAGGAAAACAAAATACCATTCAGAAGCATGGGTTCAAAGAAATACAATGATCATTTCTACCTTAATCATTCAATACATAATTTAGTCATAGACATGTACATGAATCATCATTTCCATTCCAGTACACAGATTATGAAAATACTTATCAATAACCAGAATCATGAAACAATTGTTGAAAGGGGTGCTTGTTTCCACCCAACCGTAGGCATAACCACTCTTGAATGGATTTATCGTTGGCCACCCCCAACCTAGACCATGATTCTCAGAGAGAGACTCTTTCTTCTTTCTCAGCGACAATCAGGAACAGAGGTTACTCTCCTCCTCCCACAGGAACTTGGAACAATTGTTTTCTTTCTACCAAGAAAGGGGGTCTACAACAAGATCTTCCATGGTCTCTTGTAGTCTTGGCAGCCCCATTTACCAGCTTGGAATAAAAATGCTACCAACAGCTTCTTACACCTAGAATGAATTTGTTTCTCAATTCTCCTCTGAACCATAGAGTTGCAAGCGTTCCTCCCTCTTCTGGAGATTGCTCTCTCGACTCTTCTCTCTCGCACACATGCCTCTTCCCATGAAATGACTTCCTTTATTTACTTCCTCAGCAATATTCCATGAGTACAAATCCCCATCTCGTGTCCAGGTCTGGAAGCCTTGCTGATGGGTACTCTACCCCATCTCCTCATTAACTCTTGACAAGGGATTTTCCAACTACCAGCCTGACTGGCAATTCATTTCTGGGTCAGAGGACTGTTCTGGGTATGAGAAATTAAATCCAGTAAGGTACTGTCTTGGTGGGGGTCATCTCAACCATTTTTGGTTCCCCTCACCATCGCTGTCATAGCATCATCATCTATCTTAGCAAACGCTCCTTTTTGCAGTTATGCAACACTATCCATTTTAATTGATAACAAAAATACATATATTAAATTTTATAACAAAAGGTTCATCAAATCCAACATTCACACATATTTAGTCTGCCACGGTCTTTTGGAAAGTTATAGTTATATTTAAAAGCTGGGGGAAACAAGGGTATTACAGTTTCACAATAACAAATACTTAGCCGGGTTTTAGGCACGGTTCGTGCCACCTGGACTATTTTTGTGTATGTCTTTGTTTGTTCGACAATTGTTCTCTTGGTTTCTCATGTTCATGGATGCATGATTATATATGAATAAGTGTTAAAATGTTAACTATTGTCTAAGTATACAAGATTTTCACTATAGTAGGAGTGTGATTAGCTGGTAGCCTAGAATAGATGATGGGTATTCCCTACGTGAAGATGCATAGTTTGGACGAAGTATTCTTGGTGTGAAAAGCGACCAAGTAAGAACCGTCATAGTGTTTCATTCCCTCGAGAGTTGAATGTAACGTTCCTCAACCCATACTGAGGAACATTACGTTGCAAAATACTCATAAAAACAAAATTTCTACTAACTAACAAATTTGTTGTAGCTTCCTACTAAAAATTACATCCATATTTAGTTATTCATTGTTACCAGTATTTACATATATCTACAACATACTACAATATATGTGAAATATAGATAATAAACTAAATTACAACAACATATAATTTTTTTTCATACACAGAGTTCAGGGACAACAATTTAACTCATAAAATAACACAACAAGGTAAAATCAGTTCTCTTTTATAAATAGTTGTGCAACCAGTTGCTTGGGGTGAACGTTCCACCCAACCATAGATATGTTGTTCCAAATATCAATAGAAATTCACCCCCGAGATAAGGCTAGTAATCCACAAAAGAGGGTGCTCTCTCATTGTCCACTCATAGCTCAAAAATCACACAACCCATTGATATTCTCCTATAGTTATATTCTCCTACTGCTATACGAATAATAAATTTAGGAAAATGGGTTGAATTAATATACGTGGGTAGTTCCCCCTTGGACCCCTATTAGGAATTCTCTTAGGCCCTCCCCTCTCTTTTGGATTAATTCATCCCCCATATTTGTCCATGCCCCCTTAACAACTTGCATCAAATTTTATTATTTAAAATTTAGAAATACATTTCCATATACATCACTTTGGCCATAGCCACACATTATATCTACATTAAGCATAAAATAAATTGGGGATTATAGTGGGGACATTACAGCGAACAATTCCAAAATATGAACAGGTGTCATGTGGGGTTGTGACAGGTGGTATAAGAGCATATTTGGATATGTTCCACTATTGTATCCATAATAGTGATGGGGTCCTTGGTGAGGCTTCGGAAAATTGATTGATCGCAAAGACAACCTGATCACAAATTTAGTGTTTTTTTTATGGAAGTGAAGGGCCGAGTTGCGGATGAAGTTGTGACTTTTGAAAAGTGTAATATCCCTAGGCTAAACCCCAATTGTACATAAGAATGTAACTGCAATTTACATATAAGCTGGTTAGATGAAGGAACAAGATCGCTGGTATGTTTCTACGCGCATTGATTCAGGGCACATGAATCTCACAGCAAAGGAGTGCGCACTTTTTTAAAATGAATATAGCACACAATTTAATGTATTTAGCGTGCACCTGTGTAAGTGTACGGGGATAACTCACTAAAAGAAGAGAAGTTAGTGCATTTAGTGTGCACCTATGTAAGTGCACGAGGATGGCGCACCAAACTAGGAACATCTCCATGTACATAGCATGCACTGGTGTAAGTGCACAAGGATGGTGCACTAAAAGAAGAATGCGCACATTCCAGGATCCCCCACACACAGGCTTAGTGCACGATTTTGGAGACTAGAGATCCTTTTATATAAATACTATGTTGTAACGTGCACCTGTGTAAGTGCACGAGGGTGGCCCACTAAAAGAAGAGTGTGTGCATCCCAGAAGTTTTGTGCACACTAGTTGAGTGCACGATCTTTGTATTTTTTAGGCGGGTGAGTCTGGATGCAAAAAGACCAGTACTAATGTATTGAAATTGTAAATGTAATCACATGCAAATATAATGAAAACACATCACTATAGTAGACCAACCACGTAAAAGAGTATGGGGGGATAAAACTCCACTAGTTCAGGTTAAGGGGCTAAGTTAAGGGGGATTAAACCCAAAGGAATATTATATTAATATTCCTTAAAGTATAAATTATGGATATTATTTTATCATAAGTCCGAAGGAGGGGGGGGATAAGTGGACCCAAGGTAGTTCTCAACATGACAAGTGTCAAGTTGGGAACATGCATCCATAGAGTTGGGACTTAGTACACTTTTTCGATCATTGAATCATCATTGAGGCAGGGGGGGGGGGATTTGTCATCAATACCCTACTGTTACTATCACAAATATATGTACCATTTTAGCTTGGAGAGATGGAATAAAGAAGCGGGTTTTCAGTCCCGCGGGACATTTCATTCTCTCTAAGTGAGAGAATTGCAGGGAATTATTTTTCCCGAGGTGCCAAACTGTAGCGACTCTGAGAATTCCTATCCGGCCTGTTGTTGAATCCCTGGAAGGGAAGTGGGAAGCCAAAGGAATGTTGAACATAGAATGGTAACACTTCCTGGGGTGGGACAGGCATGTGGGGAATGAGGGACTGTACGCTGTTAGTATGAATTGGCACCTATGATGAAGTTTCCTGTGATTAAGTCACTTGTAACTGAGTTACCTGTGACTAAGTTTCCTATTGAATGAGATACTTTAGCATGGTTAGGAAACCTTACCCAAGTGGATTTTAACCCCAACTCGGGAGTGACCCTCCATTGAGAGTTATGAGTAGGTAGGTCTAAGGTTGGGTGGAACATGGAAGGTTTGCATGCAATTGGTATTATTTAATCAAAGATAAGTGTCAATTATGTGTTAAATCATGTGTTGCAGTAATAATTATTAATTTTCTTTCATGGGTTTATCCTGTTTATGTTGCATGTATATTTATTTTATGATTATGTATACAATTGTGCATTGCAGAGTATTTTTTTGTTTTAATTAGTAGCAGAACAATTTTGTTGAGTTGTTGGTAATGGAGACATTAAAATATGGTATCAGAGTTCAGAAAAAATTAAGTGGCATAGCCCATTTGGTGGTTGGGTATGTTACAAAGTTGTATTAGAGACCAATTTTCAACATTGAGCCTGGATGAGCTGAGTTAGCATAATGTTGAAGAGGATTCTCATAGAGAATTGAATTTAGGAGTGGCTAAATTTCAAGTTACAATGCATCCATGAGGGAAATTCAAAGAAATTGAGAATGCAACAATTTACGGGTAGTCTCATCATCTCACAGCAGGAAATTGATTGATCAAGTACCTCACCGTTGAGTTTATTTATTTATTGACAAAACAACTCTTCTCTTCCTTTAATTTAAGGAAAATCAAAAACTTAATCTTCGACAACCTAAATCTCTTTATGGACATGGAAATGAAAAGCTTAACTATTCCTCACTTTATTAGAAGTTTTTTTTTAAATCTAAAATGTAATTCAATTCTATAGTTATAAATTTTGAAGATAAATTTACAACAAGGTTGAATGTATAAAATAAATATTACTATTTTTTTTCAATATTTTTAAATTTTTAAGTAAGGTTGAGGATGAATGATCAAATTTGAAGGATTGGTTGAAGGATATATTTTCATCTAACCCTTTCACGATGAAAAGTTACAAAACTAATTGTACTTCAATTGACAAGAGTAAACTAAGTATACATTTCAAAATAAAAATTATTCTAAATAACATATTACCCTACCAAGTTTTTACAATGTCAAATGTTAACAAACCACCAAATAGATAAGTTGCAATTTCAATAGAAAATAATAATATTATTATTTTATAATTTTAAAAATAACCTTATAATGGGTGATATGTATATTATAAATAAAAAATAAAAAGTATAGATACCAATCGATACTTCTTTTCTTTGGAGGAGTTTCAGAGTGTTTTAAATGACAATGTAAAGCTTTAGACACAATGTGAGAACCAAACCTTTTTGAAGACATCCATATAAGAGAAGATTTTTTCTATATATCCATATGATACATGAGCATTACAACTTAGGTTAATATCTTGAGAATATCATGATCATACTTGAACATGGGAGTCGTGTTTGTTGTAGATCTCATTAGAAAAGAAGAAATTGTCCTAGATCTTGAGGCCTTTGTTGAAAGGGAGTAATTATATCAAAACACTATAAAAGCCATCAAGACAACCTACGTTCTTTATAGGATCTAAGAACACGCATGCTTGCACCCATTGCTTATTATGTAGGCTAAGGTGTCTATAATTTGGAGATTCCAAAGGTCGATACAAACACAAAGCTAAAGGAAATTTCTCATCAAGACCACCAAGTATGTGTTCTTATTGAGGACATTTAATGATCACTCTATTTCTCATACCATGAAAAAAATGTGTGATAGAGCGGATGTTAGAGCATAATCCCTATTGCATAGATCTAAGGATAGTATGGATTATGTTACCTTCTCCATATCTTACTTAAGAATCCCACCTAGGAATAAAACAATATTGCTTCAAGCATTAAGGTTGTAAATGATACATGATCACATTATTATTGGGATTGCGATGAGGAAGAGGGAAAGAGATCTAAGGAAAAATATCAAATATTTTACACTTAAAGTATCATTTCATTGATGCCAATGTTGGTAGAAACAATGAGGAGAGTTATATATAAAGCTACAAAAAAATTGGGAAAGGGGAATGATTAGAGGAGTAAGGAATTGATGATTTAGAAAAATGAATGAATAGAATCACAATTCTCATTGTTGTAACTCTAATTCTAGGTTTTGTGATGCTGACAAGGTCTATTTTGTGTAGGCTCATACATAAACTTAATAAAAAACATACAAGTTATTGTTGATCTTAATGGGATTTTTTTATCCCCCAAAAAATCATAAACATAATTTTCTATGAAACAAAGAAAAACTATGTGTTATCTTTATAATGAGCTTGAAAAAACCTACACAAGATCAATGAATTGTTGAGAGATTTACATTTAAGTATTAGTTATGTGTTTCTTTCTCTAAGTATATATTGCAATAACATGGATGCCATGAAAAATATACTAAGTGGTTGAGAGGCCAGTGAATGTTCTTAAATAATAATAAAATATTAGATACCAATGCTATAACCATGTTAGATTTGTTAACATGTTAGGTGCATGTGCAAGCTAATGATTGTCTCACATGACATGTTAGTGGTATTGCAAACATGGAAAAACAACAATCTGTTAACTTGGAGGGTATTCAAGGTACTTTAACAATGAATTTGAATATGGTGTAAAAAGATGAAAAATAGAAAAAAATTGAATTACCTTTCTGAATATATAAATAAATAGAAATTGTGAATAACTATGTGAAAGTTGATTTTTTATAACAATGGTATGTTATTTTTCAAGCAAAATATAAGGTATATGTCTCTGCAAGTGTAGGTGTTTAGTACCTTAACAATGAAATTTCCTTAAGAAAATTATAGAGAACCCTTGTTCTAGTGTGATGTAGTTTTTCAAAATTTATAATATTAATTTAAAAAAAAAAATAAATTATGAAATTCAATATATCCTTGAAATTACAATTCCTTTTGTTAGTGCAAGCTACGAGGGTCTTAACATTATCAAACATTTTTTTTTTTTTTTTGAAGATTGTATATCTCGGTATCTTATAGTGTGGCATATAACTTATTTTTAAAATGGTTAAGCTAATAAAATTTTATAACATAAATTAAAAAGGTATGTATTTTAAGATTATGATATATGTCAAGACAAACATAGATTAAAATTAGTAAACAATATTAATTTTTTTAATTATATATTTGGAATCTACATAGCCAACTCTATATGTTTCTGTAGTTTCATCGACAATGGATTTGTGTATCCTATAGAAAATAAACGTCAAAAATAGATATATTGAGAGGAAAATTTGAGGAAGTGTGATGTGTCACACAAAAGGAAACTTTGGTAAAATCGCAATGCATCACACAAAAGGAAACTTTGGTACAATCGCAATGCATCACACAAAAACAAACTTTGTTGCGTTGCGATATAGTGCATGAAAACAAAACTTTGGTGATATGTGACATATTTCAAGGAGTTCAAATTTGTTGTAATGTCCCCTTCCAATTGATGACTCATTAGCCTATATGACTCTCATAGGATATAGTCAACAAAGAAAAAGGGATTCAAGGCATCAAACCCTAAAGAGATAATTAAATTAAATAAACAATTATATTTTATTGAAAGGGAGTTAAGTAAGGGTTGATTTGGTCAAAGGAAGAAACATCTAGAAGAACAAAAAGAAGAATAAATAGTAGGGGAAGTCTCTCACTTTGGCATTATGATTTGATATGTTATTGAGTGCTCTTGTGGCCAGTGTTTTTGTTAGGGTTTTGGGAAAAACCATTCCACTACAGGTTTAGTTTCGGTGGTGCAATACCCACCCTAGCTAGACAAGAGGGAGATTCATCTAGAGTCTTTCTTGGGTTCATTGTGGCATTGTACTTTATTCATAAGATCTTGAAGTTTATCAGTGAGTATGCGACACTTAGCAACCGAATCCAGGAGGAGATCATTAGTAGTTATGTCGGTGTGCAGATATATTTGAATCAGGGTCTTAATAGGCATACCGRCGGGTTGTATGAGGGTTGTCCCACGAGTACCCATGYGACACCCAAGAAGCATCATGTGAGTACCACTGTAGGTTGGGGTTTCATAGCAGATCAGGATCAGGAAGTTTGTGTTGAATTCCAGAGGGTGATCTATAGTACTGACGTCACTGGAGTAGAGTAATAGAAGKCTTGGAGAGCCTTAGGTTCATTGATTGGCATCATACTAGGTTTCTTGTGTGGTTTCTATAGATTGTGTAGTTGCCTAGTAGCCAATAGTTTTTGTTTTGAGTATTGTTATGAAGTTGTTATGACAACTATTAGAAATCCTTGTATTGTTGTTTCCATCCATAATAAGATTCCATATTATTTTTCTCTATTTATTTGTTTTTTCTAAATGTTTGATAATATTCCTCATTGAGCAAAGTAATTTAACTACACATTCACATAAGGAGAAATTATAAATTTTAGGTTTGAATATATATAAAATTCCCTCCAAGTTTAGTTGGGAACATTACAGTAGTATCAGAGCTGGTGATTCTGCCAACTTGTTATTGTATTGATTACTAGAAAGAAGGGGCATGGAGGACCTTTGCAAAGATCACCAGAAAGAGAAGTGGAAGCAACCCAAAACAAATCAAAAATCGAGGGAAACATAGGGGATAACCCAAAAATTACACGAGATCTGGTGCTCAAACTACTAGATCAATTGGCCAAAGGTTAGGTAGAAGATAACCAGAACCATGTAGCAACTACTAGGAGATAGGAAGAAATTCTTAGAGACCAACAACAAACTCTTACAACACTCCTACAATTGATAGGACAACAAAGGCCAAATGGGAACCAATCAGGGGGAGGTCAATAGGGTAGTAAGACCCATATGGAGGATAAAAAAATTTATATTCTGGTATATAAAATATCATTGAAAGGGAGAAATAGAATACCAAGGTCATCATTGCCACAATTTGTCAAAGAGAAATAGACAAAAGTTCCAAAACAATAGGACTGAGATAGTGACCCCTACAAGTGTTACGAGGAGGACCTATTTACGTCGGAGGATTTTCAAGTGGCCCTTTCTTTCCAAGATTACTACAATGCTAAATATAAGAACAAACCATGAGAGTGGAACAAAATAGTGCAGTACTAGCAAAACTATGATCTCATGTGCAGGGTGGGAAGATTAACTATTCCCTCTTTTGATGGGTCAGCTAAGAATTCAAATAGTGCTTGGGTGTCGAATATGGACACTTACCTCTGGCTTAACCCCATGACTGAGGTAGAGGCAATCAAGACAACCACCTTACATTTGGATGGGGAATCTAATGAATGGTGGAACCATGGGTTGGTCACACTTGGACATGGAAAAATTACATCATATGTAAAGTTCACCCAGATATTGATGGACCAGTTCAAAAGGAAGAATCCTAAAATTCATTTCAAGGAGTTGGCACAACTAAGACAGAAAGTTACGCCATAAACATTTATCATAGAGTTTCATAGGATGGCTATCAAGGTGACTGATATTTTAGAGAAAAGACTAGTGATTTTATTCACAGAGGGTCTCGTTGAACCCTTGAAGGATCGGGTTAAGGATTTTAGGCATCCCAAATTATAGGATTCCATCAGGAAAACTTAGGATATGGCAGACACCATGGCCAGGAAGTCTCCCAAAGAGAAATTAGAAGGAATAAATTATGCTTCAGTTGCAAGGACCCATGTGAGTCGGGTCACTGATGTATGGGAAAAGGAAAGGTCCATTATATGGAGGTGTTATCTGATGAGGAAAATGAAGGTGAGGAAGAGTACCTGCATAGCCTAGATGATGGACAGAATGGTAGGGAGGCACCCAACTTGATATTTGATAACATGCTCCATTGTAAGAAGGAACCAATAAAGTGACCATCGCCACATTATTAGGATTTCACGGGTATTATACCTTCAAGATCAAGGTAATTATGCAGGTAAAAAGAGTTACTGCACTAATTGATGATGGGGCTACTCAAAACTTCATCCATGTCACATTGGTCTCCAGGAGACAAATTCCCACAAAGGAATTTGAGGGATTTGAAGTAGTAGTTGCATATGGGTACAATATGACTTGTACTCAGAGGATTAGAGGGTTGGATGTAACACTGGGAAAATACACATTGACCGATGAATTTTATGTGGTGGAATTAGCATACACCAATGTGGTGTTGGGAGTACAATGGTTGTATTCCCTTTGAGATTTAAAAATGAACTATCATGACATGAGGATGGAATTTATGGACACTAAGGGTCAGGAAGTTATTCTCAGGGGAATTCCATCTCAATCACCCAAGTTTGTATCTAACAAACGCATGGAGGCCATATTTAGACATGAAAATGTGGCATGCGTAATAGAGTAATTGGTCATGATGCAGAATCCATCCCAGGATCATCAACATTACCATGTGGATATACAAGAATTACTAGGAAATCATGATAAGGTGTTCAAGCGACTACTAGCAAGGAGACCACCGAACAGAGGATTCGAGCATGTCATTGAATTAGAGGAAGGGGCCAAGACAATGATTACTACACCCTACAAGCACCCAAATAAATTCAAGGATGATATAGAAAAATCCATACAAGAGTTATTGGAGATGGGATACATCCGACCTAGCTCTAGTCCATTTGCTTCCTCAGTAGTATTGGTGAAGAAAAACAATGGCACGTGGGGGATGTGCATTGACTATAGGGATCTAAACAAGAAGATTGTTAAGAATAGATACCCAATACCGAGGCTTGGTGAGATGATAGATGAGCTACATGTAGCGGTATATTTTTCGAAGATTGACCTTCAATCATGATACCATCAGATCAGGGTGAGAGAGGAGGATATCCATAAGATATCAATCATATGTCACTATGGCCATTAAGAGTTTGTATTCATTCCCTTTGGGTTGAATAATTCCCCAACTACCTTCCAGTCATGTATGAACCATATATTCAACAAACATTTGAGGAAATTTCTACTGGTGTTCTTTGATGATGTTTTGATCTACAACAGGATGTGGGTAGAGAATATGAGGCATGTGGATGATATTCTCACCATTATGAAGGAGCAATCGCTTTTTTCCAAGGAGGAAAAGTGAGAATTTGGGTTAACAAAGATCCTCTATCTAGGGAATGTGATTGGAGTCGAAGGAGTAAAGGTGCATTAAGAAAAGATACAGATGATCCTTTATTGGCCCACCCCTAGGTCAATCACAAAATTACGAGGATTCTTTGGGATATGTAGTTGTTACATACAATTTGTGAAATCATTTTCATAGATGGGAGCACCATTGATAGATCTCACCAAAAAAGGAGCATTCAAGTGGATAGAGGAAGAACAGACAACATTTGAATGGATGAAGAAGGTAATGAGTACTTTCCTAGTTCTAGCACTTCAGGGATGATTTTAAGGATGGTAATTTATTTTAAAATGTAGAAACCTTGGCGAATATTACTAATCCTTCATATGCCAACTATAAATGATTGGCGATACTTTTGTAAAAATATTCAAATTTATAAGGCTTTTATATAGTTTTTATAAAATTTTGGTGATTTTTAAGGTAAAATAATTTTATCCTATAGAATTTGGGCGAATAATTTTTAAAACAACGAATCTCGTTTTTGGAAAAACCATGGAAAATTAGCCCATGAGCGAAATTTAACCCCTAAAATCATCTCTATAGCACTTCCAAATTTATCCCAGCCATTTGTATTAGAATATGATGCATTAGGGGAAGGGATAGGAGCAGTATTGATGCAAAATCGCCACCCCATAGATTTTGAGAGAAGGAATATGAGAGAGAAAGAAAGGTTCTACTCCATCTATGATAAGGAGATGTTGGACATTATGCATGCATTGGCCAAATTCTAATAGCATCTGGTGGAAGAACATTTTGTAGTGAGGACCAACCATAACAAATTGAAGTATTTTTTGTAGCAAAAAGACTTGAGCAAGAGACAACAAAAGTGGGTGAGTAATTTATAAGCATACGACCTTGATATTGTGTATGTTAAGGGAAAGAAGGATGTAGTTGTCGATACCCTTTCCAAGAGGCCTTTAGTTTTTTCCCTTACTGTGGTATCAACAGATTGGAAGTCTTCCCTCTTGGTGGAATACTCCAAGAATGCATTTTATTATGACTTGATGGAGGCTGACATCCAGGATGACAAGTACGGAGTAGTGGATGACATTATCTATTACAAGGAGAGGATATATCGTGTCCCTGATTCCACACTCAAGGATAAGATATTAAGGGAAGTTCATGACGCCCCTCTAGAAATCCACCCAGGGTACCTAAAGGCTTATAGACAGGGGAGAGAGAGATTCTCATGGAAGGGTCTCAAGGAGGTTGTACTATGGTACGTGAGGGAGTGAAAGACTTGTAAGAAGAACAAGTTGGAGATGACACACCCAGTAGGTTTACTTCAGCCACTAATTATTCTGGAGAGGAAGTGGAAGAGAATTTCCATGGACTTCATTACAGGTTTGCCAAAGGTACAGGGCAGGGACTGTATATATGTGGTGGTGGACATATTGACCAAATATGCACACTTATTTTCCATTCCTTCAGAATAAAACACATCACAGGTAGCAGATCTCTTCTTCAGGGAAGTATTTAGACTCCACGGTATTTTGAGGAACATAGTCAGTTTCTGGGATAACAATTTTCTCAATGCATTTTGGCGGGAGCTATTCAGGTTATCTGGGAAAAAATTGACACCTAGTACTAGCTATCACCCCCATATATATGGACATATTGAGATAGTGAACAAATTGGTATAAGGGTACCTAAGGAACTATGTGTCTGGATAAAATGCTTGCATCTTGGGGAGAATTGTTATAGAACCACTCATCACATGTCCATTGGGATGAGTCTATTCAGGGCATTGTATGGCTATGATGCCCCATCATTTGTATATTTGGAATTTGGAGAGAGAAAGCTCCCCAAGGCTAAATTTTAGTTGTAGGAAAGTCAATACATCCTGAGGGTCCTAAGGGAGAATTTACAGGCTTCTCAAAACCAACATAAGATGTATGCAGATAGGTACTGGGTGGAACACAATTTTTAGGTCAAGGACCTAGTCTTTCTTAGGTTGTAGCCTTATCGATAGTCATCACTGAAGGAGAGTGGTGCAGAGAAGATGAATCCCTGCTTTCATGGGCTTTATAGAGTGATCAGGAGAGTTGGAGATGTGGCATATGAGTTGGAGCTACTAGAGGGAAGTAAAATCCATAATGTCTTCCATGTGTCATGCCTCAAGAATGCATAGGGAAAACAGGTCATCGTGTCGACAAATATTCCTCTCCTAGTTGAGGAAGGACAATTGGTTTTAGCACCCGAGAGGATTGTTGATGTCTGGGAATGAAGGTTGAGAAGCAAAGTCATACGAGAGTACCTGGTCATATGGAAATGGTTTCTTGCAGAAGATGCGACATGGGAAGAAGAACATATTCTACAACACCCTGATCTAGAATTGCTTGAGGACAAGAAATTTTGGGAAGGGAGGATTGTAATATCCCCATACAATTGATGACTCATTAGCCTATACGACTCTCATAGGATATAGTCAACAAATAAAAAGGGAGTGAAGGAATCAAACCCTAAAGAGATAATTAAATAAAATAAACAATTATATTTTATTGAAAGGGAGTTAAGTAAGGGTTGATTTGGTCAAAGGAAGAAAGATATAGAAGATCCAGAAGAAGAATAAATAGTAGGGGAAGTCTCTCACTTTGGCATTATGATTTGATATGTTATTGAATGCCCTCATGGCCAATGTTTTTGTTAGGGTTTTGGGAAAAACTCTTCCACTATAGGTTTAGTTTCGGTGGTGCAATACCCACCCTAGTTAGACAAGAGGAAGATTCATCTGGAGTCTTTCTTGGGTTCATTGTGGCATTGGAATCTATTCAAAAGGTCTTGAATTTTATCAGTGAGTACGCAACACTTAAAACCTATATCCAGGAGGATATCATCTTTAGTTCCACCGGTGTGCAAAGAGATTTGCATAGGGGTCTTCAGAGGCATACTCGCGGGTTGTATGAGGGTCATCCCACGATTACGCACACAACACCCAACAAACATCCTACGAGTACCCCTGTAGGTTGGGGTTTTGCAGCAGATCAAGCATGGGAAGTCTTTGTTGAAGTCTGTAGGGTGATCCACTGTATTGACATCACTGGAGCATAGCAGTAGAAGGCTTGGAGAGACTTGGGTTCATTGATTGACATCATACTAGGTTTCTTGTGTGGTTTCTATAGATTGTGTAGCTACCTTCACATTTCCTCTGCTCTTCCATTGAATTAAAGAGTGCATTAATACATAATTTCTTGTTTTCTCTAGACAAAAAAGGTATAGATGCATTGCAATCATATCAATATGAGACAATATACTATTTCTTGCAAGAATTGCATCAAATTCCTGACATCAAGACATATATTTTGAAAATTCAACTATCTGCATCTTCAAATGTAAATGAAAATGAAATAAAA
>ML779015.1:1138203-1179814 GCA_009831015.1 Picea engelmannii | reverse complement strand
AATATTGATGGAATATTCTTAGTAGTCCTAATAAATCAATGGTTGTGATTTCAACCACTAACTTCCTCTAAAGACATCAGATTACATGTTTATTTTTTTACTTTTACTTAATCATATTTAAAATTTACTATGGTGGCTAGTTGATTGTCATGTATGAGTGATTAGGGTTTCATTTTCTAGGCCAACCTAAACCTTTGGCCTTCACCAGCCATGTTCTGGACACACTACCTCCTTCCAGCCAACTCCTTCCGACTGGGCTGTTTCTCTTTCCCGACAGTTCAAGTTTTGCAAGCCGTCCTTTAGACGTTTACCTACCACGAATTTGTGGTTGCAAGCCGTCCTTTCCGCGTTTACCAGTCACGAATTTGTGGCTGTGCTAGTCATAATATAATGATAATGAAGGAACTTTGGCCTCTGTCATTGGAATTGACTGGAATGTGCTGCCATTAAAGTTGACTGAACGACACTTCTCTTCATATTCATCACCAGCTGAAACAACCAGTTTTCCTTTCTCAGCGTGATCATGCTTTGTTCGTCTTTCCATCGATTTCTGAGATGTCGTCTTTCTGTATATACGGCATACCACCATATCCACCTTCTTCTGCACATGTCAACTTGCATTCTTTCATTATCTTTGTAACTTGGGTGGCTGAGAATTTTGTATATATTCTGACCGTGTATATACTAAATAACATATAATTAAAAATGCAATAGATCACCTTGGGTGGAGACGATCTCAGATCTGGCATCCTATACTCGTTCATGATCCAGTCCGTCCTTTGCCCAAGCGGGGCTTTTCCTTTATAAAACACAAGAGTTTTCTCCATACCGATGCTCTGAAGCAACTAGTTGCGAATTGCTCTGTCTGAACCCATGGCCATCCAGTAACCTGACACCGTGAATCTGGTAGGCCTAGCGCATTTCTTACTCTCTCTTGGAACGAAGAAGAACCATTGTCTCTCCCCAACATCGTTAGCCAAACCTGCAATAACACGAATACGTATATAATTCTCTGAAAAATCCTTCTCAAATTCATACCATGTAAGAACCAGAGAGATAAGTACCTGGCAACTCCCAGGGGTCATATCGATACAAGTCCAAGGTTGGTATAATTATATCGAAGTTCAGTTGGTGGCCGCCTTGGATTCGTTTCCTCAGATAGAAGCCCGCCCACTAGTTCCTCTTCTGTTGGATAGAATCTGAAGCCTGGAATGACTGTTAACTCTCCCTGTACTGCCCCAACGTTGTACGTCTCTTCCAGTACAGCCATCTGATCTATTTCCACGAAGAGCTTATGCAAATTGCCTCCACATGTTCTGTATATATAGAGATTGCAGTTATGGAAAGTGCATCTAAAGCATTGACAACGACGACTTCATACAAATGGTGTCCACATGTTATCTATATATACAGAGATTTTACTTATGGAATTCCACCAAAGCATTGACGACGACGATGGGTTGAAATTCCAGGAGGAAATGAGAGAATAAGGAGAAAAAGTTCCACGCGCATAGGGATGCGGTCAATATAAGAAAGAATTTTTTGTCTTCAGCTTTTTAAACTTAGATTCCTATAATAAAATACTCCACCTAGAAACACCCCATACAAATCTCTTATAAATAGGGATTTTAGATTTGAATTTATTAATGTGTGAGTAATATAAACTAATTTTATATAGCTAAGAGAATTCTTTTAATTTTGATTAATGTTTTTTTATGATTATTATGAGCCATAGTACATGTTATGCACCTTAGTTCTAGGTCTCATAAATAGTCCCAACTTTCAATTTTAGAATGATTTATGTTTTTTTAACTTTTAAATGTTTTAAATTTATTATTATATTGAAATTGGAAAAATTTTAATTTGATTATCCTTTAAATGTTATTACCTCAATAAGTGTTTTTATTTAGAAAATATTTGGTTTTTTTTTTTTTAAGTAAAAAGAGGGCGGAGCCTGTTATATTATATCATCTACAAAAAGAAACATATGTTTTTAGGCTGCCAATTCTTCCACCAAATTAGTTGAAACCAGAACAATTGGCAGCCTTGGATAACCATGTCCAAAAGAGGCTCTGCCCTGCCCGGAGGAAACTAGGACAAGTGGCGACCTATAGTCTATGCATTATCCATGAAAGATGAAATCAAAATTAAACTAAACAGTAAAGAGTTTGAGCTGACTGAACCCCTAAGAAGAACCTGAACATCTAACCATAACCAGAAGGCAATCCTAGCCAAGGTATTACCTTTTGGGGTCTTCATTGTCGAGGTCTTCATTGTGCAGTCCATTCCGAGCTGGTAGAGCATAGGGTCTCGCACACGTCGAACATAATTCCTTTGTTGGTGCGCTAGAGAAATCCTTGTATAGCATGTCTATGCGTTGGCTCATGAGTGTGCCACGATAGACCTGGTCTGCCATTTGGCTTCTCGGGTCAAACACCAAGTCTAATTGTTTTGGGTGGAAGAAGGGCAGAGGGACACACCATTGATCCAGTGCTATTGTGATAGGAGGTGGTGCAAGGACCTCACCACCCTCCTTCGACATGCCACCCTCCACTGCCTCGCTTGTTGCCGCCTGCGTTCCCTTCTCTGCTCTGTCCTGGTGGTCCGCTCTCGCGCTCCATCCCTGTGCTCCTACCTTCTTCCCGAGGTCATCTTCTTGCTTTGTGTCTTTGAAAGGAGCATAGGCCCTTGAGAGTGTGCCATCCTGAGAGGCCATATGGAGGCACTCCTCCGGGAGATCCTCCTCAACGTAATATATATGGAATTCCTCCATTCTTGAATCCATGGTGTCAATACTGTGGTGAGTTGTTGTAATTCACTGAGTTTCTTCCTCAGGGAAGCTGGTTGGAGGCTGCCAATTCTATGGCACGGTGAAGATCATAGACTCTGGAGGGAGTTGTATGGGTTCCTCCAAGATGACCTTCTCCACAAACATCGTTGGAGGTGACCAGGCCATCCCTTCCTTGTCTTCCCTATAAGCTATTTGAGTGTGGGCAATTGAGAGTTCCCTCTCTAGTCGTTGCTTCCGCTTATGTCTCGTAACTAGGTTGTACCAGACAAGGTCTCGACGCGACTTTCCTCTCTCCCATGGCATGGAGAGGATGATGTTAATGGCGAGGTTGCAGGAGGTGTTGAAATGGTCACACCCAAGCTCAAGACTGCAACCCTGGTGCAGACTGAATGTGAAATGGAGATATCTAATGCGTAGCTGGATGATAACCGGGAGGTGCGATGGGACGGCTTCCATTATCGCCTCCTTAGCATTGAATTTATTTGTCGTCGGGTTGTTCAAGCAAGGGAGAAGTCCCATGGATTTTGGCTGGCTCCCATACTTAATTACGAGGGGATGGGATTCAACCATCCTTATTTATGGCTTGGCCAGTTCTAGTGCAACATGGCACTTGTGTGTTGCATGTCACCCCATCCGGGGAGAAAATATTTGGTCTTGGATTAAAGATGAATGGTGATTCTATGGATGTTTATGTTTTCTCTATTATTTCCCCCACCCTCACCCTCATATAATATATTTTCTCTATTTCCCCCACCCTCACCCTCATATATATGAAGGTGATGAGATAATAGAAAAAACATATATGTTTTCTCTATTATCCCCCACTATCATATATATGGGGTAAGGGTAGGACTAATAATAGAGAAAACATATTACTATCCACTAATGATACAACTATATTAAGCTTTTTCCTTACATAAAACAATTATTTAAAACAGAATGATTAACACAAACTTCTTGTAATTGACTCATTTAATGAAATTAAAAAAAAGTAATTTTTTGTAATTTAAAACTCACTTTAATATAAATATGTTTTCATCTCAATTTTTGATAACCTTTAAGACCCAATTCTATGTGGTTCTTGAAATTTATTTCTAGTATTTTTAATTCTTACATTATTTTTCTTAATCCTTCCATAAGTTTTTAATCTACACATCATTTTTCTTAATCTTCATATAACTTTTTAAATAACATAAGTGGGAGACCCAAGTCTATGTGGTTGTTGGAATTTATTTCTAGTGTTTTTAATTCTTACATTATTTTTCTTAATCTTTATATAACTTTAATTTTTAGATTATTTTTCTTAATCCTTACATTATTTTTCTAAATCCTTACATAACTTTAATTTTTACAATATTTTTCTTAATCTTTATTGTTGAAGTTTATTTCTCATGTTTTTAATTCTTAAATTACTTTTCTTATTCTTTACATATCTTTGACTCTTACATTATTTTTCTTAATCCTTACATAACTTTAGTACTTTTAATCTTTACATCATTTTTCGTAATCTTCACATAACTTTTTAAATAACATAAAACTTGTAGATATGACGCTCGCTTGATCATATGCATACATTGTTGTAAAAATATATATAAATCACGATCACATTGAATTAAGATAAATTGGATTAAACTATAACCTATAATAATTTTAGTATATGGCTGGACACTCTTGAGATAACTGCTAAGTCATATTTGGCTGGACACTCTTTGAAATAATTGTTAAGTGATATTGGGCTGGTCATTTTTTTTATATAATTTTAAGTCATAATGCTTGCTCGTCGTGTAAAATAACACGAAGATATTCACCGGAGGTGCCTAGCATTAATCGAGGATGAGGACAATATTCGTTACTCATTACAAAAATCCTCTCCCCGTGGGCCTCGAAGTAGAGCACTAGGACGATATTCGTGTGTTGTGAATGGGATAATGCTCAGATTTCTAAAGATGGGTCATAAATGTAAATCAAAATGTACTGGTTTGGTTGTGATCTTAAAAATATATTATTATTATTATACATATAGCATGTAAGTAAGATCTAAAATCATTAAAGCATATGCAATTATTCAATGATACAGTGAAATATTCAAATAATTAGTAGAACAATGTATAATTAGATACTCGAATTCAGTATATCTCTATTGTTTACAGGAATTTAAGGCTGAGCCACTTGCATTCCAACTCTCATGAAGCATAATATATAAAGATTCCACAAATCTAGCTTCAACAAATCTCATAAAAGCATAATAGAGAAATATCTCAGCTATCTTACCACATTCATTCATAAATGAGGTATTTTAATTGTGAAAAATAAAGTCAACATATTGTATGTATTGGGGGATGTGGGTGTTAAGGGTTTTATAGGTATTGGGGGCTATAAAAAGAGATATCTAGTATAAATAGGGGTTTATTTTATTGGAAAGATGTATTCGAAGGGGTTCAACAAAAGTATTTTTGGAGGTATTTATCAATATCTAGTGAAATTAGGGGTATTCATTAATATTCCACGAACGAAGGCATTGTGTCGCAGGTTCACTAAGTGAAGACCCTGTAGATCTCACGAACTAGTCTTCAAGGGATCCACAAATCAATGTTCAATAAAGAGGAACCAATGTTCAATAAAGAGGGGGGAAATTGCACCAAGGGTCGATTTTCCACCCAACCAATGCAACCACCTTCACAAGTGTTTCCCCCTGAGGTAATGGAAATCACAGTTCACATCAACTCTAATGAATCCAACCCAAAGATGATCGAGAACAATTAATTCAGAGTTACCATAGTTCAATATAGGTGTGGTAGAGAGGCTCCTAGACTTGCAATATTATGGTGTGTAGGGGTCTTACTACCACCTTCAGTTAGTGATCGCAACCACACAATAGTGGTGACTGATTCAAGCAAAGATTTTACTACCACCTTCAACGAGTGATCGCAATCACACATTGGTGGTGTCCTTCTTTGCAAGGATCTTACTACCACCTTCATTTGGTGACCGCAATCCCATAATAGTGGTATCTTACAATTTGGGCTCAAATAAAAGGTACAAGGAGCTATGGATACTAAGCTTTAGTACTTCTTCATGTTACATGCATATTCCTAGCCACTTAATCCGCACATACTTGGTTGGCATAGACACACTTCCGCCCAACCCATCATCTTCATACAAAAGTGCATCAATCATGCTTAACTCCAAAGAGAATTTCCATATGAGATATCCAACCCCAAAAATGGGCACGCCACCTCTTTTATAATTCATTTCATTGTAACATCTTCTCAATATTGTCTCTTGGCCTTCCCCTTACTCATTCAAGGGAGAATTTGAGCTTGAGAGTGAATTTACAAGTGTCTATGATGTAGCCAATAAAATTGGATTTATTCACAAGATCTAAAAACCATGCAAACACATGAGAATGGAAAATAACTCACTTTTATTCCTTCTCCATCATGACTTTTACAATGGAAGTTCAACCCCTTATAACTACTATTTGAGATTTTTGAAAAAAACTAATTTTAGAAAATTCTCACATGACTCTAAAATTGACCAATAACTAAGAGATAAATAGAGAGACATTATTTGTCAACTTGCTTTTCTAATTAGGTATATAAATTAAGAGATAGCTGAGCAATACTAATTTAAAAAATCATGAAACAAAAACACTAAAACCCCAATTTGAGGCCTTATATGAAGGAATCTGGCCCCAGAAAAGTGTAGAAATGATGTCGGATCTAAAATATCAAATTGGCACTGTAGTGAACTCTTCGAAACACAACTCCCTATAAAATTTCAACCCAAACAAATGACCGAGTCAAAACTTATGACCCTCGAAAATCCCTACATAATTCTCCTATGGTTGAAAAGAACAAAGCTCCCGCAATTTGTTGTCTTCAAATTGTTTCCACTTAACAGGATCTAGGTTCAGCAAGTCCCCCTCTATAATCCATGTATTCTTTGTTGGTGTTATACCTTTCCATTGGACCAAATATCGGTTGTATTGGCCTTGCTGAGTATGAAGGGTCTTATTATCTAAAATATGTGCAATATTTTCTTTTTTCTTGCTCGGAATGATGTGTTGCCAATCCACCTCCGCCTTACTATCATCACCCATATCATCCCCATGGAAGATATATAAATTAGAAACGTTAAATACAGGGGAAATATTGAGATCAGCTGGTAAATTGACCTTATAATCATTGTCGTTAATTTTCTTGAGAATCTTGCAAGGACCAATTTTCTTATACTTCAATTTGTGGTAGGTTCCTCTAGGAAACCGCTCTTTCCGTAAATAAACCATTACCAAATCACCTTCATTGAATGATATCGTCAATGAACATATTTTATAATCTTGTTCTATTCATTATTGGCCTGCAGCTTTTGTCTCACTTGTTGCTGCAACTGTTGAATGTGTTATGCAAATGCTTCCCCATCATCATTGATCCTATCCCCAAGTGGTAGCTAAACCAAATCTAGGACACCCACAGGATTTCTACCGTAATCAACTTGAAATGGAGATTTATCTATAGATCTCTTCATTGAACTATTGTAGGAAAATTTTATTTGAGGTAAATCCAAATGTCATTGCTTGGGATTCTCTCCAACAATTCTCCGTAACAGGTTTCCCAAACTCCAATTACTACCTTAGTTTTCCCGTCTATTTGGGGGTGATAGGAACTGTTAAAATGTAATTTAGTCCCCATTTTATGTTGATGTTTGGTAGTTGTGAGAGGAAATTTCCCTCCTAGATGACCTTTCTTAGATGCGGAGAAGATTCTGGAAGCAAGAGATCCATTGGAAAAATGTGAAAATACCCCAGAAGAGAAGTCGGCCCAGAAGAATAAAGAATATTTAACTTGCACCTTTCCAAAGGAGAAGTCGACCCAATCATGTGGTCAAGAATACTATAAATAGGAGGGGCCTTGGCTCATTTTTTAACTCACTCACACTCTCTCAACTACATAGAAGTAAGGCGCAAGTTTGGATAACGTGATGCAGTTGTTGCAGTAACAAAGTTTCTTCTTGTTCAGTCTTTTTGGTATCTCTCACTTGTGCGCTACTCTTGGTAGTGGTCCGCTATATTGGCACTGTGTTGTTGTTGCAGTTGTGGTGGTATTTATGGTTGAGCTAGCCTTTTATCTAGGGTTTATTTGTTTGGAATTTCTTTCTGAATGAAATGTATCTAAGAAATGTTGTTGGGTTTTTCCCCCATTTACGATTTTTCCATGATAAATATCGTGTGTTCTTTTTGTCTCTTGTTTATGTTGCTACTGCTCAGTACATGATATATATATATATATATATATATATATATATATATATCTGTGTGTGTATGTTAATGGTAATGAAGTAAAAGAACACTAGTAACTCTAATCCTTTGTAAATAAGGAAAACATAACATGGTTTCAAAGTTGGTTACCTTGAAAACAGTTTGACCACTTGAAGGAAGATTGCTACAGTAGCACCTTGCAGTTGCAATAATTTATCAAGCTCGTTGAGCACTATCCCAAGGACATTGGGGATAATTCCTCCATAGAGCAGTGCACCTTAACCTAGCCCACCCCTTGAAACCCTCAACGTGCAGTTTGGTGAAGTTTTAAAAATAGAGGTTTTTTCGTGCTAGGGTTTCTACCAATGAAAATGTCAACCGGTATGAGAGTTGAGGATAGATAGGATGGAGCAGATAACTTTAGATCCTAGAAGCATTCTAGAAGAGAATGAGTTATTGGATCATGACAAGAAGATACTTCCAGAACCAGAAGAAGAAAATTCCAAAGCAAATTTCAGGAAGAATAATGTAATATCCCCAAGGACGAGCCATGTTGTAATCATGTTTATGAATTGTAAATCATGTTTTGTAGGTTGGTGAGCTGAGTATTGATAAGATGGTAGGCTTATGTGTTTATTAGGCTGAAGAGCCTAAGTGTTAAAGGCCAGGAGTCTGTTTTTGTATATGTAACATGAAGAACATTAATAAAGATTAAACATCGTTGCGTGCAGAGCGACCATGAAGAAAGAGTGATGGGGGACTAAGCTTCCACAATGTGGGTAAGGGAAGAGGGGGTTGAAAGGTTGGAAAGAGTGGCTAAGCTTAGGGGCTTAACTCCTTGGGAATAATAATTTATTATTATTCCAAAGCTATGGGACAAACATGTTTTTATCCTAATTCCTAGGAGAGGTAATGCATGCAGCTCCAACGTGTGAAAAAGGGAACACGTGCAGCTCCAAGAAGACAACTGTCGACCTGGTCACATGCGGTTAAAAGATGAAGCGTCAGCTAAGTTGGGGGTTGGTCCTCCATTCTTCCGTCGATTGTTTGAAACCGTGAATTCCGTCTGATCTTTGTATGCCTCACCGAGCTTTGAAACCCGAAGCCTGTGATGTTTTCTTGAGAAGTCGATACACCCTCTGTCTGAACCATTGAGTCTTTGTTCAACCTCTGCGTGGATTCCTTGTCACGCATCCTGAAAACTAGTGGAAAATATATGGATTGATCCATGTCACCTGTGTGTCATGCGATCCCAGCCTATCTTCTCTTGTAGAGTCGATTCTGTACCTGGACTTTCCTTGGGATGCTTCCTTCTGTGTTTCATGAGTGGAATTGACTAGTTGTTGTTGTTGTTATCCTCACTTTGTGGGAATTGGGCTGAAGTTGGTTGAAGAATCGGGTTGTCAGACCCATGGTAGAAGAGGCAGGTTGTCAGGCATGTGAGCAAATCTCTCTAGGTGAGAGATTCTATTGGGAAGTGGTTTTCTCCCAGAGAGAGTCCAGCACCAGCTATAGAGCTCTGAGAATTCATGATCCGGCCTGTTGCTGAGACCCAGAGAGGGAGGTGAAGCACCGATGGACTTTTCTTGTGAAGGTGTATACTCCTGGGTGGAACAGGCATGTGGGGAATGAGAGTCTATGAGTAGTGGGTGTAAGAAGGCTCCTGGAGAGAATCATTTCGGTTTCTCTATGAAGTTTTCCTGTAACCTCAGCCTAGTCTAGGATTCCCTTGCCTTGGGTGGAGCTTAGTCCCAACTCGGGGGTGACCCACTATTCAGCGTGATGAGCAGCGAGGTCTAAGGTTGGGAGGTTCGTGGAAGGTCTGCACGTATTTGGTGGAGTTATTATCCTTTCAAAGATAAGTATCATTATGTGTATATTTTCAATTAAAATGCATGTTTATGATGCTTGCAATATTATCATGTATTTCGTTGCAAGGATATTTATTGTTAATTCCATTAATTATGTATGTTAGCAGTAATTGTATGTTTACTCCGTGTTAATTCATTTAACTTCATTTAAATTCATACTATATAAGTGTTATTTCCCGTAGTAGTGTTACCCAATAGTGGGGTTGATGGTCGGGGATGTTACAATATGGTATCAAAGCCATAGTTTCCACACTGAGCCTGGATGGCTTGGATAAGTGGTCTTTGGACCCAAAGTTTCGAGAGGAAATTGTGTATGGAGAATTAATTTTGGACCTCAGAATGTTTTTGAGTGCCAAGGGGTTACTTGGTCGTGTTACAAATCTCAAGAGGAGTAGCAGTAGAATAAAACCCCAGCCGGTGTGGTATTTGAACAGAGAGAGAGTGTGTTCAACACTTGGGGTGTTCAAGCCATAAGATCTGTTCAGATGGAAGTGAAATTCAGTACGACCGTCATATCTGGAGAAGGTACATGAGGGTTATCTTGGAAGCCCTTCAGAGTTCGGAAATAAGGAGAAGCGGGGCACGTGGAGGAATAAATGCCTAAAACCATAAACCTCGAAGTCCCGAGGGAGATCTACACCATAGATCTAGAGAAAAGAGCTTGACCGTTGGATCAAGCAGAAGAGAAGATTGTAATTTCGGGAGTTTGGTTGTTGGGAGAAGTGGGATGTGTTGTTGCACAAACTTCCGAAGTCTGAAGTTCTGAAGCAAAAGAGTAGACATGGTGGGGATGGATGACATCACTAGTATTCCTCCATGTGGAATCCTATATGAGCAGGGTTAGTGGGGCTCGAAGTTAGATAACATAGTTAAAGGTTGGAGGACCCATAGTGGCTTTGATCACGATACATCAAGATCAATGGCCATGAGATGTTGCAGGGACCCAAGTTGCACGGAAGATAATTCTACAAGGCGGTCCCGCAATCCAAGCCGTGGTTTCACTGAGGGGTTACGTGTCAGCTTCAGGAGAATTGCGAGACAAAAGGATGGTTTCTCAAAACCATCGTTGCATGCCCCCGCAGTTGGGAAAATGTTAAGTGATGTGATGTAATAAAGTCACCTAAGGTGACGTGGGAGTGTTCAGAGATTAATGGTTTGGGGTGTGCAGATGTGAAATCTTTCGAAGTCTCGAAGTCTTGGAACTCAGATGCCTAAGGTTTCATCGTGAATGTCAGCTGTTGGATGTTGGGTAGATGTGGACCGTTGATCCAGCCTAGTGCATGAGTTCGATAACTCGGAACCCTGAGTGACTGTTGCATTATGCTTGGAAATATTCCGAAGTTGAAGGTTGAAGGTTCGAGTATGTTCTTAATGATCTAGGCGAGTGGTCACGACCTGCGATCACATGGTTTGGAGACTAAGAGAGAAGGGGATAGTTCTCGAAGGATTGTTACAGATTCGAGCAGAGCTCAGAAAATTCATGAAATCTGAACGTTTCTTAAAACAGATTCGGTTTATGAATTCTGTGGGATTCTATTTAAAGGAATGATGTCCTGACAAATTCTGGTTGACTGCACATTGTGTTTACAGAGTTCAACGAGTGTCAGGACCACATCGAATTGACATAGAGTGTAGGAATGGAGGAAGCACAGAATGTTTCCAGTTTAGAGAATGAAGCAAAAGGAATGGATGTCCATTTGGGAGTTGAGGGATCGAACTCCAATGGACATGGAGAAGAGATAGATAAGGAAGGGAATATGATGAAAATAATTGAAAGATTGAAGAAAGATGCCCAAACTCACCGAGAAGATAGCAAGAAGCTTGTGAAAGATAAGGACAAGCAGGGATAATTCAACTTAAAGTTTATGAAGATTCTGGAGAGAATAGAAAATAAGTTGGACAAGGAGAGAGACTCGAGCAAAACAGGGAGTCACCAGGCTTCTGAGGGAAGAAGATCGAGGAGTTTTGGTAGACACCATCATCACTTCCAAGGTCGCTCCAAGAGGAGGGCACATATTAGTTCAAGCCCATCTCCTACCAGAAAGCACGAGAGATCTGGGGTGGATGAGCTGAAGGGAAAAATGAACAAGATTAAGCCTCCTACATTTGATGGAGAATATAAGAAGGAGGAAGATGTTGAAACATGGTTGCTTGGCATGAGAAAATATTTCCAACTGTAGAATTATTCCTCTCATGCAAAAGGAAGAATTGCAATGTATCAACTTAAGGGAAAGGCATCCATGTTGTGGGATCAGCTTGTGCAGGTACAACACATTAGAGAGAAGGATATCACTTGGAGAGAATTCAAGAGTTATTTTGAGAATAAATACTTGACTAAAAGATATTATGACAGAAAGATGAAAGAGTTCTTTGAACTCAAGCTAGACAACATGACCATTGATGAATATGAATGAAGGTTTTTGGAATTGCTAAAGTATGTCTCGTTCATCAAAGATGAGACTGTCAAGATTCAGAGGTATCTAAGTGGATTGCCACCTTCCGTTGGTGACAAGATTCAGTATGATGATCCTAAGACTATGGAAGAAACTATAAGAAGATTGAAATGCTTATATGAGAAACAAAGAGAAAATCCTACTTTTCAGAACGCTTGGGATGACCAGAAGAAGTTTAATAAAGAGCAGAGGCAGAAGGGAAACAAACCTCCCTTTCTCAGAAATAGTCCTCAAGGAAATCCATCATTTAGAGAGTCGAGAATGGATGACGTAGGGGAACAAAAGCCAAGGCAGATGCCCATTCAGTGTTGGGGTTGTCAGGGGAGCCACAAGTACAGAGTTTGTTCCCACAAAAATGGCAAAGTGAGAGTTTTCCATAGTGTTCAGCAAGCGGAAATAGTGGAGGACATGGGCAGTAGAATTCCAAGGATCTATGCAGCCCTGGACAACAAGCAAGTTGAATTTCAGTCTCACATTATTGAAGTGGAAGGTATGATTAACAACCAAACATTTACTATTTTAATTGATTCAAGGGCTAGCCATAGTTATATAGATCCTAGAGTGGTGGAAAGTTTTCAATTTTCGAGAAGCAAACATGAAAATTCTTGGTTAGTGTAGCTAGCTACATGAACCAAGAGGAAAGTCACTGAGTTGGTTAAGTCCTGTCCTGTGGACATGAATGGACTGAGCACAAAGGTTGAATTGAATGTTTTGCCTTTAGGTTCTTATGATTGTCTAATTGGGATGGACTGGTTGGACCAGCACCATGCCATCTTGAACTATCATAACAAGGCATTCACTTGCCTGGATGAGGAAGGAAATCGTAAAAGAGTCTAAGGAATTCCCAGAGTTGTTTCTATCAGAGAAATCTCAACAATGCAGTTGAAGAAGTGCTACAGGAAAGGCTGCCAATTATTTGCAGCACATGTGGAGGTAACACCTAAGGATAAGGTGTCAAAGATTGAATATCATGTGGTACTAAGGGAGTTTGAAGATGTGTTTTAGGAGGTACCCGGACTACCCCCGAAAAGAGATATTGGCTTCTCTGAAAACTTGATGCCTGGAGTAGCTCCAGTGTCGAAAGCTCCTTACAGAATGAGTACGCCAGAGATGAAAGAACTGCAATTGCATCTTGAAGAGATTATGAAGAAGGGGAACATACTCCCAAGTGTGTCACCTTATAGTGCCCCTGTCCTTTTCGTGAAGAAGAAGGATGTGACGTTGAGATTGTGCATCGGTTTCAAACAATTGAACAAAGTAATTGTAAATAAAAAATATCATCTGTCGAGGATTGATGACCTCTTCGATCAATTGAAGGATGTGAAGATATTTTTGAAGATAGATCTAAGGTCGGGATACCACCAGGTAAGGATAAAGGATGAATACATCAGCAAGACCACCTTTAGAACAAGGTATGGTCATTACGAGTTCATAATGGTGCCATTTGGGTTGTCGAACACACCCACTGTCTTTATGTGCCTAATGAATGGTGTATTCAGTAACTATCTAGACAAGTTTGTCATAGTTTTCCTGGATGACATTCTGGTGTATTCTAAGTCAAAGGAAGAGCATGAAAAGCATCAGAGGATGATGTTGCAAGTGATAAAAGTGCACCAACTATATGCCAAGTTGAGCAAATTTTTGTTTTATCTAAAACAAATCCATCACTTGGGGCATATTATTTTGAAGGATGGGATAGCTATAGATTTTGAGAAGATTGAAGCCATCAGAGAATGGTCAGTGCCAAAGAATGTGACGAAATTCAGATCCTTTATGGGTCTACCTAGTTATTACAGAAGGTTTATCATAGGGTTCTCGAGGATAGCTCACCCTATCACTTCCTTGCAAAGGAAGGAGAAGAAGTTTCAGTGGACAGAAGATTGTGAGAAAAGATTTCAGTGATTGAAGCAATTGTTAACTGGAGTGCTCCAATCCTGAGGATTGCAGATCCAAATGAAGACTTTGTGGTGTGCACAGAGCATGCAAAGAAGGACTGGGAGGAGTCCTCAAACATAATGGATTCATAATTTGTTATGAATCCAGATAGTTGAAAGAGAATGAAAGGAACTATGCCACTCATGATTTGGAGTTGGCAGCAATAGTACACGCTCTAAAAAAATGGAGGCATTACCTCATGGGAAGGAGGTTCGAACTGAGGATAGACCATAACGATCTAAAGTATTTGTTTGATTATCCAACCTTGAATGTTAGGCAAAGTAGGTGGTTGGCGTTTCTTTGTGAGTATGACTTTGATATCAAGCATATCAAAGGAAAGGAAAACAAAGTGGTTGATGCACTCAATAGGAGAGTGCATGAATTACATGCTACAACCATTAGCATGCACCAAACTGATATTAAAGGCAAAATTCTGGAAGCTGCAAATGCAAATTTGCAGTATAGGGATTTAGTAGCAAAGCTACAACAAGGTAAGATGCCAAAAAAAGTGGAGAATTATAAATTGGAAACCGACGGAACACTTATGTACAAGAACATAATTTATGTACCTAATGTCCAGGACTTGAAACTTATGTTTTTGCATGAAATGCATAATGTGACTTGTGTTGGGCACCCTGGATATCATAAAATTGTGGTAGCAGTCAAGAGCCATTACTTTTGTCCAAGTATGAAGAAAGAGATTGAAGAATACATCGCCATATGTATGGAGTGCCAGAAGGTTAAAGATGAACACAGGCACCCAGCAGGATTGTTGCAGCCTTTACCCATTCTTGAGTGGAAGTGGAAGGTAGTGACAATGGATTTCATCACAGGATTGCCCAAAATAGGAAAGCAGTGTGACTCAATCATGGTGGTGGTGGAAAAGCTTACGAAAGCTTCCCATTTCATTCCATTAAAGACTACTCACAAGGTAGCGGATGTTGCCGACATTTTTATGAAGGAATTGGCACAATTGCACGGAATTCCCAAGACAATTGTGTCTGATAGAGACCCGGAATTTATCTCAAATTTCTGGAAAGGGTTATTCAAGGGGTTCAGAACGAATCTGAACTTTACCACAACCTATCATCCTAGTTCTGATGGGCAGACAAAGAGGGTGAATTGAGTAATAGAAGACATACAGAGAATGTATGTGATGGACAAACCATCGAAATGGGAAGACTACCTACATTTGGTATAATTCACCTACAACAATGGGTATCAAGCATCGTTGAAAATGAGCTCATTTGAAACACTTGATGGTAGAAAGTGCAATACTCCAGTAAGTTGGGATAACCCAGCTGATAGGGCAGTAGTTGGGCCAAAGTTGCTCAAGGAAATGGAAGAACATATGCTAAAAATTAAGTAGAATTTAAAGGCTGCCCAAGACAGGCAGAAAAATTATGTTGATAAAAACAAAACCCACGGAGAGTTTAAAGTGGGTGACCATGTTTTCCTAAAAGTAAAAGCCAATAGAATTTCCCTGAAGATGGGAAACTATGCCAAGTTAGCAGCCAGATTTTGTGGGCCATTTGAAATCCTAGAAAGGATTGAGCTAGTTGCATATATGCATGCATTACCTACATCCATGACTATACATAATATGTTTCATGTTTCATTGCTTAAGAGATATTTACATGATGTTAATCATGTAATTGATTGGAATTTGATTCAGGTGGAGCAAGAAGGTGTCTTGCAAGTGCATCTTGTGTGCATATTGGACCGAAAAAGAAAACATCTCTGAAATCGAGCCATAGGGCTTGTAAAGGTCTAGTGGACTTGGTATGGTCCTGAGGACACAACATGGTAGCATGAGGATGTTATGCAGGCAGAATATCCACATCTTTTTCAATATTTTAAAAATCTTGTTGATGTTGTGTGAAATTTGCACTGAGGACAGTGCAAAAATAAGGGGAGGGGATTGTAATATCCCCAAGGATGAGCCCTATTGTAATCATGTTTATGAATTGTAAATCATGTTTTGTATGTTGGCGAGCCGAGTATTGATAAGTTGGTAGGCTTATGTGTTTATTAGGCCAGAGAGCCTAAGTGTTAAAGGCAAGGAGCTTGTTTTTGTATATGTAATATGTAGAGAATTAATAAAGATTAAACATCGTTGTGTGAAGATTGACCATGAAGAAAGAGTGATGGGGGACTAAGCTTCCACAGGGTAGGTAAGGGAAGAGGAGGCTGAAAGGTTGGAAAGAGGGGCTAATCTTAGGGGCTTAAGTCCTTGGGAATAATAATTTATTATTATTCCAAAGATGTGGGACAAACATGTTTTTATCCTAAGTCTTGGGAGAGGAAACACATGCAACTCCAATGTGTGAAAAAGGGAACGCATGCAGCTCCAGGAAGACAAGTGTAGACCTAGGCACATGCGGTTAAAAGATGAAGCATCCACTGAGTTGGGGGTTGGTTCTCCATTCTGTCGTCAGCTGTCTGAAACTGTGAATTTCGTCTTATCTCTGTATGAATCACGCAGCTCTGAAACCTGAAGCTTGTGATGTTTTCTTGAGAAGCTGATACACCCTTTGTCTGAACCGTTGAGTCTATGTTCGACCTCTACGTGGATTCCTTGTCACGCATCCTGAAAACCAGTAGAAAATCTGTGGATTGATCCATGTCACTTGTGTGTCCTGTGAGCAAGCCTTTCCTCTCTTGCAGAGTCAATTTCATACCTGAATTGTCCTTGGGATGTTGCTTTCTTTGTTTCCTGAGTGGAATTGACTAGTTTTTGTTGTTGTTATCCTCACTTTGCAGGAATTGAGCTGAAGTTGGTTGAAGAATTGGGTTTTCAGGCCTGTGGTAGAAGAGCAGGTTGTCAGGCCTATGAGCAACTCTCTCCAAGTGAGAGAGTCTGCTGGGAAGTGTTTTTCTCCTAGAGAGAGTCTAGCACCAGCTACAGAGCTCTGAGTATTCTTGATCTGGCCTGTTGTCGAGACCCAGAGAGGGATGTGAAGCACCGATGGACTATTCTTGTGAAGGTGTATACTCCCGGGTGGAACATGCATGTGGGGAATGAGAGTCTGTGAGTAGTGGGTGTAAGAAGGCTCCTAGAGAGAATCATTTTGGTTTCTCTGTGCAGTTTTCCTGTAACCTCAGCCTAGTCTAGGATTCCCTTGCCTTGGGTGGAGCTTAGTCCTAGCTCGGGGGTGACCCACTACTGAGCATGATGAGAAGCGAGGTATAAGGCTGGGAGGTTCGTGGAAGGTCTGCACATAGTTGGTGGAGTTACTACCGTTTCAAAGATAAATATTATTATGTGTTTATTTTCAATTAAAATGCATGTCTGTGATGCTTGCAATATTATCATGTATTCCGTTGCAATGATATTTATTGTTAATTCCATTAATTCTATATGTTAGCAGTAATTATATGTTTACTATGTGTTAAGTTATTTAACTTCATTTAAATGCATACTATATAAGTGTTATTCCACGTAGTAGTGTTGCCCGACAGTGGGGTTGATGACCGGGAACGTTACAAATAAGGGAAAAGCCAAGAGGATATTGTTAGAATCGATTAAGGATCTTAGACCTAGTGCAATCATAGGAAGCCCAAGAGTTGGAGGAAACAATGACAATGTATCCTACAATAGAGAGCAACTCAAATAGGTCAACATCAACAATATTTCAGGTTTGCATATCAGGTTTGATATTTTTATATTGCTACAGCTTAAGTAAGTGTTGTAATTAGAATAAAAGTCTTTAGAGTAATATTATTTCTATTGTTATCAAATGTTTAGTAACGCTTGAATATTAGGAGATGTTGTTGTATTTTGTTTCTTGTTCCAGGAAGGTTACCATGGAAGAATGATTGGTCACAACACTGGAAGAGTGTAGAAAATTTTTATTCCTATTATTGTATTTTGTTTTGACTCTTTCTCCAGGCAGGTCAGAAGTGATAGCTCTGAGAAGGAGCTACTGTGACGATTGTTCCCGTTCTTGTTTTATTATTATAAGAATGTTATTCTTGTCTATTGTTTTCCCCTATTGTTTCTCTTATTCCATACATGTCATAGGTAATAGCTTTGAGAGGGATATATAATGACGATTGCAAGAGGAAACCATTTAGATGTTCTCTATCTAAGACATGGAGCATACTATCCAAACATAAGAGTTGTGCACATCCTATTAATGAAGGAAGGGGAATGAAGTCAGAACCTTCTAGAAAGAAGAGTACCTTTGCAGATACAGAGTATCTCATATGGAGATCAATTCAATTGATCACTCTTCATTGCACCAGGAACAATTAGTAAATCCAAAAGCGCCTACCCAGAATCATTATAGTAACCATGAAGAGACCAACATGGTCTCATGATACTTTACAGGGTGAAAAAATATATGGCATTGATGAGCCATATCATGAGGAGGAGAAGATGGATCCACCAATGGTGAGGCAGGTGGCCCCACCAAGTACCAAATTCAAAGGGAGCATGCATATTCAAAGTGAGCCTGATATTAGAGAGCGTCAGTTGCTTAAAGACTTTCACTTAGAAATTATTCCTCCTCAGATTTATATGGGAGAGAGAGATGTCTTCCAAGATTAACAAATAGGAAGCTAGATCGAAGCTTTAGAGGCTTTGAGGAGATATGAGACCTCTTGGGAGGATTCCCTTGTTTTAGTGATAGAGGAGGAATCTAGTGTGAAGGACTAGGATATGTATTCTTTCCTTGGTTCCGAGACCAAAAGGGAAGTTAGTGATGACTTCCAAGTTGATCTACAAGATCAAGCATGTTTCAGATGGAAGCATAGAGATGTACAAATCTTGATTTGTGGCCTAAGGATTCTCCCAACAAGAGGGAGAAGATTATGAAAAGACACTTACTCCAGTATCCAGAAGAAGCATATATACAGCAGCCACAAAATACATGAGAAGGAGGCTCATGTATGTAGATTGAAGAAATATTTGTACGAGCCTAACCATGCACCCAAGACATGATATGTTAGATCAAACAATTATTTGATGAGCTTGGGGATGGTTTCCCATTGATCCTATATGTGGATGACCTATTTCTGATAGGAGATGAGAAGCTCATAGTTGGGTGCAAGAGGGAGCTCGCTTCAGAGTTTAAGATGAAGGATCCATGTCTAATGCATTACTTCTTGGGATTGGAAGTGTGGTAGTGATTAGATGAGATTTTATTTAGCCAAGGAAAATATATTGTTGAGATCCTACAGAGATTCGAGATGATGGAATACAAGTCCATGGACACACCCATGATGATAATTTTGAAGCTACCAAGTGATTCATCTTCATATTTGGTGGATCCCACAATGTACAAACAACTAATTGGATCCTTGATGTACCTGGTTAACACCAAGTTGGACATATGTCTTGCAGTGAATGGCTTGAGTCAGTACATGGTTGAACCTAGACATGTACATTGGTTGAAAGAAAAACTTATGTTGAGATACCTACATGATACGATTGGATAAGGATTGAGATATGCCTCAGATGGAGATGTGAAGTTGCAGGGATATACAGACTCTGACTAGGAAGGGAGTGCAGTGGATCAGAAGAGTACTTCTGGATGTTTCTTCATTTTGGGATCAATTTGATCTCATGGTTGAATAGGAAGCAGATGTCAGTGGCACTCAGTACATCAGAGGAAAAGCATATAGAATCCAGTATTGTAAGCTGTGAAGCAGTGTTTCTTTGAAAGTTTCTTGCGGGACCTCATATGAGACATGATGCAAAATGGAGCAATGAATATCCAGTACACATCCATATATGAGAAGATTGTGGACATTCTCACTAAGCTTTTTTCCAAGGTGATGGAAAAATGAGTAGCATTGGGAAGAAATTCTCCCAGATTGGTCATGTTGATTTGACCAAGGGAGAATGATACATTCACTCACACGATTAGCCATGTTGACTTGGTTAGTGGTGAATGTCCCAGGCATATTATTTCTCCTATTAGTGATTTTGATTTGACTAGGAGTGAAAAGGACTCGAGGTGTTCCATAGAAAAGCTTGGCGTGATGCATAATGTCCACCCTTGTTGAGAGGGAGGTGTGTTGTTTCTTCTCATGTCGGATAACCCCTCTATCCAAGGGTTCCCTAGATCAATCATGCGACTGAGGGGGTAATGTCATGTAGGACCTAATGAGAGAATAAGAATCACACGCAAAGTCATGAGGACTGTAGGACCAACTTCATGCTACTAGATGAGACTATAACTATGGTTAATGGCATTGTAGTAGTTGTGTGCTACTAGTTGATTGTTGCATAGTTATAGAGACATCGACTATGATTATGGATGATGGCATTGTAGTAGTTGTGTGATACTAGATAATTTATGGTTGATGGAATTGTAGTAGTTGTGTGCTACTAGATTATTGTTTCATACTTGTAAGGATGACTATGGATGATGGAATTGTAGTATTTGTGTGTTACTAGTTGATTTCTACATAGTCATGGAGGTTGCAAACTATGATTATGGTTGATGGCATGATAGTAGCTTTGTGCTACTAGTTGATTGTTGCATAATCATCGAGATTGTGATACTGCATGGTGATAGCTTGTGTAGCTATCAGTTGATTGCATAAGAGAGGCAGTATGTCTCTAGATAGTAGTTGTGTGCTACTTGGAGTGGTTGTGTACCACTAGATAGTATTTATGTACTACTATGGATCGACACAGTACTGTTCTACGGGATGGTATTATAGTAGTTGTTTTCTACTAGTTGATTTTCATGGAGACTACTAGTTCACATTGGGAGTAGTTGTGTGCTACTTGATTGCAAAGACTATGAAAAATGATTCGATCTATTAATGGCATTGCAGTAGCTATGTGCTACTAGTTGATTGCAAAGTAGTCGGTAGACTACTAGATAAAGACATCGTGAAAGATACATCCCTATATAAGAGAGAGTGTTGATGTTTGGTAGCTGCGAGAGGAAATTTACCTCCTAGATAACCTTTCTTAGATGCGGCAAATATTCTGGAAGCAAGAGATGCATTGGAAAAATGTGAAAATACCCCAAAAGAGAAGTCGACCCAAAAGAATAAAGAATATTGAAGTGGCACCTTTCTAGAGGAGAAGTCGGCCTAGTTAAGAGGCCAGGAAGACTATAAATAGGAGGTGCCTTGGCTCATTTGTTCACTCACTCACACTCTCTCAGCTACATAGAAGTAAGGCACAATTTTGGAGAAGGTGACATAGTTGCTACAATAACAGAGTTTCTTCTTGTTCAGTCTTTCTGGTATCTTTATCTTGTGTGCTACTCTTGGTAGTGGTGCACTATATTGGCATTGTGTTGATGCTGCAACTGTGGTGGTATTTCTGGTTGAGCTATCCTTTGAGCTAGGGTTTATCTTTTTGGACTTTCTTTGTGAACATAATCTATCTAAGAAAGGTTGTTGGGTTTTCCCTCATTTGGGATCTTCCTAGGATAAATCTATTGTGTTCTTTTTTTCTCTTGTTTATGTTGATACTTCTCAGTACATGATATATATGTGTGTGTGTGTGTGTGTTAATGGTAATGAATTAAAATAACACTAATAACTCTAATGCTCTATAAATAAGGAAAATCTAACATTTTCTTCCATAAAGTCCTCTAAAAATGACCCAAGAACCGAGTATCTCTATGAGAGGTAATAGTTTTTGGAACCCCATACAATCTAATAATTTTTGAAAAAAAACAACTATGCCACCCTCTATGGATCACTAGTTTTCTTGCAAGCAATGAAATTATCCGTTTTAAAGAACCTATGAAAAAACACAAAAATAGAGTCATTACCTCATTGTGTGTTTGGGAGCCCCAACACAAAATTCATGCTTATATCTATCCATGGTCCTGTAGGCACTGGTAATGGCATAAACCTTGTGTTTTGTGAGTGTCCTTTAGACATTTGAAAAATCCTACACTGCGCTACATACCTGGTTGTATCCTTTTTCATCTTTGTCCAGTAATACTTATCTTCGATTAAGGATAGTGTCTTATCTTTTCCAAAATGTCCTTCCAAACCACTAATATGAAGTTCTCTAATAATATTTTCTCTCATAGAACCAATTGGAATTTATATTTGTTTTCCTTTGAAGAGGTAACCATCTTGCATAAAGTATTCACCCTGAGTAAGATCCATGTCCCCAGCTACTGGATTCTCCAACTATTCCACAATCGCCCAAAAATCATCATCAGACGCATAGAGATCCTTCAATGTAGCAAACCCAATTACTTGATTTTCCATGGTTGTAAAAGAATAGTGTGCCGACTCAAGACATTTGCAAGTTGATTTTGTCATCCTGATTTGTGATTTAGAACAAAGGTGTAGCCTTGTAAGAAAAAGACCCATTTTTCATGTCTATTGTTCAATTTCTTTTGGCTGTAAATACATATTTTAATGCAATGTGATTGGTAAATAACAAAATCTCCTTGGACACTAAATAATGGCCCCAATGTTGCAATTCTTGCACAATTGCATAAAATCATACATCATATGTGGAGTAGTTCTTTCTTACCTCATTCAACTTTTCACTAAAAAATGCAATTGTCCCACCTTCTTGGCTAAGTACAACTCCATTTACTACATGTGAAGCATCACAGTCTAGCTCAAACACTTTATCAAAATATGGTAAGGCCATTATAGGTTCCTCAATGACCTTCGTTTTTATAAACTTAAAACTTTCCTTAGCTTCATTGGTCCACATGAATGTCTTTCCTTTGGTGAAATATGTTATGGGTGCTACAATACTGCTAAAATTTTGAATAAATTTTCGGTAGAAGGTCGTCGACCCATGAAAAATTCTTACCTATGTTATGATCCTAGGACTAGGCCACTCCAAAATTGCTCCAACCTTCTTGGAATCCATCCTGACTCCTTCTGTTGAGATGACGAAACCCAAAAATACCATACTTTCATACAAGAAACTACATATATTTAGGTTTTCATAAAGCTAGTATTTTCTCAATGCATCCAATATAGCTTTTAAATCATGCAAGTGATGTTCTTTGTTGTTACTGAAAATTAGGATGTCATCAAAATAAACGACAATAAAGTTACCGATATAAGTTCAAAGCACAGTATTCATCAACCACATGAAAGTACTAGGTGCATTGGATAGCTTGAATAACATCACCATCCATTCATATAGTCCATCCCTAGTCTTGAAGGTAGTTTTCTATTAACCCCCTTCACAAATTTGGATCTAGTGGTATCCACTTTGCAAATCAATTTTACTAAAATATTTAGCTCTAACTAGAACATCCATCATGTCATCCAATCACGATATATGAAACTAATATTTTATGGTAATTTTATTGATTTCTCTACTATATGTGCACATCCTCCACGTATTATTTTTTGGATTCAACAATGTCGGTATAGCATAGGGACTCATGCTTTCTCTTACCAAACCTTTCTTTATAAGTTTTGTCACTTGTCGGTTGAGCTCTGCATGTTGTGTAGGACTCATCCTATAGGATTCCTGATTAGGTAAAGATGATCTTTGGATTGGATCAATGTGATTTTGAATATCCCTCTTTGGTGGAAGACCATCAGGTAGTTCATTAGGGATAAGATCAACATATTATTCTAGTATCTTGGCTACTTTAGTAGGGATTGGTATGTCTTCCCCGACTCCTTTTTACACTATTAATGCATAACATAATCATGTTTCCTTCATTTCCTTAACAAGCTCTCTTTTCGACAACATATTCTCATCTTTTCCTTGATCTTTAAGGGTAAATAAGATGACTTTTGATCCATCCTTCCAAAAGGTGTAGGTATTATTTTCTCCATCATGCATGAATTTTATGTCATACTGCCAAGGCCTCCCCAATAACATATGACATGCATCCATTGGAATGACATCACACCATGCTTCATATTTGTAAGTCTTACCAATGGAAAATTTGATCAAACATCTTTTATTAATGGTGACATCATTCCCTTTTTTGGACCATGATATTCGGTAAGAATGGGGACGTGTTTCACAGCGTAATTTCAAGTTATCTACCATATCTTTGGAAACCATATTCTCACAACTACCACTATCAACAATAATTTGGCATACTTTTCCCCTGGAAGTGCATCTAGTTCGAAAAATATTTTTCTGAACCCAACAATCTTCATTGCCACTACTCTGCCTTTCCTCTTTTTTGGGAATCACCATTGACCTATGTATCAAGAGATTCTCCTCCATATTGGGTGGGACTTCAGATTCAGCTCCTTATTCTTCATTCTCAGCTTGGACCAAGTTTAAACTAGGATGTTGTCCTAGCCTTGGCTCTTGTATGTTATAATTTGGGCATTTGAAATGCTCTATGACCCTCTACACCACATATGAAACACACATAAGGTCCTCCTTTTTCACCACCGTAACCTCTACCCCTCTGAAATTCTCTTATGCATGGTTGATTCAGGTTACCTTGTCGAGTATCTTCTTCTTTCTTAGATCCTTCGAATTATTCGCCTTTTCCATAGGTAAAACCACCCAGTGAGGTAGATGATGTACCCCTCCTTGCTCCTCTATTCCTTTGACAAAATTGTCGATATTTTTTTCCTCATCCTTTGAGGATAATTGGTATGCCTCTTCCACGTTACAAACCCTATGCATGTTCAATTCATCTTGAATATAAAACTTTAAACAATTCACATACCTTGCAACTATTTTCTCATTAGTTTTCTAGTGATCCACATGAATGGACAACTGATTAAAAATGTTTCTGAGTTCCTCCATGGTGGATAGGTTTTGTTTCAAGTTCTAAAATCTATGAAAAAGGGATTGGGCATAGTCGAGAGGAAAAAATATTTCTTGCAATTTTTTTACTATCTTGCTCTAGGTCTTAATTTTTTCTTTTCCTTTATTTTCTCTGTATTTTTGCACATGATCCCATCAAATCATGGCGTGACCCTTCAAATTTTTGCATGAAAATTTCACCTTCTTTTCCTCTGTCATCACCTTCCATTCAAAAAAAATTTCCATGGAGTTCAACCAATCTATTAACTCCTATGTTTTAAGACTCCATATTCTGAAATTTCCATTTTGATCCCATCATTTCTCCCTTCTAGAGCCCTAAGCATCCTCTCTTCAAAATTCATGTGGTCTAATTGTTCTTCTTCATTTTTTGTATGTTGATATACATCTCCTCGATCTATCTCCTCATCAAACACTTCTCTTTGTATTATTCTCCGACTAGCCAACACATTTGTAATATATTCTACTTGCCTTTGGAGGTTTTTCATATCTCTATGCATCTGAGAAAGATACACTACTCTTCCTCTTCCTCTCCCATCCATATTCCTGCTCTGATACTAGACGATGTAGCCAATAAACTTATATTCAATCACAAGATATAAAAACCATGCAAACACATGAGAATGGAAAATAACTCTCTTTTATTCCTTCTCCATCGTGACTATTATAATGGAATTTCAACCCCTTATAACTACTATCTGAGATTTTCGAAAACAACTAATTTTAGAAAAACAAATAATTTTAGAAAATTCTCACATGACTCTAAAACTTACCAATAACTATGAGCTAACTAGAGAGACACTATTTTTCAATTCACTTTTCTGATTAGGTGTATAAACTAAGAGACAACTGATAATTACCAATTTAAAAAATCCCGAAAAAACACTAAAACCCCAATTTGAGGCCTTATATGAAGGAATTTGGCCCCAGAAAAGTGTCAAAATGATGTATGATTTAAAGATCATATTGATGTGGTAGTGAAATCTTCGAGATGCAACTCCCTGTAAAATTTCATCCCAAATGAATAACTAAGTCAAAAGTTATGACCCTCGAAAATCCATGCACCAATCTAGAATAGGGTAAAAGCGAATTACAACTCCTTGGCCTCCTACTATTTTACCCAAGTTAACTAGGATGATTTATTCATCCTCACTAATAAAAGAACCCTTCACTTGAGTGTATTTCCCCATTGTCCACAATCTCAAGTGCAACAAGTTAGTCCATCGAAGATACCAATGTAAACATACAACATGATCATAGTAATACATTGCATCAATTATCTCATTTATCAAGCATGAATTATAAATTCTATTATTAACCACATCAAATGGAAAATGTATCCAATACAGGTACACATCATATCAAGTCATCCAACATGGTATCGATCATGTGCATATACATCATGAACCATATCAAAGGCAAGGTATCCAATACTTTCATACATCAAACTATCCAAAATTGTCATACATAAAAGCATCCATCATGTGCATATCATGAACCACATCGAAGGAAAGGTATCCAATAATGTCATACATCAAGACACTCATCATGTACCATATATCATGAATCATATCAAAGGCAATGTGTCCAATACTTTCATACATTGAAGGCATTCATCATGTACCATATATCATGAAACATGTCAAAGGAAAGGCATCTACTACAGGAATACATCATAATGTGGCATCCAACATGTGCATATATCATAAACCATAATACGAACCATGACAAAGGAAAGTCATCGAACACATATTATAACACCTTCATGATATAAGCATCATATCAAATCAACATTACTTATCATAAATCCATCATTGATCAAATCACACATATTTCCTATGGAAAGTAAATATCCAACCAGGGATCATCTCAGAAGAGGAGTCCAATTCACCATCTAAAAAAACTCAAATTCTAGCTAAAGAGTAGCTAGTGTGTATTGATACAAATCTTATTAATAAATATTGAAATGGAGCACATCACCTAATTTCCAGGTATAATTTGTCAACAACTAGCCACCAAGGAAAACTCAACCGTTATTCATGAGGGATCATACTCATAACCATTGGATTAACAATAATTCTTATAGAGACAATCATCCACAATCCACAAGACATTTACAACCATAGACAACTAAAATATTACACAAAAAGTACATTCCCTTTGGGGAGTTACAATTCTCCCCCTCATAACAAGGCTATGGCCTCAAATCCCAATTCAATATATTACGAAACTAAGTATGAAAACTCCTTTATCTATGATTTCCAAATCACACCTCATATTCTTTGGTTACTTCATTATATGAAATCAACATCATTAATCGAACATTGTCACCCAAATATTGACCTCACCATCATTCACTCTAGTATCATCCACATCATCAAGTCATTAGTATTATCCAGATCCCCAATACCAATTTTACAAATAATTATTAATAACATCAAATCACGATATCATCACTTTATCATAAATGGAATCTCATCATAATTATCATTTTTGTTAATAATTTGTATCAATTACAACATTACTAAGGCTTGTTCCTAACATGGTAGAGAGGCTACTCATACTTTGAGGTGATTCCAAGTCTTGAGAGTCAGGAAAGGATGCCAATATTTCCCAAATAAATGACAAATAAGGTATGGCTTATTTTCATTGCACTTGATCCTTCCATCATGATCCAAGCATCTACAATCACATGTTATCTTTTAGTTATCCCCATAATTTTTTAGCATCACTAATATCAGAGGATCAACGATTTGAAATGTCGCACCAATATCCCCAAAAACCATTTTTTTCATGCGATCAAGTCATCAAATAGCATCAAAATCATAAATATTACCAAATACAATGTCAAATCATTTGCATTAAATCATTAAATCACCATTCATGAACCTCATCATTATCAAGTGAATTCATCAATCAAGCAACACCATCAAGAGTATCAATGATACTAGATACAAGAAGCATATATATTTGTCTATTAACATCATTAGGGTCATCAATAAATCATTGTTGCAATCAATATCATCAAGTTAATATTAATGATATCCACACCTTGCTATCAATTTGATCAATACAATTCATTGTTAGCATAATTAATTCCATCGAATTATCATCAGTCTACTCATACATCAAACATTTCAAGTTGCAGATTGATGATGCTATTGGTTGATCAAATGTCATTCATTAGGCTTATTGATATTTTCGTGTCATCTAGTCATTAAGATTAGGATTTTTCAATAAATGGTAATGAGTCATAGTGTCATTGTATTGACAATCACGATCAAGCATAATCCATGGTTATCATCATATAGAATTATGATTTTGACACAAATAAACATCATCATTAATCATAATCATATTGAATTATTCACGTCTCTTAGTTCCTCCATATCATTTTTGTTATCTGAGTCATCTCAATCAATATCGTAAGCGCAATAATCACCTTATCTATATCGTCAATATCGAGTTAATTTAAATTCAAAACCTCACACTCACATTCCTATTGTTATCTTTGAGTACCCTATCATTAATCCAAGGACTTGATCACTATTATTACTTTGAACTCGTTAATTGAATCATAGGGCATTAGAGACTTTTCTTGTCACCGTACCAATAAATCCAAGCTTTATTAATAAAAAATATATACATCATCAATACCAATAACATCAGTAACTTACCATTATTTAATTATCATAACATTATAATCATAAATTTTATCAAATATTATAAGTAAGCTAGTTCACATATAATATATATATTCCATATAACATATATGTTAACTAGCTCACATATTGGACTAGATTCCATTGATTCTTCACTAATAAATACCCTCATTATCAAGTAAAATGGTGAATCATCCAATACTATCCCTAGTTGTGAATCATACTGATTTAGCTACTAATATCATCATGACCATCAATTATTAACAATAACATTATCAATATCAACATTAACCTCATCGATCAATGAAGATCACTAATACCATCAAATCAAGATAAAGCAACGTTGTTATAATCATCAAACCACATAAGCACAAGTATCAAAGTAATGTCACCTTCATTATCAAATTTCACGAAAGAACTTTCACCTATCTACCACTATATCACTTCGAGATAGAAATCAAAGCTTTTTAGCATAGACATGACATTCTAGGGTTGATTTTTCTACTAGACGTCAAATAATTGGTTTTCTTAGATGGACGTACATGTGTCACAACCATCATATTTATGCTTAATTTCCTTTCAGCCTCATCACCATATATTTAAACAACATATAAATACTACCGCTTCGGACAAATACACATTACTTGTTTTCATAAATTATATATAAATGCGACCATTAAATTTTTTTTAAATAAATAACTCATACATATGTTTTTTTTAATATAGTATTTACCCATCAATCATAAACCCATATTAATATTACATTACATACATTAACACTATACAATCAACATAATCTTACAACTTCCACTTATAAATAAATATGATATGTACTTATAAATATTATAAATGTGTATATGTTATATATTTATTAATTTTTTTAACCTTTTAAATTATTAAAATTATGGTGTTTTTTTTAAATATTTATTTTAATATATATATATATATATATATATTTTAAATACAATTTTAAATAAATTAAAATAATATTTTATTTTTTTAAATAAGAAATATTATTTGTTTAATACTATATTATAATAATAATAATAATCTATTTTTAAAGTCACTATCAAGCTAGACACCAAATTGATGTATGAGACCTTATTTGTGGGACAAGAGACCCCTTCCATCTAGTAATTTGACTAATAAAGTCTACGAAGATATACATACCCTATTAATAAAGTCTACAAAGATATGCATACCCTACCCTCCTCTGGATTTAAATTTGTAACCTCTTAAAAAAAAACACATGTTCTTAACCATTAGACCTACTCAAATTATATACTATATATACATAAATATAAATACACATATGTCACATACTATATAGTAGTGATATGATACATAACATATTATTGATTTATAAACTAAATTAAAATATATTATTGATTTATAAACTAAATTAAAATAGCATTTCGATATTGTTTCCATACATATATGTATACTATTATAAAAAAAAACTTACGAACCCAAACACCTATTTTTGTTTTTATTTTTTTTCAATTTAATAAAACAACAAAAGAGAAAGATATAAGAAACGCGACGTGGCTTTTTCCATATCGAACAGTTTGTCATTGGCATTCCATAAGTCTAGCCACGATTTCGGGGGCTCAAGTAGAGAAAAAGAAAGCCGCGTGCATGACTGACAACTATAGCAAAATTTTCCCGGGAATGGCTGCATGCCCAGGTTTTTTTATATTTTTATTTTTTAATGAATTGATTATTTTTCCATTATATTGTTTTGGAGATTTTTGTCAAATTTAGTGAAAAATTATTAGATTTCTAAATTTCAGTCATTATTTTTGTAAAATTCAAGTGTTTTAGAGTTTTTTTTTTTAGCATGTTGAATTTATTTATATATCTAGAAATTAATTTTAAACAATAAAAAATAGTGTTTGGTGTAAATTTATGTTGAAAAAAATCATTTCCTAGAACAGTTAGAAAAGACTATATAAATTTGATAGGCACTCTTACCCATCAAAAAAAATTTTAATGATAAAATTCCTCTTAAAACAGTTTCTTAACAATTTATTTTTATTTTTGTATCATTTAAATATTATGTGTCATATTTGTTTTTTTCATTTTATTAGTCTTTGTCAAGAAAACTATAGCAATCAGTTTGTAAATTCACTGCATATTAATTTATTAGTTAACCAAAAATTTGTGATATTTTATAATGTTTAATTTTATTTGATAATTTTTTGTATTATTTTACCAAGAAAACTACAGCAATCAATTTGTGCAGTTTGTACGTTTACTGTATACTAGTTTATTAGTTGAACACAAATTTGTGATATTTTACAAAGTTTAACTTTATTTTATACTAGCATAGCCGTTAACTCGCGGCTGAGAATGTTTAAAGGTATCGGTTGAGAACGTCGAAAGATATCCACATTCGAAAATGAAATGCTCGGTGGGTCGGCCAGCTATCGAATATGAAACGAGTGGACAGTTCAGATGCACTGAAAGGAGGAAGTTGAAGTAGTGCCCATTAATAATCCAAACGTGGCTATTATATGGTGTTACAGTAATTTTTTATATGATTAGGTAAATGTTAAAAAGTAAACAGGTTAACTGATGCATTCAAAAATACAAGAAAAATATGAAGAGTAAATCACATTCATTGATTTGGGAGGACAACTAAAAATATGCCAGCATCTTCAATTGTTAACCATCAAATTAGAATTTTAGATTAAAATTTTAAAATTATTTTTATAAAATATCATTGTTCAACCAATTAAACCTTTCGACAATTATTTAACGCAAGAAGTGACGGTAGTTATTTAATGCGAAATAATTGAAAACTGATGTACTCACTCGTCTTTTCACCATTTTTAAATGGCTAAAAAGAGCAAATAATTAGGAGATCCGCCGTATTTGGAATTATGGTAGATGAGGATGTAAGCTAAATTTGCACAGAAACAACCATGGCTGAAATTTGGAGGCGCCTCAGCCCATCTACTAGTTACGAATTTAGTGGATGAGAGGAGGGCATTCCAGTCCTTGCAAACGCTGCGACATCTGCAGAGACATTCAAGTGGCAGCAACGCCAATATCTCTTATCTCATATCCTCAGGCAATTCATATAACCCTGTTGGCCCTGAGTACTCCTCTTCCACCTCTGCCATCTTCCTCCCTCCACGAAGCTCCTCTTCTCCGAGAAACTTTGGTGACTCTGAACTATAAAAGGCGAAGTAGAATAGGGCAATTAAATGCAAGGTTATTATACTGCCTCCGCGCAGTACGTTCGTTCAGAGTTGACCGGTGGATTAATTTGTTTTGACTTTAAAATTTTTGCAATAAACTTAATGTTAAACTTAAGAAATCACAAATATTATTTTTTAATATATAAAATTAAGCATTTTTTAAACTGTTCATTGGTCGGTAAGTTCAAAGCGTTATTATAGCTTTTGAGTTGATGGAGAAATTAAATTTGCAATAAACCTATGTTCAAACTAAGAAATAAAAAATATTACTTTTTAATATACAAAATAAAACATTTTTAAACTACTCATTGGTTTGTAAGTGCAAAGCTTTATTACCGCCTTCTAGTTGTTCTGGAAATTAAATTTGCAATAAACTTAATGTTAAAGGTAACAAATCAAAAATATTATTTTTTAATATATAAGATAAAGTATTTTTTTAAAAGGTTCATTAAACTTAATGTTAAAGGTAACAAATCAAAAATATTATTTTTTAATATATAAGATAAAGTATTTTTTTAAAAGGTTCATTGGTAAATCAAATATTATCTTTTTATTAAGCCGAAAGGCCTATACCTATCACAATTAATGATCTTTTAACCTTATTTAACCTTAAACCCTAATCTGATGGCTACGCATTCAAGATGTTGGCATATTCTTAGTCGTCTTCCAAAATCAATGAGCGAGATTTATTGCTCATAACTTCCTTGCATTTATGAAGGCATCCGTTAACATGTTTACTTTTTTACATTTACCTAATAATACTTAAAAAATTACTGTGAGCATATATAATTGACATGTTCAAATGATTAAGAATAGACTGTCGACCTTTTGGATCCATCCATCTTTAGGACAATGAGCAAAACACTGTGGCTTTTCCGATTAAAACCATAAATCCCAACCACAACAATCTCACTCATGTGATTAAGAATGATTAATATATATGCATGCCACGTTTATATCACTCCATAGAGCACCATTCGTTTCTGATCCCACGACCTCCACGCATTACCTCCCACATTATGAACATTCCACGACCTGAACCGCCACGACCAATTAGATGTGAAATGCGCAGAAGACCTCGCCAAGCCGAAGAAGAAGCTCAAGAGTTCCCACAGCTCAGAATCGGTGGTAAAATCATCATATAATAATCAGGCCATTCGATCCTCAATATTCTCGGTAGGCTCAGCCGAATCCATTAAAATGCCTCGCAAGGCTTTCAGTGGCGCTAAGATAATGGGCAAGAAAGGTAGCCGTTTAATGGCCGTGAATTCGTACAGGCTACCGCTATCGCCTCCAAAACAGATTATATAGGACTCACGGGCAATAGACAATATATAATTTACAGATCCATTCCCAACAACGAGTGTTGAATGCTGTACATAATGCCCAAAATGAGCTCTTTTATTTTCTGTAAACTTCTCAACCCCTGACGGATTTCAATTCGAGGACGGAAGAAACCCCCATCTGATGTAAGATACTTTAATGCCAAATCTTCAAAGTGCTTCGATATTACGATTACAGTAATATAGCCGTAACTACAGATATAAGGAAAGGAAGAAGGGAGGAATGAAGGAGAGAAGAGGAGATATCTCTCTAAGATCAGCGTTGCCTTCTACGCGCTGCTGATATCTCATCTATGGATTATTAACGAAAAATTCTTAAATTCCTTTATAGTCTCATTCTAATTTCTTTGACTTTGTTATACTTTATATAACTTATACTTCCATATATTATATAGTATCATACTTTATATAGCATTATACTTTATGCAATTTTCAAGAACAAAAGGAATGGAGCGGGTAATGATCTTTTAACCTTATTTAACTTATTAGGTGTAAGCGTCATTCTCAATGGGCACAATTAATCACCTTTTCAGCTGTCCGTGCGTTTCAATTCACCAGAGTGTTATCCGTCCAGATAACTTTCGGTGTTCACCAACCACTTTGCGGTTGTGCTAGTATTAAGTTCAAAGCTTTATTACCGCCTTCTAGTTGTTCCGGAAATTAAATTTGCAATAAGCCTAATGTTCTACTTAAGAAATTAAAAATATTATTTTTAATATATAAAATAAAACATTTTTTTAAACGATTAATCGGTAAATCCAGTGAATTTTGTCATGGCAACAAACTGTACTTCTTGTTAACTTCGGAGGCAGTATAAGCAGCTTGCTGCACTTGTTTATTTTGGAAAGATATTATCACTGGAAAATGCCATTAATGCAGTCTTGTATGATGTACAAGCCTACTATGGGGCACTCAAATTGATGGTGAGTTCCATTTTTTCCAGGATCTAATTTACCCAAAATAGAAATAGTTTAAATGGTGTTTATCCCAGGTTGTACAAGCCTGCATTTCATATTTTCCAGCTAACTATATTTGCCAGCTTCTTAGTTAGCGCTCTCCTATCCCCACCTCATGTTAGTTTGGAAGGATATGCACCACTTGTCAGAAAAGTAATGGTTTCTCTTAAAACCTGTTACACGATGAGATTTTGGAAGGATATCTACTTGTTGTCAGAAAAATAAAATAATTGTATCTTTTAAAACATATTACAGAACATGAATAAAACAAGTGTAACAGGCTTAGAGATATACTGCCTCCAAAGATAATAAAAGAAATTTTACTCAAATCTATGTAAACTTACCAAGTTTCCTTTGCTTTTGAGGTTTCTCATTCCTCTCAAAGGGTGTGTGAGTGCTTTAGCCCGTTTCTATAATTAAAATATGTCATTTCAAAAAAACCTAAATTTATTTTAGAGCCCAAAGTTTCTATCATATGTCTCCATAAGTAGCTGGTTTTTTGAATAGCATTTTTTAGTGTACAGTGGAGGTTTTGTGTTCGTAAGCCTACCACAAGATCCATTGGGTTTATAACCCCGTAGTTATCAATTAACTTACCAAAAGAATTAAAAATGGTTTCATAACCACACATTTGGAAAAATAAGAAAAGAAAAACAAAAAAGAGTCTTATTTCATAGGTCAATGGTAACTTACCAAAATAATTAAAAATGGTTTCATAATTACACATTTGAAAAAATAAGGAAAAAAAATAAAAAAAGTCTTATTTCATAGGTCAATGGTAACTTAACAAAAGAATTAAAAATGGTTTCATAACTACACATTTGGAAAAATAAGAAAATAAAATAAAAAAAAAAAGTCTTATTTGTTATAAAATTATTTTATCAATAGAGTTGTACCTTATAAGAAAGTGACACTCATATATAGTCATGTCAAGATTAATTTCAAACCTCGAATGAAGTGAAGGTTGTAATAACACTATCAATTTATTGACCAATGAGAGGTCATAAAAATACCAATTTTGTTATATTGAAAAATAATTTACATTTTTTAAGTCAACATAAAACTAATATGAAAGTCAACGCTAACTCATTGCTATATACTATAATAATGTATAAAATAATGTGTCCAGCATGACTAAGCTACCATGCAACTCTTGTTTATAAATACAAAGGCATCATTTACACAACATAAAATTATTATGAAATTGCATTTAACATAACATCATCAAATTGTTTTACATGGAATACAACACTGTTAAAAACATAAACACAAAAACTTAACAAATTACCTTGATAAAGCAGCTTGCACACAGTTTCAATTTTGAAAATCACCAAATAAGAGGTTCCAACTTCTTTCTATGCCTCAACTCAGCATAGATCCAATCATTGTACACAAACAATCCACCAAACACTAAGTAGTATGCATGCAATGATGCCAAGATCGCGATCGCTACAGCCTACAGGAAAAGGAAAAAAATAATTCAAATGCAGATTAAACTCACCACTCAATAATCCGTTAAAAAATCGCTATTAATTATTAAGTAGAATTTCCAATATTTTCTCCCCTCTTATTGGTAACTATCCCAAGTCTCAATCATTATTACTGTATATATTAATGTGATCGAATTATGTATATACCACTTGCTAGCATTGAATGATGCTTAGCAGATATATATTAATGTGATCGAATTATGTATATACCACTCGCTAGCATTGAATGATGCTTAGCAGCTGTATATTGCTCACCCTTTTTTTAGGGTTATAAAAAAGTCACGGAGAGGTCATTTCCGTTTAAATTAAAAAGTATTTCGCACATGCCCTCAAGCCATGGTGTAAGAATCATTCATTGATGTGCTGGTTAACCATTATTAATTGCTTTTTGTCATGCTTGTTCTTTCACGCTTTTTTCCAGCTTTAAGAAGAAAGAGTTTTATAGGCTGGAAGTTGGGCCGTTTATGATCTACATCACGAGGTCGACTCCTGTTGAGAGCTGCGAGTGGGTACCTCCTGGGGAACAACCCTTCCGGAATGCGAGCAGCCCTGCTCAGGGAACGCGGAAAGGCTCTCAGTGCGCAAGACTTCTACATGCCTCGCCCAAGTCCAGGGAGATTTTAATCAAGGCCAAAGGTGCGGCCTCGCCCTCCTCTTGCTTCTCTACAATGTCGGGCGCGACCTTGGCCTTATTTTCTTAAACGAGAAGAGATACGCAGGGCGAAGGCTTATTTGTTGGCCATATTGGTAATCAATGGTTCGTTATTACGATAATTGAGCCCATGGACTATCTTTCCACATAGTGATAACAAAAGCAAGCAACCTTGAAGAGCAAATTGGCATTGGAGTCTGGAGAAATAGTGAGGTTGGTGCTAACCTGCATTGGTTAAAAAGGTTGAGTAGAAGTATTAGGAGAAGCTTTTCAAGATAATTATATATATATTTATAATTAAAAAAATAATTTTTTTGTCATAAATGAAATATCTTAATCATAGTACTATTAATTTCTTTATTTTTATAAAACTTAAATTTTATAAAACCAGGTATAAATTATGAATTTAAATAATATTTTTAATTAATTATGAATCTAAATAATATTTTTAATTATATAGAAAAAAGTTATAACTTGTAAAAAATAATAGGTATAAATTATGAATTTAAATAATATTTTTAATTAATTATGAATCTAAATAATATTTTTAATTATATAGAAAGAAGTTATAACTTGTAAAAAATAATTTAAAAAGAGAAAAATTGACTAAAAAAATCTATCATGACATGAAATGACGATCTAAGTCCATTTAAAGAGATTAATATTGATTTACAATTTATAAGACTATGTTTGTACCTTTGAGATGGATTCAAGGTTATAAGGAATAATCAAGGTTTGATTTCAAGTATATGCTTGATAATAAGAAGCATGTTGCATAGATATTGATATATAATTGTTTTTTTTTAGTTAATTTTATAGAATAATTTTTAGTAAAGAAATTAAGTGACAAAAAAGAAAATAAGTCAGTCCCTCAGTAAGGACACACGCATGTTTTTAAGAGTGTGTGCTTGTTCTTAAGAATGTACCTGTCTTCATGTTATAGCGCAAGTTGTAGGTTGAGCAAAGCTCAACCCAACCACAAAAGAAATTGCTACAATTTGGGAATCCTACACCCAATGTCACTGATCCAGGTGGATATCAGTGGCCACCCACCTTTTCCAACTCACTCAAAATAGTTTTCTGGCAATTTACTATTTTTAGCAGTTTTAACTTTCGGGGCCATTTTGAGGGCCTAAATGAAGGTTTTTCGGGATCTAGCTTCTCAATAATAGTCGAAAAAATTGTTGAGTCCCCAAAATGAATCTCCTCGATGATACCTTTCCAACGGGCTATCATGCGCCTAAAACGAAGATTGTATGCAAAAGTTACGACCCCGGGAAGTGGATGTACTGACTTACCCAAACGGGGCCTACATGACTTTTGACGCTTCATCTCTTAGGGTTAGGTTTTTGGATGTTTACAGTTTTTGACATTCTTTTTTATTGTAAAAAGGCCTTCAGAGCCTCATTGTAATCGTCTTCTTGCGAATGAGCGTAGTCGTCACATCTCTTCTCAGAGATAAGCTGCCACCATTCCAACAAGCTTGTTTTCTGCTGCATTTTACAGTTTCAGCTTATTTCGTTATTGAATAGAAAACCAATTTTACTACATCTCTGTTATTCTGTATTAAGCATATTTTAATAATCTGTATTCATTTCATTATTCTTATAAAATCTAGATCAGTGGTATCAAAGCGGTCTACTCCCTGTCATCTAAATGCATGTCCCCAACGAGGCCAGGGTACAAAGAATTGGGTCTCGAGTTTGTTTCTCTTGAGGAAAAAATCTCTCGCACGCCCAAGCGACCTCTCATGGCAGAAGAAAATAAATATGAAGGGACATGAGATCCTTTCAAAATGTTGCTTGAGGAATCCCTCACACAACAGAGGAACCAAATGATGGATAGTTTTGCGCAAATCCTTCGGCAACTACCAACATGCGATGCATCTTCCTCAAGCAGAGGAATCACCCCCTTCAAGGTACAAATCAACTTTGATATTCCTATATTTGAAGGTCAGATAGATGCAAATGTTGTAGACAAGTGGTTGAATCTACTAGAAGGGTATTTTTTTGTCCATAACTTTTTGAATAGATAAAATATTTCTTTTTCACTCCTTAAAGTCGTTCCCCATGTCAAAGATTGGTGGGAAACTTTCTGTGAGTAAAAGGAAACAAATGAACCCTCATTATTTATAGTCACGACCACCTAGGAATCTTTCAGGGATACTATTAAGGAACAATACTACCATGTCGGAAGTTATGACGACTTGTATACCAAATGGACCACACTGCGGCAAGAAAGAGACCAAGCAGTGCTAGAGTTCAAAAATATCTTCCATACATTGCGCACCAAGCTGGGTATCAAAGATTCGAAGCGACATATGGTGCTCAAGTATCGCAGTGCTCTGAATAGATATAGCCAGACCAAAATGAAATTTCTAGACATCTCGTCCTTGGGTGTGGCCTATAGATATGCCATCAAAATTGATCAAAAGCTCAAACAAAAGACGCGACAATTTGGGCCTGGGAACCCCTCACAACAAAAGCTAGGAAGGGGTGGCCCCACCCCATAGAACAAAGGACAAAGCAAAGAGGGAAAATATCAGGAAAACCAGTCCAACATGCAAGCAAAGAAGGACACTAGAAAGACAAAGAAAGATATCAGGAAGTGGTGCGACTTCCATAAGAGTCCTTGGAATAACACTGCTGACTACCTCTCAAAGCCGTCGCTGGTGCCTGAAGTGAAATCCTTTGAATCAGATGCGGGTTTTGACTCTGAGTCCGAACCAGAAAGGGGAAGACACATCATTGATGCGGAACCCAGTGCCATCGTTGCTACCACCAAGCTCTAGCCTCGTGAACCAGGCGAGCCAAAAGAAGGTGAACATCTCTTTCATTCACAAATGTGGGTAAAATCTACCCCGATGTGTTAGAATATGAAGGATTATGCTCGTTTTACCATTGATAATACCCTTGTCACCCAACCATAGGCCGAAGCCACCCTCTGAGCACTGTGACCTTGACAGAGAAGAATACTGGTAGCAAGCAATAGCCAAGCAAGGCTAATGCACCAAGCAAGAATAGAAACCAAAGCTGATCATATAGTCCCACCCAGAAAATTGGCGCAACACCTTCCCCATAAACTTGCACACAAACTACCAACTGCAGTGTGCACAACTGGCTCTCTGCAATTCTGAGAATGTGAATAATGAGAACTAGCGCCCTGTATTTATAGTGGTTCTGGTAGACTTACTGGGGCCGACTTCTTCTTCTAGGTACTAATTAATTCATATTAATTATATTTTTGCAACCGACATCTCATCTAGGGTTTCTTTTACTTCTTTGCTTCCTTCCGGAATATTCTAATCTCGTCATAGGTCACAATAGAGGTTCATACCTCCCGAAGCTACCATAATATTAACACTCCCTCCTAGCTAGGGAGGTATGGTCTTGAGCACAAACATACCATTCAACTGGTAGTACCACGAGAACCGTCATTATTATCCAACTGGATAATCTCCTATGACAACTGGTACAATATCAATTGATAGAACACATCTGTGTTTATCCATGGTAGTACGCAACTACTCAAACTGTGACACATAGTCACAAACAGTGGAACAAATCCACTACAGTGGTATATCTCTACTGTCTGGAAATAGGTAGTCTCCATAAAAATCATCTAATGCCAACATGCACAGAAAAATATTGTTAAAATAGAATGAATCATCTGGGCCAATATTTCACTCACGTCTGTGAGATATGAAAGAATATATGCCCTCAGAGTAGAACAATGAGATATTTGGACTATTCTTCTCAAGAAAGGAAGAATAATTGTCCTGTCTTCTGAACCTGGACCATTCCCCACCCTGGGCCATTCTTCCTNACTAATCAAAGTACACCCTGGAGAGAATATATAAACCCTGAGGAATGTCTGTCCTTGATTGTTGAGCCTGGACCATTCCCTGCCCTGGGCCATTCCTCCTACACTAATCAAAGTGCACCTTGGAGAGAATGTATAAACCCTAAGGAATGACTATCTGGACCAGTTCCTCTGTTAACCACAAGAGGAAAAGATTGTCCTGTATCAACCTCCAAAACAGACCATTCCTCATGTTAACCACAATGAGAAATTGCTATCCGGAAAAGTAGGCCATTCTTCTTGAGTAAACCTCAAGAAGAGAGACTACCCTAGACCACTCCCCATGTTAACCACAATGGGAAGTTGTTGTCTATGATACATCAACAATCTGGACCATTTCCCATGTTAACCACAATGGGAAATTGTTGTCTGTCAAAAATATCAATCCACTTTCCGAGCAGGAAAGAATCTGTCCAATCTGGATTATTTTTCAATTACGAAGATAAATGTTTCAATAATATTTTTAAGTGCTCCCTCCTAACCTGGAGAGTCTTCCCTTTCAGCTAAGGGAGTTATTTCCACGATCTCCATCTTCTCTCAGAAATATGCAAACTTTATTATGGATAGAGGTTTTGTCAGAATGTCTGATGTCTGCTCGTCAGTGGGGATATACTCGAGATTTACCTCTCCTTCCTGGACTTTATCTCAAATAAAGTAGTTTTTTATCTCAATGTGTTTCGACCTTTCATGAAACACGTGATGTTCTGATAATCTTATACAACTTTGATTATCACAATATATTATGGTTGATTCTGGAATCTGATCAAATAAGTTAGAGATTAACTTCCTTAACCATATTGCTTCAGTGCATGCTTCACATGCTGCGATATACTCTGCTTCTGTTGTGCTGAGTGTGAAAGACATATGTTTCATACTGCCCCAAGATATCATAGCGGAGCCCAAGCTAAAACACATACCTGAAGTGCTCTTTATGTCTTCTGCACTTCCTGCCCAATCTGAGTCTGTGAATCCATGAAATTGTATATTGTTGGATGCAGTATATCTCAAACCATACTTTATTGTTCCACGAAAATATCTTAATACATGCTTTGCAGCTATAACATAGTTACCAACTTAATGAGAACTCTCCAGAGTTTTCGTTTTTTGGGGGGTCCAATTTTTTACCTCGTTTTTAAAAATGGTGCTACCGGTAGCACCCCCTCTCCGTTTTTAGATGATTTTTGATATTTTCAATTTTTTGATCCCCAATGTTTCCACATTATTTTTTTAAATGCTCATTTTTCATCTATTTTTCAATTTTTTCTAAATATATATATATATATTTTTTATTCAACTCCATTTTTAGTCTTTTTTTCATGCTTCTTTCAATCTTAAAAATGTTTTTTACCATTTAGTTTTTCGAAGTTACGATTTTTCATAGAATTTTGTCTCCTTAATTAATTTATTGTTCCATACTTTTTAAATA